>OY856413.1:517779878-518379878 GCA_963693085.1 Alisma plantago-aquatica | reverse complement strand
TCGCCAAGACCCTAAGTCATAGGTCAAGAAACTACCAAGGAAGAACCTTATCCAAGGAAGAGAAAATCATGCTCAAGAAAACCAAAACTGAACCTAACATCCCTCCCACATCTAGGTGAAAAAACACCATGCATGAGAGAAAGATAAAGAGAAAGACATAGAGAAAAACTTTCATAACACCTTATCTACCCAAACAGGTACAAGAAGATTAGGGTTTTGGATTGCTTTCAAACCAAGCAAGATACCTCCACCAAACAAGCTCTAGAAGTTACTATTAACCACAAGCATGATGATGAAGCAATTAGAGAGAGAAGTCAGTAACACAAAGCATAAAGAAGAGCAATAATATAGTAGGTTTAATGTTACATAACCCACCTTAAGATGATAACCACCAAGAGCTCCAAGCACATGATCCAAAGGTTGAAGAAGCTTCACCAAAAGCTCCACACTCAGCCACTAGAGCACATTAAGAAGGAGAAGACACCAAGGTCAAAGCTAGAACAAGGAAGGAAGGAAAGAAGCTCTTGGCCAAACCAAAAGAGAAAGGAAGAAAGAGAGGATAAACCCTCTTCACACTTGGATCTACCTTGTCAAGACATGGTCTATGACCCTTGTTATGAGGTGTTTCTCTCCCAAAATGAGCACCATGGAAGAACCATGGTCTAGGGCCAAGCAAAGAGAGGGATATGAAGGTAGGAGATCAAAAGAAACATCAACTTAGAGGACAAACACTTACCAAGGAGGGAAGATGAGCTCAGATCACCACCACCACCACATCTAAAAGGAGATTGATCACCAAAGCCTCAAGGACGAACCTCCATGATCCACCAAGCTCCAAGTATCAGCAAAGAAGTAGGAAGAAGATGGATGGCTGAGAAAGGGTTGCAAATAAGGGATTTTAAGGGGTTATATAGATGAAAGATGAGAGAGAAGGCTAGGGGTGAGGTGTCAACATACTAAGGGACCCACGGGACAGTTGTCCACTCAAAAGGCCAACATGCAACCACATAAGCATGACATGAAAGACATGGTGATACACTCTTGGTAGTGTCTCAGCCACCATGGACTCCCACATGGTCACGGTCGCAACCCTCCTAGGTTGCACAATCCATAGTCGTGACACCACATATCACCATCTCCTCTTGGTTGAGACAAAGCACCTTTACAAACCCTAGGTCGAGACAACCCATGATAGGTCAACCATATTGACCCAAGACCACCCTAGACTACCTAGGTCATGATACAATCTCCATCATGAAACCTCCAAAACCATCCTTGGTCGTGACCCAAGGTCGAGACAACTCAACCACATACATGGTCAAGGCACTCAACACTCACATCAACCCTAATCACCACCTAAGGTGATACTCCTAAACCAAGGCTCAAACAAGGCTCCCTATTATCTCTATTTACTCTAGATGATTTCAAGAAAGAGAGGGAAAACTCTAGAGGTGGCAAATTGCACATCAACCCCCTACACTGGGTAAATTGAAATTTGCACCAAAACTAGCACAGAAAGCACAAACATCATCCAAACAAGCTCAAACTTGAAACTTATGCTCTCTATAGGACCTTAATACATTTCAAAGGATTATAGAAAGGTTCTAAGAACAATATTAAGCCAAAGTAGATAGGGTTACCCCAAAACTCAGGTCAAGGTCCTTACAACTACCATGTTGGGTGACCCAAGTGGTCGAGACCCAACATAGGCTATATCACCATCTCGTGCATGAGGTTGCATGTTGGTTTCGGGTGAGGACAAGTGTCCCTTTGTATCCCTATCCTTTTGACACCTCATCTCCACCCTACTTCTCTCCTCCTTTGCTATATAAACCTTCTTCTCTCCATACAAGTAAACCTTTTTGGCCTTCCTTCTTCTCCTCCCTTGTTTGCTCATCCTTGGATCATTGTGGAGCGAGGAGAGTTGATCATTGGATCTTGGTGATTGTATCCCTTGCATGTGGTGACTTTTTGTCATCTTCAATTTTGGTAACTATTTACCTTTCCTTGATGGTGTTTCTTTTGACCTCCTATCTTCTTCTTCTTCTCTTTCCTCAGCCCTAGACCATGGATCATCCATGATGGTCATCCTTGAGAAGTGAACCCCTCATCACAAGGGTCAAAGACCATGTTTTGACAAGGTGGATCCATGTGTGAGGAAGTTTTCTTCTCTCCTTCTCCTTTCTCCTTTTAGTTCGGCCTAGAGATTCTTGCCCTCTTTTCTTGGACTGTCTTTGATCTTGGTGTCTTCTTCTTCTTGAGGTAATCTTGTGGCTAAGAGTGGAGCCTTTTGTGGAGGTTCATCATCCTTGGTGATCGTGTGCTTGGATCTTGTGAATCTTGAGTGATCTTCCCTAAGGCGGGTTACATAACACTTCACCCTCTCTATTATTACATTTTTCATACTCACATGTTACTATTTTCTCTCTCTCTAAATCATACCCCTAAGATTCTGGTAGATGTTACCATGCTATAGAACTTGTTTGGTGGTGGTTATCTTTCTAAATTGGCCTAAAATCCAAAACCCTAATTCCATGTACCCGATTTTGGTGATTATTGTGGAATGGTGATTTTCTCTCACCTTTTTACCTTGGTTTTGCTCACATGCATGATGCCTATGTGTCTTAATGTTCAATGAACACTACTAAAGTAATGATCTATAGGGTCGGTTTTTTTAAGCCTATAGTGTCACTTTTCAACCGACGTCTAAGTGGTCGTCGCTATAGAAATTGCTCTATAGGGTCGGTTTTTTTGACCAAAGAAAACCGACCTTATATAGTAAAAACCAACCCAAGAGGTTGTAAAAAACTAACCCAAGCGAGAAAAAGAAACTTCACCTGGGGCTGTAAGGTTGGTTATTCCTACAAAAACTGACTCTAAATAGGACCTGTAAAGTCGGTTATAGTAAAAAAACTGACCCAATAGAGTACAAAAATTAGCTGATTTTAGAGGCTATAAGGTCAGTTATTCCTAAAAAACCGACCCTAAAGATGACTTGTAAGGACGGTTATATGCAAAAAACCAACCCAATAGAGTTCAAAAAATGAGCTTGCTGATACCAGATCCTATAAGGTCGGTCATTCATTAGAAATCTACCCTAAAGTTGACCTGTAAGGACGGTTATAAGAAAAACACCGACCCAAAAGAATTCAAAAAATAAGATGTTGATCCCAGAGCCTATAAGGTCAGTTATTCCTTAAAAAAATGACCCTAGAGATTACCTATAAGGATGGTTATAAGGAAAAAACTGATCCAATAGAGTACTGTTGATCCTAGAGATCTATAAGGTCGGTTTTTTTAAATAACAAACTCTAGAGATCTATAAGGTCAGTTTTTTATAATAACTGACCCTAGAGTTTACAATTTTTTTAAAGAAAAATTTTGCAGAACAGAAATCTTCAGAACAAAAACCTACATAACAGAAATATGCTTTCAAAGATCAAAACCTGTAATAGAAAGTAGACTTGCAAATGCAATGATGCAAGCCATAAATTCATTCCAAAGCCACATTTTCTAGATTTTATGTCCAATCCTATTTGGATTGGATAATTTCCAAACCACACATTCATAACAAAAATAATTCATATATCATTCAGTTGAGACATTTCATACACACAGCACATCATAACATTCACAAAATGATCGATTGCAAGTCTGAGATGATATTAAAATTCATGTACAAAAGTAAATTTGAAAGAGTTCCAAAACCACATACATAAATGGAGCTAACATATGCAATTCAATCCAATGCTATATTGACTTCATCTAGAAAAGCATCTGACCACTCTTCTTGAAATTCATTTAAGTCCTCAGGTGTGTAAGGCTGAGTTGTAAAGATCTACAACAGAAAATGCACATGCAAATATTTTATAAAATGAATACAACTCACTTGTAAATTTATTATGTTATTCTTTATTACCCGATCTATAGTCTGAATGTCATGTGATGCTTCTTTGACAATAGTTTGCAAATATTTCATTACATAGAAGCCACAAGCCCACCCATTATTTTGTTTAGGACACTACAAATAATAAATAATACTTAATGTTAGTAAACTACTATAAATAGAGTTGAGATAAGACTATAAGAGTTGACATATAAGAGCTGAAATTAATACATATAAGACTAAGCAGCTGTCAAAGTAGGTACCTTGACATTTTTCAAAGTCAATGTCTTTAATTTTGTGGGTATTTGTCCTCCACCTTCACAAAAAACCTTTATACCCCTATCAATTAAATGATAGTTGACAAAATAGAAATGTCATGTGGAAGCATAACAAATGACTAAATTTATGCTTACTCCATAGTTGGCAATTTCAGTTTGTGGCCCCTTGTTATTTTTCCCATTGGGTCAAGATAGTAAAGAGTCATCAATTTTGGGACAACCACCAATAATTCCCAATGTCTAGATCTGAGTAAGAATAAAACAAACATTAAAATAAAGAAATTTATTCATTATTATAATTATATTGAATAATAATACTTACTAGACATTAAAAGGAATTAGAATAATTTCCTTTCCCGCACTAGCAAAATATTTGAATGCAGTAGAAAAGTACCCATTCACATCCTCAATATATGTCTCCACCTGACTACTGACTGAAGAAACTAAGAATCCAACATTCTTTATATCAAAGTTTATGGCCTCGGTATATAAGTGGTTGTATAACATTTGTAATCATTTCATTATATAGAAATAAGTTAAAATGTTTATTGGAATTTTCTATATTGATATATCCTTACCTTATCCATACTTCTAATATCAAAGTATTTAGCCAATCATACCAGAACAACTCTATAATGTCATCAAGAAAAATATAATTGTCAAAGTCCCTCCCAATTGCATCTTCTATTAATTTGACCAACATTTGTGATCCCGAGCTTTGGTTGGCTAAGTATCGACACAAACATTTACATTTACTTCCCAACTCATCGAATGTGGATTCTAGAATAAAAGATGTCTTGGGTATAGGAGGACGACTAGTAGAATTTTTATTTTTTGGTTTACAAACCTGTTAATTAAATTACATACTTATATGACACGAGTTCATATATGTAGTCAAATATGAAAAATATGGTAGAATTTAGGTATACTATGTCATTGATAACCAAGTGTCTAGGCCAACCCTCCATAGCACCTTCTTCTTCTTCAACTGTACTGTATTCAAGATTATATATGGGTAGTGGTTTTTCCCCCATTCTGTCATATACAAGATGGATGGACACCCAAAATATTTCATCAGTAATTGGTTGGCAATGTAATGTACCACCAAGGTTGTATACCTTGCCTGCTGCCACAACATTATATTCTGGAACCTTCACTGCAAGTTTACAGTTCATACCAACCTAGAATTGAAATAATATAAGTTATATACAAAGCAGTAAACGAGATACCTACTACAACTATATATATATATCATACTAATAACACAACATATAGAACAAACTTACTACAGATTGTTGTGGTGGGTCATTGGGAGTCCTCCCATGAACTTCTACAACTAGAGCATGGGCTTGTACCTCATCATCTGAGAGACGCATAGTTTGAATAGGTTGAGAAGGTTGACTAGGCTGAAACAAAGACATTATTTCTTTTACTTTCTGTGCTACGAATGTTTAAACTTCCTCTTATGTAAGACCTCCTATACGACCTCTTTTAGATTGCAAGGGGCCAAAATAAGACTTGAATCCTATGCCAGCTCCTAATCCCCTAACACGGCCAGGATGCTCCTTCTTACCAAGAGTAACTGATAGTTCATCCATGCGGCCAGTTGGGATGAACTTTCCTTCCTTCCTTTGCTCATGGAGATCAATCTATTCATAGTTAATAAAAATATTAAAATCACTAATCAATTAGATATAAATAAATCAAAGTTTGTGGGAGTTACTCTTTACTTAATTGGGATGAACTTACCATCTTTTGTGCCACCTCCTTAGTTGCAGGGTTGACAGTTTCACCTGCTCAATTTTTTCTAGCATCAATCCACTGCAAGTTTCGGGGTGGATGCTCAACTTGAGTTGTACTAGACTCTTCTTCAGAAGAGAGTTTCTTCTCTTGTAGTTGGCAGCGGAAGGCATAACCACCGGGCCCCAAGTGATGGTTAAGCACATTTTGGCCCGTCTTTCCTTTTGGGCCTCGTGAATAGCCTGATCATTTAAAATGAGGATATTGCAATTTAGACTTGGAAAGCATATATAAAAAGATTCACCTCCTTAATTGTATAAAAAGACTCATACAATACATCACAATCTTTATTACCTAAAACTCTTCTGATTTCCTAGATGCAACAAATCTTTCCCACACCTTAGGATCTATAAAAATATATTGATTTGTTGCTTTCTTCTTTTGATTAGGATTATCTATAAATTCCCTTTTGAGATATGTCTTAAAAGCCCTCCATCGTACACCACAACGTTGTAGCACTTTTTTCTTGTGATCTTTTTCATTTAGATGAAAAACACCCTATACATACAAAACAAGCAATAATGTTATTTTAACAAGGATATGTCTTTCCAAGCAAACTAAATTAGAATCAATAAACAAAAAAAATATTAAAATAATATCACTTCAACTCACAGATATATCTTTCCATATGAGGTCTTTTAAGGTATTAGAAACATCATGCCAATTTTCTATATCTATTGCCACCTTAATACGCGCGGTCGCCCCTACGTAATGATTGAAAGTAATAGCATGTTCCCCAATAGGTTCTCATGTGACATCAAACAGGATTGGCAATTTCTCCCCTTTGGCCCTGAGCTCCTGCAGCCTACACATCAGTGTGGGACCTCTACATTTCTTAGCATCACCACTACCATCCTCATGGTACTCATACTCAGAATGTTCATCTTCACTTTCCATTTCAGAACAACCTGCAAGTATACATGATAAAAGAAACATAAGTGATAATAAAAGCACAAGTGGTGATATGATGTATATTTAAAAGATTATGTGCTTGAATGATAATAAAATAAATAATTTAAAGAATACATGCCTCTAGTATTGGTTGAGTTGTTAGTCAAGTAAAATTCCTTCAGCATAGTCTTGACATTTATAGTATTCATCAGTGTTAACTTCAACATTTACACTTGGAAAACCAACTCAGAATGGGCTGGAATCATCATACTTTTCATTGTATTCTTCTTCATTTATAGGATCTACAGTAAACTACCTTTTTCCATGAAGAATGACAGATTAATTTTTATTTTTCGGGTCATCAATATAGAATACTTGTTTTGCGTGGTTTGCCATGATGAATGGTTCATCTTTCTCACCAATCTTTTCAAAATTCACCCATGTGAAACCCAACTCATCCACTAAAACTCCTTTGTTGTTATCAACCCCATTCACCTAAAGATAGGAACTCTGAAATTTGTATAGTCCAATTCCCATATGTCCTCAATGATGTTGTAATACAACATCTCAGCTTTGCATGGTCTTTTATCTTTCACACTAGCAAAATACAACGAACAAGCTTAAACAATGACCCCACTATTTTGGACTACACTACTATCATCTTGACGCTTTGTGTAGTATAAAAATCCATTTATGTCATATCCTTCATATGACATGACATCCATTTTTGGCTTAAAGGCAAGCCATTTTATGTTCTCATCAACATTATTTGGTGATTCAGATAGTTGATTAAAGACTTTCTCTTCAAACCACCTAATAAATGTTTGATTATGCTCTCTTGCAAGCCACATTGAACTGGATCGCGGATGATTTCTCTTGATAAGATCATTGTGTTCTGTGATGTAGCTACTAACTTCATCGATGTTGTGTAAAATATACAAATGTGCTTGTTCCCACAACTCACGACTAATTCCTTTCACTTGTGCTCCCAGAGTTCCTTTGCCACAATAAGATTTAGTGTGATGGGAATTTTTTAGATCGCTAGAAGTTTCATTGCAATTCAAAAAATCATTACAAAAGTCCATCACTTCCCTGGCCACATAACCCTCAATAATACTCCCTTCAGGATGATAACGATTCTGAACATCACCTTTAAAAATATTCATGTAGCGTTCAAATGGATACATCTAGTGTAAGAAAATTGGACCCAACATCTTCACCTCCCTTGTTATATGTAATACAAGATGAACCATGATATCAAAAAATGAAGGAGGGAAGCACATTTCAAGCTGACACGTGGTAACAATTACATCTTTTTGTAATTTATCGAGAGTATCAAGATGTATCACTTTGTTGCATATTTCTTTGAAGAAGATACATGGTCTTGTGATTGCAAACCTTACATGCTTCGGCAATATAGATCGAATAGCCACATGTAAAATTTGTTGCATTAAGGTGTGACAATCATGAGATTTGAGACCTATCAACTTCAGATCCTTCTTTGATACCAATCTACGAATATTAGAAGAGGATCTTTGTGGAACCTTAATATTATACAAGCACTCAGAGAAAGTCTTTTTCTCCTGCTTTGACAAAGTGTAACAAGCTAGTGGTAAATATGTGCGGCGACCCCTGATCTCCACTAATAATTATTTTCTTATACCCATTAATTCTAAATCTTTTCTAGATTTGATGTCATCTTTAGTCTTTCCTAGTATATTCAATAGCGTACCAATGATGCTATCACAAACATTTTTTTCAGCATGCATGACATCAATGCAGTGTCTAATTGACAAGAATCTCCAATAAGGAAGATCCCTAAATATTGGCCTCTTCTTGTATAGAGATTTGTCACATGTGAGAGTACGACTACTTGAACTCTTTGCAAATTCATTAACAATATCTTTCACCCTATCATATACAACATTTCTTGGTATAGGTTTAGGAGCACTTTGTTCCTCAGTTGATCCATTAAAGGTTTTGCATTGCCTTCGATAAGGATGCACTTGTGGGATAAATCTCCGATGACCAAGATATACAATTTTACCACCATGTTTCAGACGGATTGAATCAGTATTTTCCTCACAAATAGAACATGCTTTGTATCCTTTTATGCTATATCCATACAAATTTCCATACATTGGAACGTCATTAATCATGAAAAACAACATAGCATGCAAACTAAAGATCTCTTCACGTGAAGCATCATATGTCATAACACTTTCTTCCCATAGTTTCATTAGGTCATCAATTAGAGGTTGAAGGTAAACATCAATGTCATTTCCAGGTTGCTTGGGCCCTTATATCAATATTCACAACATGACATACTTATTTTTCATACACAACCAAGGAGGAAGGTTGTATATAACAGTCATAATAGGCCAAGTGCTATGTTGGCTGCTCAATGTACCATAAGGATTCATTCCATCTGTATAGAGTTTAAGTCTTAAGTTTCTTGGTTCTTTACCATATTGAGGGTATAATAAATCAATTTTCTTCCATTGTGGTGAATCAGATGCGTGTCATAGGACGCCATCATCATTGTCCTTTAACTCCCCATGCCAAGGAAAATTTCATGCATCTTCAGTATAGAAAATAAGAATTGAAATTGTGGTATTATTGGTAGATACCACTTCACTTTGGTAGGAGAGCCATTTTTAGCCTTAACTGAATTTGTGGTCTTGTACCTTGACGCACCACATTTTGGACAATTTATCAAATTCCTATAGTCCTTCTGAAATAACACACAATCATTTGGACATGAATGAATCTTCTTAGCATCCATTCCTATTGGGCACATCATTATATGTTGAAATTGGAAGATTGTTTCCTTCACGAAGAATTTCCTTTAACAAAGATAACAGTGAAGTGAAACTCTTATCTCTCCACCGATTTTGAGCTTTAAGATTATATAATCGCATCACAACACTCAACCTCGTGAACTTAATACAACCCTTATACCATGGTTTTCCAGCATCATGGACAATGTTTGCAAATAAAGAAGGTGGATCAATGACATTGTCCCGACAACTACGTAGCATCTCATCAACCATATCATCTTGAATTGGTTCATCATCGACATTATCATAATTATATATATCTTCTATGCCACAACTATTAGCATCAACATTTTCTGATCCATAATTAAATTTCTCTCCATGCCAATACAATTCATTATAACCTTGTATGATCCCATTGAATATGACATGATTCTTAATTTTCTCAATAGTATCAACTTTCAAATTGTTACCACAATTTTTACATGGACAATAGAACATATTTGTAGGTATTTCCTATGTTCCTCAGCAAATCTGATAAATTCATTAAGACCTTTGGCAAACTCCAGACTGCAACGGTTCTTGATAGACATCCAACTTCGATCCATTTTCTAGATCACATTAAAATTAATTATAAAAGTGTACCACCTATCAAAACGGTTGTTGTTTATAATATAAGTTGTAAGTTTATATTGATAGGAATTTAATTACTTTTATACTAAAGTGTACCTCCTATCCCATTTTTGAATATTTAATCTCACTAGTAACTGTATAATGTATGTTTAATTTTCAAGAAAATTTCAACAGCATTTCTCCTAAGTTCTCCAAGTACATCGATATAAATGGCAAATAACCACCCACATATGTACCTAGAGAACAAATGAGGAAATACTACTAAAATTTTCTTTAAAACTAAACATACAAATACACTTACATCCTAGGTGAGATTAAATATCCAAAAATAGTCCCAGACTGGGGACTATCCAAACTTTACTCCTAATGAGTAAACTTTAAATGGGTTTCTAAGTTAATATAAAAATGTATTATTGTCATATTTATATATTAAGTTAAACACCCTAAAGTGTCAATCTGAGACTACACAATGTTTACCCTCATATTTTTTGAATGTATACAATGATTAAATATGAGATTGATAATAAAATGTAGATATTGAAGAATACATATTTTTATTATTGGTTGATTTACTAATCAAATAAAATGAAAAAACAATGTAACTGACATGAGCCGTGGAGATGAAAATGAGAGAAGATCGTGGGAAGTGGAAGGTGCGCAGGAGGCAAAGAGCAAGAGGATGACCTCCGAGCGTCAGAGCTACTACGAGCAAGAGGATGACTATCGTGAATGACATGGGTAAATCAAGAATACTTCCATAGATAAACATTCATTATATGTACTGAATTAAAGAATCAATTAGGTACTCTTGACAAATATAAACTGAAGGGCATAAGTTAAACATCATGCAAGCTCTTTCATAATAGATAACACATGGATGCGTCCAGGAAGCGAGGCAAACACTCAACGGAATGGTCAGTCACCTTCATTGTTGCACAAGACCACGTGCAAGCACACGTATTCTGGGTCACATAACCACAAATTGGCTTCCCAATTCAGGGACTACGCGCCCACCCCCAGTGCCTCCCCACCTTCCATCACCACCACCCAGTGGCGAAGCTAGGAATTCTCAACAAAGAGGGCACACAGAAAATAAAAGATTAAGTAATTGTAAGAGCAGAGGTTGATTCTTTTCTTCATTTGTAATATAGGAAAAGATTTCTAATAATGGATGGATCCTTTCATTTTTTGATTCATTATTTAGATAAATAAGTTAAACCAGATAGTTATATGAGTGAAACATAACATCTTATCAATTTGTGGTAAGAATATTAATCTCATTCCCTATGTATAAGAGTAAAGAGGCAAATATAAACAGTGCAAATTGTTTATCCCAAGACTAAGATTGTTTTATGACTAAGATTATTTTATTAGTCATGATATAGTAGAGATCAAGAAGCGATGTGCCTCAATGCTAGGATCAGAGGTGTCGAAGAGCCTCCTAGTAGGTGGTAGCACGTAGCAGGGGTGAAACAGGGAAACTCCCTCAGTTCAACAAGTAAAAAAGAGAGGGAGATGATTCCAATGATACTACTCAAGAATATTGGAAAGAGATGAAGACTTTGACGCCTTTCACTGTCAACAGGGGAAACTACCATAGATTTGAGTCCTCAACAGACCTTGTTGGCCCAACGATACTCCAGCAAACAGGAGCAGGGATGCCTTGCATTCAGGTCAGCCAAGTAGGGAGGAAGCTAGGCCCAGACAAAGGATCCACAAGTTCCAAACAAATGACAGTGGGATGTTCCTCATCCCCAACCCATCCCATCCAACGAGTTCCCACAACCCAACCCATCCTGGTGCCATCAATATCCGCGGGAAACCCTAAACGATCTTACCGAGCAGGTCAGTGGCTCCCAGCCCCGTGGCGGTGGCACCTACATTAGGTCAAAAGCAAAATATGGTGGTCGACCTTACCTCTACGTTCGGGTGGCGGCGGCGGCAAAGCTTTATCTTCACGGGTGTGACAGTGGGGGGCATCAGATCGGCGTGGTAGTGGCAAGGTCCTTCTCTACTCACCCGAGAGTGGCAGCAGCAAGGTTCTCTACTCACCCGAGAGCGACAGCAGTAGCTTGCTAGCAAGCTTCTCTATTCACGTGATTGAGAAATGAACATATGGGTTCCAGTAACTTATTAACCTCCTGACCTCTAAGGTCAGTTTTGAGTATAAAACTAACCCAACAATCACTGGTACACTACAAGGTTGGGTAAGTGAAAAAACTGACCCTATAGAGACCACCTACATGGTCGGGTATTTAGAGAAAACCAACCCAAGAGGTCTTAAGTGGTGCCCAAATTTTTTGTAGATATCTATGGTCAGTTATTTGGAAAAACCGACCCTATAGCTCGAGGCGCAAAGGCAAAATCGAGCAATTTTTTGTCGCATGAAACCTGATGGGTCGGTTTTATGATAAAACTGATGCAATAGCATATTGGGTCAGTTATTCTAGTAAAAATGACGCTACGGGTGGCGACATTATTGGCCAAAAATGCAGTAGTGGAAGTTTAGGTTCTGTTCTGGAAGTTTTAAACATGGTTTTCTCTCTCTTGCATGAGGTTCCTTTCATGGTGATTTCATGGCACTTGTGTTAGTTTTGATACCTAGATTTTGGGTGATGTCTTCCTTCTTAAGGATGGTGGTTTTTCTTGTTGTTCGCTTACATTTTTGGTCATGGTTTGATTCTGTTTTGATCTTGGTTACCCTCAACTTGATGATGGGTCTTTGCCTTGATGATAGCTTGACCAATAATGGTCACTACATCTAGTTTTTCTTTGGGTCGCGACACCTTGACATGTGAGGTTTTGGGTCAAGACATATGACCTATTTATAGTCGTGACATCCTACCCTATGATGGTCATGACACTTACCTCTATGTGGGATGAAACACCTACCTAGTTTTGGTCAAGTTGCTTCCCTTAAAGTTTGCGATCGTGACATGTTTTCTTTTGGTGGTTAAACCATAGCCATGTGGTCAAAATCCTAGTTGAAGAAGGGTTCGAGACACCTTGGTTGTGTGTGGTCGCGACCCTTGCCTCTTGGTGATTGAGACACCTACATGTTAGATGGTCGTGACACATGAATAGTGGGTGGTCGATACATTTACTTGGACACCTAATCGATGCAAGTATATGAGTAATTATTGAACTATGTCTAGTGTTGTTTAGATGATAGTTTAAACAACCCTAATCATGTTGCTCAACCCTAGTGTACACCAAGAAAGTGGGAAGTGGTGTACCTAAGCTTTGGTAATTGAATATAGCCATAAGACCCTAACCGGATACACAATGAAAACCTAGCCCTAAATTGTAGGGCCATGTAATATGTTTGCATCTCTCACTCAGAATGGTTATTATGTATGATGTTTTCTTTCTCTTTCTTATAAATCCCTAACCTTGCATGTGATATGAACTTGAATGACATAGCTATGTGGATGCTATGGTGAGTCCTATATTATACAGGATGGTGATGATGAGCAATGATTGTGTGAAGTGGTATATGAAGGGATTATGTGATTGGGTTTGATGACCTAGAAGGTTCTTTGTGCATGATTTGAGGTGATAACCTTTAGAAATGTGATTGAGGGATTGTTATCCCATAGTGATGTGACATTGGTGATAGCCGTGAGTGGTTATGTGACACTGATGATGGCCTTGTGAATGATAGTTCTACAGTGATGTGGTAATGATGTGACAAGCCCATACTTTATAAATTTTATATCTTTTGAAGTTGTATTATACCTTAATCTTGTAGAGTTTATTATGGCTTTATACTTTGTAACTAGATTGATGCTAAAAGACACTTAATTGGTAGAACTAATCAAGTGGAATATTAATCATGTAGTTTGCCTTGTTCCATAGATCCTTTCTAGCGTCAGCTTTAATTGCTGGATTGGTGAAACGAGTCTAACTCGGAGCACATACTATTGAGTATGCGGGGATGACTTGGTACTCTAATAACAAGTAAGTACATGATTGGTTGCAGGCCATACCCTGGCGAATGCGGCTACGAGCCATATCTCAGTGATGTGATTCAGTATATACCTTTCACAAGATTGGCTACGGGCCATACCCTGGCAGGAGTGCGACTTCAAGTCATACCTCAGTTGCACTAGCATTGTGCCTATATACCAAGATGGGCTAGGCTATTTTGCGAATGACTCATATGTTATGTCATGGTGGTGTTCTCTTGTGCTGAATAAGAGGTGTTGGAGAGGTCGTGGATTCTGGTTGTAACATACTAGAACTAGAACCCTACCCTAGAACTTTGACCTCTTTGACTTAGCCAAACAAGGATAAGATAATACATGTAACTAAGCCTATAATGAAATACAAAATGTGTCACAAGAAGAGTAACATAACAAATCATGCATAATAATCATACATGACACATATGGATGTAATAAGAACAAAATTGGTTGAATAATGAACTAATGGGCCATATGGCATAACACATATAAGAAAGTCTCAAAAGTGAAAATAGACTTCAAATTCATAATCTACACATAAAAATAAGCTTACATATCAATTTTCATCTAATTTGGACTACCTTGAAATAGTACGGTAAGTTAGGAGAGAGAAACTGCCAAAAAAAAGTAAGTAATAAATAAATGAGTAATATGGCACCAAAAGTTGGAAATAAAGGCAAATTCATATTCAACATATCAAATATACCTTAAGGATGAAGTTTCACCTAATTTGTATAATCCAAGTATCATTAATGCATCAGGAGAGAGAAACTAAGTTTAAGTAATAAATACATTAAACGTTCTCAAAAGGAAAATCTAACTCCACAATCAGAAACTACATGTTTAACTTAACTTATGTGCAAAATTTTGTTTAATTGGGATAAGTATATAACCCTTAATTAAGGAAAGAAAAATATATGCATTAAATGGATCTCACTTTAGTTTAAATCAGATTTAATAGTTGTCACATTAATTTTCCTTCGATTTCATATGGTTTTCTAATTCAAATGTTTCATGCAGATTTATTTCCTTTTTCTTTCTTTTTCATGCCATCAAACGACTCTGGTTTGTATTCTTTTCTCGCGGATTGGATCTATGGCTCTGAGGCCTACATCCTCACCCACCTAATATGACTAGAACTCGTATTTCTCTGCACAATGATTGGAAATTTTCTCTTTTCCCCATATCTTTCTCTTTTACCCTCATGACTTTCCAAGTTGATTTTCATGATCCTCACCTCTTTTCTCTTTCAGTGATCCCCACTTCGGATAGGATTCCTCCTCTATATCATTGGGTCAAAGAGGTGTTTCCTTCTTCACATTTGTTTTCTATTTTTTGGCTTTTCTTTATTGAACCCTGGGCTAGCACCTATATATACAGACTCCCCCTCAACTCTCAATTACACAACAACATCTTTCCATCGCTCTTTTGGTCCAGTTTTCCCTGCTACCCCCTCTCCCTACTCCAGTTCTCTTTTCCGACAACGGTGACCTCGTTAGAGGTGTTCTTGTGAACAACATCCATTGTTCTTGTTCGCGTTCAGTTGTTGGAGGTGTAGGCTTGCTTCAAACATTTCAGTTCACTCAATTAGAAGTTAATGACGTTTTATCCTTTTCTTTTGAGTTCTAATTATTTTAATGATTGAAAAACTATGATTGTCTTCTCACATGTCTTCTTTGGCTTTTCGCTCCAATTTTGGTTGTTTTACGTTTCTCCGCTCTTAGTTTGGCCTCCCGTTGGCTTGTCTTCTCTACCCAAGCCTCCTGGTTTGCCCAGTAATGGTGAAGGGTCTTTCTTGAGTTCTATTTTCATCATGGTTTGCTTCGTTGGTTTCGATAGAGCTTTTGGAACAAGGTTCGTGTAGAACCTTTCACTTGGTTTGCTTTTGATCGGGATCTGGAGTTCGATGATCTCCCTACTATTCTCAGTTGTCGTGAGCTTATCATAGGGGAAACAAATCCCCTTGTAATTTACCCTCTCTACCATCCTCTCTGATCAAAGCTTTGGTTTTATGGTTGAGGGGCAATTTGGTATTTTCCCCTATTTACCTTCTCTTTTGTTTTGCGCATTCGACGCTGAGTTGGATGAGTGCTCCGCTGGCATGGGTGGCTCTGAATGGCCGGCCCAAGTCCACGTGGCCTCTCCCTCTCTCTCTCTCTTCTCTCTCACTTTTAAAATGTTGATTTGGGTTTTTCCTATTTTCTTATTGGCTGGTTTTATAAAATGCATAACTAATTCTACACTAATCAGAAAAATATGCTTAAATAGCCAATAAAATGAGAAAAAGAATCTCTATTTGTTAATACCAATTTGGTCACCTAATTTTGATGTTTAATTAAAAGTGGATATTAATGGATTAATGAAATTACATAATATCTTGTAAAATTCATAGCTAATTATCTATAAGTCAAAAAATATAATAAAATATGTTTTGGACTCTTAATAACATAAACTAAAATGTGACATAGTTTTCATAACCTAATTCTCATAATGATAAAAAGGTGGTTTTTAGGATTTGGATAATGTGCATGAAATTGACATAAAATATGAATGTGTTTAATAGGTTCTTTGGAATCCTAGGCTTGGACCAAGATTGTGCTTTGGACTTTGAACTCTAAAGTTGAGGTATGTTTGCATCCCTGATTATTCTTATTGAGCAATTATCCTATTTTCTTCTTTCTCTTGGTCCTATGGACATTAGTCTATACACAATGTCTTTTCTTTTGAAAATCATGGTTCATGTGAACTACCTTGTTTGATACTGATCTTGTGATCATGGATATTCTTTTGGATGCTTATTTTTATGCTTGGTTCATGATGGAACTTTATATGATGACATGTGATGTCTTTTTCCCACTTATGAGGTGGATGTATATGTTGGTCACTTATGTGGTGACTAGTTTATATAATCTGACTATACTTTTTACTTGCCTCTACATTTTACATGCTATGTGATTCAGTAGCACTAGAGTAGCGTAAATTACATTGGTTTTAGGGGTAGTATTCCCCTGTTATTTATTGAGGAGAGTGGCAGTATCCCATTCTCTATACCCAAGTTTGGCAGTATTCCATTCTCAATTTTATATATTTGGGAGATTGGTAGTATTCCTTTCTCTATCAGGTTTCAAGTTTATGAGACTTGGCCGCCTTTGTGTTTATATTGTTCTAGGGCTATGCTTAACTCACATTATTCCAGGTTATTATGATGATTGTGAGGTGTGTGCCCTTCTTTCTTTTTGTGCCAGTATTGCACAATCTTTATTATTTTGATTATGGCAAGTATCTTCTTTTATTATGTGATGATGATTCCTATCTTTTATGCCCTTCTGGGTAGTCATTATCTCTTGCATGTGAAGCATTTATTCTTGATGTCCCTTGTTAATATATTGTTCAAGTTTCTTTAGTATACACATACCAACTTTTTACTGATGTTTCACTTCCTTCTCTTCTTTTGTGGGGTATGCTTCCAACCCCAAGTTAGATCAAGGAGAGGTGAATTTCAACATCAACCCTTATAGCTGAGCTTTTGGGAGACTTGAAGAGGTGGTTAGATGATCCTCGGCTTGATCTTTGGCTTATATGATTAGTTTTTCTTTTTGAACACCCATGTGTGGTGAAGTGATGTATAATGTCATCAAGCTTTGTAATAGTTAGAACTTTCATTTTCTGCTGCTATATTTTTGGTACTATGACACATACATGTGGAAAGTATTGGAACACATCCCTTTGGTAAAAAAAAATTTATGTCATGTTTGGTTTAAGGGATGTGGCCTTTTCTTTTCTAGTAGGGAGTGGATCTCCTCTCGAGTCCCAATCCTTACAGTATGGTATCAGAGCCACTAGAAGTCAGTTATCTAACTATTTCAATCTCATATCCCTTAGGATGTTTACCTTTATCTTAGGTTGCTTATACCTAGTACCTTGCCTTGTGCAGGAAAAACCCTAATGGAGGGAGATACCTCAACTATTGACAACCAGTACGGTTATGAGACACCCCAGAACCCTAGTTTTGGAATGCCAAGGATGGATCCTCCCTTTACCACACTGGTGACTCAAGATGGAACGTTAGTAGGTCAGGAGACCCCAGCCTCTGCTAGTACGGGTGTAGTCATCTCTCTAGAGCAAGAGTTGGCCATGTTTTGACAACTTTTTGCTACTACCATGGTAGGAAGGATGAAAGACCCATCTGTACCTGAAAATCCTAAGGAGTTCTCAATCATGGAGTTCATGAAGATGCAACCACCCTCCTTCAAGGATGAAGGTGAAATAGAGATGGTTGATAAAGTTGGTGATTGGTTGTTAGCCATATAGAGGACTTTTGATGGTATGGCTTGTCCTCCACACCAGAAGTTTAGGTTTGCTTCATATGTTTTAGATAGACATGCTCGAGTTTGGTGGAATGGAATAAAAAGGAATCATGATATCTCCATCATGACTTGGGAGTATTTTTTGGTGCTTTTTCATGGGAAGTATATTTGCACTACTGCCTTGAAGAAAAAAGAAGTTGAGTTATATAGTTTGAAGCAAGGATCAATGATTGTTTCTTCTTATGTGCAAAAAATTATGTTGCTTAAGAGATATGCTTTTGGACTTAGTGAAGAACGTAGATGTGAGAACCCGTTACATTAAATGAGATTACTCAAAATATAAAACACAGAAGATCACTAATTAATCTCATGCCCAAAAATATGGGTAAATTAAAACTAATTTCAACATCAACACCCGCTTAGAAACATTTGCATAAGAGCCCAAACATCTTTCTTGTATAAATACTATGCAAAGAATTTGATAAAAATTGTTCTATCGTCTTGGCCACAACATATATACATAGGAGAACAATATTTGTGAGACGACCCATCGCGGAAAATGAGATTAACTAATGCGGAAGAAAATTATTAGCAGTGGAATATTGAAAATTAAAACTTTTTGGAGAAAATATTTGTAAACCATGAAGCTTCTTTATAAGAAACAAGATAAATAGTTTACATCATGTTAAATCACCTCTCGAGTGATTATATACATCCAAATACAAAATCTCGAGATTTAAAAACCAAAATCTCAGACCTACTGACTCCTAGGACCTGAGAGTACAGAGACGACATAAGACCAACTAACTACAGGACTTGACAGACAATATCTCCACTTGAGATTTACTGTTGTCCCTGGTGTTGCTGTTGCTGATACTGCTCACCCTCGGATTGGTTTCTCTGTCCTCGACGTCCACCTATAAATTTGAAACCTATGGGGTGAGACAATTTTAAATAATTGTCCCAGCGAGAGTTATAACTCTCCGCCAGAAGCTTTGTTATAGCAATTAAGGAATAACATAAGCAAGGTAATTTAAATCATTTCAACAAAAGGTTTGATAATAAGGAAACAACAATTACTTAAGCAATCACTTCATCAAGGAATATGAAGAACATGTATACCAATGTAAACAATGTAACATCAATCATTGTTTCTCGTAGTTCAACCTAAGCAGTTATGCTACGCTGTTGATTATGTTTTAAAAACATTATTATGTCCTGCGGAGATGAGGTATACCGCTCATACTCCAACCGATCACTACTAACTCGCATCGTTATCATACCTAGATCATCAAAAGAGCCAGATTCTTATGACCTCATCTTCCTCAGTCAGTATGAGGATCAACATGTAGAACATCTAGTGTCTCTGCTACTATAGCTTACCAGGGTATTCTGGCACTTCGCTATTAGAGTCACAGTGGCATTTTGTACTCTCTTCTCTATCAAAAGATCTCTTATTTATCTCTCATCGATGCGGTATTAAATATTCCCTCGGGAGAATAGTGAAACATCACCCCGACATAAACATATAGTGAAGGATTGATAGATTAAGGTACATCTACATCAACTCCTACACTAATATGTAAGGATATTCACATCCATATTCCCCCACATACTCAAAAGTATGTGATCCAGGAGTTCCCTTAGGAAAACCTGTTTCACCATCATTTAGCTTCTAACAATGATGGATCTATGATCAGGGCTCTACATGGTATGGTTATACTTGATTAGTTAGGTACATTTCAGCATTCTTTTAGCATCAAGCATGTTCTCAAACATTTAACTATTTAAGACACTGCTATATAAGAAAAAATACTAAATGTATTAAGCTTAACTCTCATGAGTTATTATATGGATATCAATTCTCAATCATTACATCATAAGTCATCTAATCAGCATGACCTTAATGTTACTCATGGCTCTTACAACCCATCAATCTCATATGATGCCACTTAAACATAGGAAACATAGCATATGTCACTATTCATAAAGCCTACATCATGATTTTAATGTATATAATATCATAACCCTTACCTGGTTATGATCATTCTCTTATAAGAACCTGCATGGTTAATTTAATTGACAACAATAAACAATTCATTTCCAGATTTAACAATTTATAAAGTAGAAATAATCTTTCAATTCAAGGGTTGTACCTTCATGCCTTTATTAAGGCTAGGTTCCCTTATTTACATCAATTAGGTTTATCCAATCCCTTTCGTTATGATTAGGAATAATGATTCCTCACCTTATTTATAATCATGAAGAATCATGCTTAAAAGCATAACTTGGAATTAGGGTTTATTGTACATTTCAACACATCACCCTCAATTAGGGTTTACTATTCACATTACATGTTATTACCCTAGAATTAGGGTTTACTATTCACTTCATAGTGAATTGAGTTCATAGCATCATCGTGTATGAAATTATCATCATTGATGCCCTCAAATTAGGTTAAGATTCACCAATCATCATAATTAGGGTTTCCATGATCTCACCTTGATGGATCATACCCTAATCATGTACATTCTTACATACTGAAGGTATGTTACTTGATTATTATTCATATTAGGAGCCTTCTCTCTCTCCTCTCACTATTAGATGATGTTTACATCACTCTAGATTAGGTTAAGTCAATTCAACTTGATTTACATAGGTCAAGTCATCACCACTATGGTCATTAGGGTTTGCTTGATCAAGGGATGTTTGTCTACTTGAACCCCCCCCAAGGGTACATTGGTAATGTTCACCCTTAATCATAACATGGTTCAAACTACTAGTTACTTAACCCCTTAATGTCTTTAGGTATCATTAGGGTTTAGGTTAGACAACCATTGGACCATATAAGCCTTCAAGGCATTAAGAAATCTTAACCCTAAAAGTCCGCAAACGATTTCACACTTCAACCTCCAAACGGTCTTGAGACCGTTTGGAAGAGTTGACCGTTTGGTCATGGTTGACTTCAAGACCGCATGACACTCAAGACCGTTTGCTCTTAAACGGTCTTGAAAATGTTTCATCATGTTGACCGTTTGAAAGAGTTGACTTTGAAACTGTTTGAAATGAAACGACCTTGAGATCGATTGAACCCAAACGGTCTTGAGACCGTTTGGATTCAAACGGTCTTGAGACCATTTGGTCAAAACATCTCAAAACCGATTGGACCCAAAAAGTGCATCAACACATATAATCGATTAGGGTTTCCAAGGTTGAACCCCTCAATTGACCTCACATATGTTGACCACTTATCAATTGAGCCAATTCGGGTTAGCCTTAACCAATTGGACACTCAATTGACCCTCAATTGATAGCCAATTAGGGTTGAAACCAATCCAATTAGGGTTTGTAATCGGTTAACCATCAACATTGATCAACATGAGTCTAATTGAAATGGAAGACATCAATTGACACTTAATTGGGCCCCAACTTGGCCCAAACGGTATTAGGATCGTTTGGACACCCTCCAAATGGTCTTGAGACCGTTTTCCCAAAGTCACGTCAAAATCTAAGTCAATTTGATAAGGGTTGAACCCTAATTAAGTTACAAATCAGCATTTTCAATTAAATCAACAACCTATTATGATTGGACCCTCAATTGGTCAAATTACCTTAACCCTAGACCTCCAAATGGTCTTGGGGTGTCACCAAATGGTATTGAGACTGTTTGAGTGATTCCCAAATGGTCTTGAGACCGTTTGGTCCACTCAACCCAAGGTTCAACACAATCGATCCTTGAAATCATCAATTGAACTCGATTAGGGTTTAGAGGGTTGAAGTGCCTTCAACTTATGATTGGTTTGCAATTAGATTATGATTCCTTGTAAATGATTAATTCAACAGGTGTTCAACAGACCTCTAAATGGTCTTCACTTGGTCAAACTTGCCAAACGGTCTTGGAGACCATTTGAATCTAAATGGTCTTGTAAACCGCATGAAATCAAACGATCTTGATATCGTTTGATTTCAAACGGTCTTGCAAACCGTTTAGACCAAATGGTCCAAGGTTGTTTGGTAAAGTTACCTAGGAAATCACGCCCATCATCTTCAACCTCAGATCAGGTCAGTTACTTCGTGCTTTTGCTTGCAAAAGTGCAACGAAGAGTGGGGAAGAAGAAGAACTAACTACTAATTGCAAGAACAAGGATATGCATAAGAAAGCAAAAGGTTTAGTGTAACATCCTAGGATTTGAGGCCTCGGATAACATGATCTTAAAAGGAATGATTGGACTACCCATATCACCAAGGTGCACCTCCTTTTCCGGGAGCCCATCACTAAAGAACTCCATAGTTAAGCGTGCTCAACTTGGAGTAGTACTAGGATGGGTGACTAGTCGGGAAGTTGACCCCGGCTTGCGTGTGAGTGAGGACAAAGCACATAGTTAAGGCTAGTGGTGGTCTGTGGGACCAGTCGTCATTCCTGAAACTCTACTATAGCCTTGGGCAGTGGGCCCAAGCATTACAAATGGTATCAGAGCCAATTCCCCTCCAGTAGGTGGGGCCCACATGGACATGGCATGCCAGTCTTGAGTCGTGCGGTTCAGGCATGTAGGAAAGGGATGTCCATGGTAGACGTAGCCACCCATGCGCTGGTATTCTGTGATCGGGAGTTGGGTGTCCATGGTCCATAGTGGGTGTGCACTGAAATGGGGTCAGATTATGAGGCCTTATAGTTGAGCCTTGACGAGGACGTCAAGAGCCTAAGTGGGGGAGATTGTAACATCCTAGGATTTGAGGCCTCGGATAACATGATCTTAAAAGGAATGATTGGACTACCCATATCACCAAGGTGCACCTCCTTTTCCGGGAGCCCATCACTAAAGAACTCCATAGTTAAGCGTGCTCAGCTTGGAGTAGTACTAGGATAGGTGACCAGTCGGGAAGTTGATCCTGGCTTGTGCGTTAGTGTGGACAAAATGTGCAGTTAAGGCTAGTGGTGGTTTGTGGGGCCAGTCGTCATTCCTGAAACTCTACTAGAGCCTTGGGCAGTGGGTCTGGGCATTACATTTAGAGTTATAAAACCCACCTTAAGGTCATTCCTAGAGCTCCAAGCTTCCAAGCTTTCAAGCCTTTAATGGCGTCTTGAGCCCCACAGGTCGGCCAATGGTGTTTCTCCAAGGAAAGGTTGGGAAAGATCGGCTAGAAAGAAAGAGTTAAGTACGAAAACCATAAAACCAACCTTGTAGCCTAACTTCCTTCATGAATTCGAGCAAGAAGATGGTCCAAGCTTACCTAGCTTCTCCTTAGCCATTCTCCTCTGTTCCTAAGCTCTGCCTTAGTCAGTCCAAGCAAGGTGATAAGTGATAGAAGAAAGGAAATGTTGCCTTTGGTTGCAAGGGAAAGATGTATATGTACTTTGGGGTTATTTCCAACATAAGGACAACTAATTCTCCATTTCTCATCTAGGTCCCTCCTTTCTTCTTTGCACGTCCCTTCCCCTTATTTCTAAAGCAAAACTTCTTCTAAGACCAAGAAATAAAGGCAAAGAAGGTCAACTTACTACTAAGGTGCACATATAAAAGGGTTATTATACTTATAACTTGATTATTCAATTACAAGGGTGTTCCTTATTATATGTTTATTCAAATATAGTGCCCCCTTCATCATTATTACTCTAACTTATGCCAAGGGTCATAAAAGATATTCTAGAAGGTGTATTTTACAAGTTACACCCCATATTTTGGGTAAATTTCACTTTACACCAAAATTAGGGTTTTAAGCACAAGGATTGCCCCACAAGCTGCACCTCAGTCCCTAAGCTTGGGGAATCCATCATACTTCATCATATTTATTCTTATGATGTCTCAACATAAAAGGAACATCTTAACATGTGTAATTTGCAAGTTAACCCTTCTAATTGGGTAAATTGCACATAGGTCCCTGTATTACAAAATAATACTACAACATTGTTTAAAAAGGACAGAAAATGGAAACTAATGTTCCTCAAGAGTTTTAATTACATGCCACAAGATAATCACAAGTATCAAATTACATAATTAAGCAAAACACCTAGGGTTAGTTCATAACCCAGGTCAGGGATGTTATAAATTATCCACCCCTTACAAGGATTTCGTCCCCGAAATCAACAAAACTTATTAAGAGAAAAGAGCAGGGTATTTCCTTCTCATCTCTTCCTCTAGTTCCCATGTGGCTTCCTCAACACCACGATGATTCCAGAGGACTTTCACAAGACTTATATCTTTCTTTTTCAGCTTTTTAATCTTGTTATCAAGGATTGACACTGGTCCTTCCTCATATGTTATATCATCATTCAATTCTACCTCCATAGGTTGTAGAACTGATTCGGTATCAGGGTGACATTTCCTCAGCATGGAAATGTGAAATACTGGATGTAACCTCTGTAACTCTGGTGGTAACTCTAGTCTATAGGCTACCTTTCGAACCCGCTCAATGATTGGATAAGGCCCCATAAACCTCGGAGCTAACTTCCCTTTCCTTCCAAATCTCAGAACTCTCTTCTAAGGTGAGACCTTGAAGAACACTCTGTCTCCAACCTAGAACTCTAAGGGTCTACGACATCTATCAGCATATGATTTCTGCCTATCCTGTGCAATCTTAATCTGTTGTTGTATTACTTTAATCTTTTCTGTGATCTGCTGCACAAGATCAGGACCTAACAACTGATGCTCACCAGTCTCATACCAACATAAGGGTGATCTACAATGTCTACCATACAAAGCTTCATAAGGTGTCATGTCAATGCTATGTTGATAGCTATTGTTATAGGCAAACTCTATTAAGCTTAGGTGTAGATCCCAACTTCCTGTAAACTAGAGAACACATGCTCTCAACAAGTCTTCCAAGGTCTGTATAGTCCTTTCCGACTGTCCATCAGTCTGTGGATGAAAGGTTGTACTAAACCTTAACTAGGTGCCTAAAGCTTTGTGCAGTCATTCCCAAAAATGACTCGTAAACTGAGGACCTCTGTCAGAAACTATAGTGACTGGAACTTCGTGCAGTCGCACTATCTCCTCAACATACAACTGTGCTAACTTCTCAGCAAAATAGGTTGTTTTGATAGGTAAGAAATGAGCTGTCTTTGTCAACCTATCAACTATTACCCAAATGGAATCATGTCCCTTGTTTGTCCTGGGTAGACCAACAATAAAGTCCATGGTTACATGGTCCCACTTCCACTGTGGTATGGGTAAGGGTTGCATTGTTCCTGCAGGCTTCTGGTGTTCAGCTTTAACCTGCTGACACACAGGACACCTCATCACAAACTCTGCAACATCCTTCTTCATCCCAGGCCACCAATACATATCTTTCAAGTTTCGATACATCTTGTTGCTCCCTGGATGCATGGCATACATCGAAGAATGAGCTTCTTCCAGGACTAACCTTCTCAAGTTATCCACATCTGGCACTATCATCCTTCCATGATAACATGCTACTTGATCATCTGAGTCATGGAAACCATCTCTTTTCTCATCACCATACTCCAATCTGATTTGCTGAACTGCAGCATCAACTTGTTGTGCCTCCTTGATCTGCTCTCTTAGAGTAGGTTTGATATGCATCTCAGCCAACAACCCGGTTAACAATGACACCTTCAACTGTACATTGTCTTGCCTTAAGGAGATAAGCATATCTCTCCTAGAGCATACTAAAGAGTTTAGTTGTGCCCTATTCATGGTTGATGTTGCTGATTTCCTACTCAAGGCATTTGCAACTACATTGGCCTTCCCTGGATGGTAATCAATTGTACAATCGTAGTCTTTGATTAACTCCATCCAGCGACGTTGCCTCATGTTAAGTTCGTGCTGAGAGAAGATATACTTAAGGTTCTTATGATCAGTGAAAATTTGGAATGTCTCTCCGTAGAGATAATGTCTCCAGATCTTTAAAGCATGAACCACAGCAGCTAACTCCAGATCATATGTCGGATAATTCTCCTCATGTTTCTTAAGCTGTCCAGAAGCAAAAGAAATCACTTGCTTATCCTGCATCAACACACATCCAAGTCCATTCTTGGAGGCATCACAGAAAACCACATATCCTTTGCCTTGCTCAGGTAGCACAAGTACAGGTGCACTTTTCAACCTCTCTTTTCACATCTGGAAAGATTACTGGCACTTATCACTCCAAGCAAAAGGAACATCCTTCTGGGTCAACTTAGTCAAGGGTAACTCTATGGAACTGAAGTTCTTAATGAACCTTCGGTAATAGCCAGCCAACCCTAAGAAAATACAGATCGCTGTCGGTGTCTTCGGTTGTTCCCATTGTAGAACAGATTCTACATTTTTAGGGTCAACTCGAATACCCAAAGCAGATACCACATGTCCAAGGAAAGATACTTTCGGCAACCAAAACTCACACTTGCTAAACTTAGCGTATAGCTTATGTTCTCTTAGCAAAGTTAGAGCCTGACGAAGATGTTGTTCATGCTGCTGAGCATCTCTACTAAAGATCAGAATGTCATCTATGAAGACAACAACACACTGATCAAGGAAAGGTCAGAAGATTCTATTCATGAGTTCCATAAATGCAGCTCGTGCATTAGTTAGTCCAAACGACATAACTGTGAACTCATAGTGACCATACCTTATCCTAAAGGCAGACTTGGATATGTCACTATCCTTAATACGAAGTTGATGATATCCCGATCTCAAGTCTATCTTTGAGAAGACGGTTGCACCATGCAACTGGTCAAAGAGATCATCAATCCTCGGCAGAGGGTACTTATTCTTTATTGTTACTTTATTTAGTTGTCTGTAATCAATGCACAAACGCATTGAACCGTCTTTCTTTTTAACAAAAAGAACCGGAGCACCCCAGGGTGAAGTACTCAGTCGGATGAAAACCTTCTCAAGCAACTCTTGAAGTTGCTTCTTGAGTTCTGCCATCTCAGCAGGCGCCATCCTATACGGTGTCTGTGCTATAGGTTGTTTATCTGGGATCAAATTGATTTCAAAATCAATTTCCCGAGGCGGTGGTATACCTAGAAGTTCTTTAGGAAATATATCTTCGAACTCCCTAACTACAGGAACTTCAGCAGGGTTAGGACTCTCCATGGTAGTATCTACCACATGGGCTAAGAATGCATAACATCCTTGCCTCATCAGCCTCTCAATAACCATAGCTGTCACAAGACAGGTGGGTAGAATCTTTCTCTCTCCTTGAAAGATCCATGTGTCACTTTCATCAGCAAACACAACTTGCTTGGATTCACAATCCAAAACAACCCTATACCTTTCCAAGGTATCCATCCCAAGGATTATGTCAAGTCCTTGCATCTCAAGTGGTATTAGATCCACTTGAATGTGATGATTAGAAAAGAAAAGGATGCAGGGAGAGCATACCTCCTGCAACACAGTAGACCCTCTCAACGAAGTCTCAAGCAACATGCTATATGCCCTATGACTGACGGTCATATTGCAGTTACGAATCACTTTTTGAGTGATAAAGGAGTGTGTAGCACCCGGGTCAATCAAAACAGATACAACACAGGATGTAGACATATCAGAATATAACAACTCCATCTGACCTGCCACAACCCGAGGGTTGATCACTACATCAGGTGGGTTCATTGCATAGAACCTTGCTGTCGCCTGAGGTTGATTTGGTGCTGACGATCCATCTTGGGACGCTTGTCCACGTCCACTAGCTGCTCCTTGGAACTGCCTTCTCTGGGATCCTTGTTGACTCTACCTCTGTGGTTGGGTTACACTTGCTGGTCTAGCTCTATAGTCTTTCATCAGATGCCCCACCTTTCCACAGATGTAACAACTTCTCTCTAGTTGTTGTGGTCTTGGTGGTCCTGTAACTGACATCGATGCTGAACTGTGATCCCCTTGTAGTGGTAGGCTTCGTCCTCTACCTCTACTTGGTGTCCACTGTGTCTGAGCACTAGGTCTAGGTGGTGGTGTCGGTGCAGAAAACCTAGGCTTCTTGAAATCTCTAGATGAAGATCCCTGGAACTGAGGATACATCCTCTTGTTATGGGTTTGCCTCTTCTCTTCTACGGACCTCTCTATCTTTCTGACAGACTCTACAAAGATAACAAACCTTTCTCGGCTCTCTAGGGCAGAGACAGGGGTAGTCAACTCAGCATTTAACCCCTTCTCAAAATGCCTGATCCTTTCTTCATCTGTAGCAGCCATATGCGGACAGAACTGTAACAACTCCATGAACTTAGCCTCGTAGTCACTAATGTTCATCAGACCTTGCCTTAACCTCTCGAACTGAGAGATTTTCTCGTCCAGGAACATTTTAGGGAAATATCTATTGATAAATTCCCTTCGGAAGACTTCCCATGCAACCTCCACACCAGGCCTCTTCTACTCTTCCATGGTCCACCAATGCCTGACTCTCCCTTGGAGAAGATAGACAGCATGTCTAACCTTCTCAGCTTCTGGGATGTTTAGGATTCTAAAAGCTTTCTCTAGTTCGGTCAACCACAGATCGACATCTGCGGGATCAGCTATTCCAAAGTACTCGGTTGCTCTGACACGACGAAGTCGTTCGAACATCTTACCGATACCTTGTCCTTCATGTTGGGTAGGTGCCCTAGGTGTAGGCATAGGCATCCTATATGTGATGTGTGTCATAGCAGTCATAAACTGCCCAAACATAGTCTGAACGGCTGGGTTCCCCATGTCAGCTGGGTTAAACTCGGGTGGCTCAGATACAGGTTGTTCTATCTCCAGGTTCCTTGCACCTTCTCGGGGTGCAACAACACTACTTTCTGCCACATACTCCTCATGTGGTCCAGACATCCTTACTTATCTTCTTGTCCTGAGGAGCAGAAGAAACTATTAGATATACTGGAAAACACTAAGAATAGACTCGACATCCTAAGTCCTATGTCTCTGTAGACTCAGCAAACCTAGAGCTCTGATACCACTAATTTGAGATGACCCGTCGCAGAAAATGAGATTAACTAATGCGGAAGCAAATTATTAGTAGCGAAATATTGAAAATTAAAACTTTTTGGAGAAAAGATCTTTAAACCATGAAGCTTCTTTATAAGAAACAATATAAACAGTTTACATCATGTTAAATCACCTCTCGAGTGATTATATACATCCAGATACAAAATCTCGAGATTTAAAAACCAAAATCTCAGACCTACTGACTCCTAGGACCTGAGAGTACAGAGACAACATAAGACCAACTAACTACAGGACTTGACAGTCAGTATCTCCACCTGAGATTTATTGCTGTCCCTGGTGTTGCTGCTGCTGATACTGCTCACCCTTAGATTGGTTTCTCCGTCCTCGACGTCCACCTATAAAGTTGAAACCTACGGGGTGAGACAATTTTAAATAATTGTCCCAGCGAGAGTTATAACTCTCCACCAGAAGCTTTATTATAGAAATTAAGGAATAACATAAGCAAGGCAATTTAAATCATTTCAACAATAGGTTGGATAATAAGTAAACAACAATTACTTAAGCAATCACTTCATCAAGGAATATGAAGAACATGTATACCAATGTAAACAATGTAACATCAATCATTGTTTCTCATAGTTCAACCTAAGTAGTTATGCTATGCGGTTGATTATGTTTTACAAACATTATTATGCCCTGCGGAGATGAGGTATACCGCTCATACTCCAACCGATCACTACTAACTCGCAATGGTATCATACCTAGATCATCAAAAGAGCTGGATTCTTATGACCTCATCTTCCTCAGTCAGTATGAGTATCAACATGCAGAACATCTGTGTCTCTACTACTATAGCTTACCAGGGTATTCTGGCACTTCGCTATTAGAGTCACAGTGGCAATCTGTACTCTCTTCACTATCGAAATATCTCTTATTTATCTCTCATCGATGCGGTATTAAAGACTCCCTCGGGAGAATAGTGAAACATCACCCCGGCATAAACATATAGTGAAGGATTGATAGATTAAGGTACAACTACATCAACTCCTACACTAAGATGTAAGGATATTCACATCCATATTCCCCCACATACTCAAAAGTATGTGATCCAGGAGTTCCCTTAGGAAAACCTGTTTCACCATCATTTAGCTTCTGACAATGATGGATCTATGATCAGGGCTCTACATGGTATGGTTATACTTGATTAGTTAGGTACATTTCAGCATTCTTTTAGCATCAAGCATGTTCTCAAACATTTAACTATTTAAGACACTACTATATAAGAAAAAATACTAAATGTATTAAGCTTAACTCTCATTAGTTATTATATGGATATCAATTCTCAATCATTACATCATAAGTCATCTAATCAGCATGACCTTGATGTTACTCATGGCTCTTACAGCCCATCAATCTCATATGATGCCACTTAAACATAGGCAACATAGCATATGTCACTATTCATAAAGCCTACAACATGCTTTTAATGTATATAATATCATAACCCTTACCTGGTTATGATCATTCTCTTATAAGAACCTGCATGGTTAATTTAATTGACAACAATAAACAATTCATTTCTAGATTTATCAATTTATAAAGCAGAAATAATCTTTCAATTCAAGGGTTGTACCTTCATGCCTTTATTAAGGCTAGGTTCCCTTATTTACATCAATTAGGTTTATCCAATCCCTTACATTATGATTAGGAATAATGATTCCTCACCTTATTTATAATCATGAAGATTCATGCTTAAAAGCATAACCTGGAATTAGGGTTTATTGTACATTTCAACACATCACCCTCAATTAGGGTTTACTATTCACATTACATGTTATTACCCTAGAATTAGGGTTTACTATTCACTTCATAGTGAATTGAGTTCATAGAACCATCGTGTATGAAATTATCATCATTGATGCCCTCAAATTAGGTTAAGATTCACCAATCATCATAATTAGGGTTTCCATGATCTCACCTTGATGGATCATACCCTAATCATGTACATTCTTACATATTGAAGGTATGTTACTTGATTCTTATTCATATTAGGAGCCTTCTCTCTCCTCTTACTATTAGATGATGTTTACATCACTCTAGATTAGGTTAAGTCAATTCAACTTGATTTACATAGGTCAAGTCATCACCACTATGGTCATTAGGGTTTGCTTGATCAAGGGATGTTTGTCTACTTGAACCCCCCCCAAGGGTACATTGGTAATGTTCACCCTTAATCATAACATGGTTCAAACTACTAGTTACTTAACCCCTTAATGTCTTTAGGTATCATTAGGGTTTAGGTTAGACAACCATTTGACCATCTAAGCCTTCAAGGCATTAAGAAATCTTAACCCTAAAAGTCCCCAAACGATTTCACACTTCAACCTCCAAACGGTCTTGAGACCATTTGTAAGAGTTGAACGTTTGGTCATGGTTGACTTCAAGACCGCATGACACTCAAGACCGTTTGCTCTTAAACGGTCATGAAACCGTTTCATCATGTTGACCGTTTGAAAGAGTTGACTTTGAAACTATTTGAAATGAAACGACCTTGAGATCGATTGAACCCAAACGGTCTTGAGACCGTTTGGAATCAAACGGTCTTGAGACCGTTTGGTCAAAACATCTCAAAACCGATTGGACCCAAAAAGTGCATCAACACATATAATCGATTAGGGTTTCCATGGTTGAACCCCTCAATTGACCTCATATATGTTAACCACTTATCAATTGAGCCAATTAGGGTTAGCCTTAACCAATTGGACACTCAATTGACCCTCAATTGATATCCAATTAGGGTTGAAACCAACCCCATTAGGGTTTGTAATCGGTTAACCATCAACATTGATCAACATGAGTCTAATTGAAGTTGAAGACATCAATTGACACTTAATTGGGCCCCAACTTGGCCCAAACGGTCTTAGGATCATTTGGACACCCTCCAAACGATCTTGAGACCGTTTGCCCATAGTCACATCAAAATCTAAGTCAATTTGATAAGGGTTGAACCCTAATTAAGTTACAAATCAGCATTTTCAATTAAATCAACAACCTATTATGATTGGACCCTCAATTGGTCAAATTACCTTAACCCTAGACCTCCAAAATGTCTTGGGGGGTCACCAAACAGTCTTGAGACCGTTTGAGTGATTCCCAAACGGTCTTCAGACCGTTTGGTCCACTCAACCCAAGGTTCAACACAATCGATCCTTGAAATCATCAATTGAACCCGATTAGGGTTTAGAGGGTTGAAGTGCCTTCAACTTATGATTGGTTTGCAATTAGATTATGATTCCTTGTAAATGATTAATTCAATAGGCGTTCAACAGACCTCTAAACGGTCTTCACTTGGTCAAACTTGCCAAACGGTCTTGGAGACAATTTGAATCTAAACGGTCTTGCAAACTGCATGAAATCAAACGGTGTTGGGATCGTTTGATTTCAAACGGTCTTGCAAACCGTTTAGACCAAATGGTCCAAGTTCGTTTGGTAAAGATACCTAGGAAATCACGCCCATCATCTTCAACCTCAGATCAGGTCGGTTACTTCGTGGTTTTTCTTGCAAAAGTGCAAGGAAGAGTGGGGAAGAAGAAGAACTAACTACTAATTGCAAGAACAAGGATATGCATAAGAAAGAAAAAGGTTTAGAGTTATAAAACCCGCCTTAAGGTCATTCCTAGAGCTCCAAGCTTCCAATATTTCAAGCCTTTAATGGCTTCTTGAGCCCCACAAGTCGGCCAATGGTGTTTCTCCAAGGAAAGGTTGGGAAAGATCGGCTAGAAAGAAAGAGTTAAGTAAAAAAAACCATAAAACCAACCTTGTAACCTAACTTCCTTCATGAATTCGAGAAAGAAGATGGTCCAAGCTTACCTAGCTTCTCCTTAGACGTTCTCCTCTGTTCCTAAGCTCTGCCTTATTCGGTCCAAGCAAGGTGATAAGTGATAGAAGAAAGGAAACGTTGCCTTTGGTTGCAAGGGAAAGATGTATATGTACTTTGGGGTTATTTCCAACATAAGGACAACTAATTCTCCATTTCTCATCTAGGTCCCTCCTTTCTTATTTGCACGTCCCTTCCCCTTATTTCTAAAGCAAAACTCCTTCTAGGACCAAGAACTAAAGGCAAAGAAGGTCAACTTACTACTAAGGTGCACATATAAAAGGGTTATTATACTTATAACTTGATTATTCAATTACAAGGGTGTTCCTTATTATATGTTTATTCAAATAAAGTGCCCCCTTCATCATTATTACTCTAACTGATGCCAAGGGTCATAAAAGATATTCTAGAAGGTGTATTTTATAAGTTACACCCCATATTTTGGGTAAATTGCACTTTACACCAAAATTAGGGTTTTAAGCACAAGGATTGCCCCACAAGCTGCATCTCAGTCCCCAAGCTTGGGGAATCCATCATACTTCATCATATTTATTCTTATGATGTATCAACATCAAAAAAACATCTTTACATGTGTAATTTGCAAGTTAACCCTTCTAATTGGGTAAATTGCACATAGGTCCCTATATTACAAAATAATACTACAACATTGTTTAAAAAGGACAGAAAATGGAAACTTATGTTCCTCAAGAGTTTTAATTTCATGCCACAAGATAATCACAAGTATCAAATTACATAATTAAGCAAAACACCTAGGGTTAGTTCATAACCCAGGTCAGGTATGTTACAATTTGTATATGCCACACAACAAACATTAACATGCTGACAAAATTCTGATTCGTTTGAAACACCATATACAAACTTTTCCTGCCCAAACCTGAGAGTACATGGATGACTCTAGGACACACTAGAAATCTAATAAACTTTCTCAAAGATTCATTACTATAGCTCCTCTTTGTTGCCACATGTTTGTTTTCATCACTTCTGATTTCCAAAAAAAATGTGGCAAACCACAAGGGTGAGACCTAGTCCTAGAAAAAGATATAACCTCCAACAATGCTTATTGATTACAACACTTTAAATAGTACATAACTGAGCAGTTGGAGTATATAATAATCAATTAAACTGATTGAACAGTTCAAGTATGCTAAACATATTAAGCAATTAATCATAGCAAAAAGCATGATCATTAATTCATATATAGATAGCAAATAGATCCATTTCTTTGGATAGATATCTACTAAAATATCATTAAATTGCAAATTGGTTATATCATACTCAGGGAGCGGAAAATTTATTGGGCCGAGCTGGATTTGAACCAGCGTAGACATATTGCCAACGAATTTACAGTCTGTCCCCATTAACCACTCAGGAATCGACCCCAGAAGAATCAATTCAATCATAATCCGATTATCATCATATTCCTTGTTGACAACATAAGCAATCTAGTAGCATAAGCATCCCTAACATCATGAATATTGTCTAGTAACATAACATGGCTATCGATATTGGCATCTCAAATAAACATCATAACACAATGAACTATATAGGCATGATTAGAAGTTTAAGCATTTCTAATTACATAGGCATGGCTAGCAATATTTAAAATAGCTAACAGCAACATCTTAACCATCAGTGTCAGTATATTTGACAACATAAGCATGTTTACAGCATGAGCATAACTACAACCATATCTATTATCTCTTATTGTACTATACATGATCTCAGTGAAAGGAAAGCAAACAAGGGTTATCATCCAATATGAAGTGTTATGTATAACCCTAAATATATATGCTACACATCTATCTTACATCTTTTATTATTCCCTACGGAATTTGAATCGTACCATCCAAAGTCCAACCGACCCCTGTGAAGGGCTATTCCGTTCCGTATAAGATCTAGCAGTCCCAGTATCCTGAGATCTCTTCCCCTCGATCAGTATGAGTAAAAGGTAGTGACATATCATTCAAAGCTGCCAGCACAATGACATAAAGTCATGTAACTAGCACTACAACAAGCATTCACATTAGTGGCCTTTTAGAAATGCCACTGAAAAAAAATAAACGCCACTAAACATGTTTAGTGGAATTTGTTGACACTTAAAAAAATGCCACTAGAAAGATAGTGGCATAAGTTGTAAATGCCACTAAAGGTTTGTCTTTAGTGGCATCCAATAAATGCTAAATAAAGGCCACTAAAACATCATTTGGCATTTATAAAAAATCCACTATCCATCAATTGGCTTTTATACAAATGCCACTATTTTGTATTATTTTGGTGTATGAAAATGTTCTTATTGAGTTTAATGGCGTATAAAAAAAGCCACTAATGACTACTAGTTTTTTATTACTACATTTTCATGGCTTTTCGTCATTCAGTTTTCAATTTATTACCATGATTTCTAAATGAATGTCAATTGTAGACGAACTCACTTGTTTGAAAGTAAGAATATTTTTTATTTATAAACAATTGAGAATTACATGGGGAGGACATTTTACCTTGCCCCTAATATTGAATACAATACCAATGATATACTTTCATACAACATTTTACCATTCCCCTTATATTGAATTACATGGGGAATACATTTTACCTTGCCCCTTATATTGAATACAACACCAATGTTTATTGCTGCATTTTATGGTTTGCAAAATCTTCTTGCTGAACAGCGTGGCATACATGATGTCTTCAACATTGCTGGAGCTGGCTCAGCAATTGCTACTGTATCTGGTCTCATATTTCCTGGTTCCTTGAGATGGCAAGTGTGGAATATGCTCCTTGGTTCTGCACTTGGAGCTGCGTTTTGCTTTCCACATTGTTGGGCCCATCTGAAACTTGTAGAGAAGGTAGCTGAGCGGAGTGTAGTTCCATTGGCGTCTGATTCTGATGTAGGAAGTAGGGTGGATGCGGCAATTGAAAGGCTTGAAAGTAGCCTAAGAAAATATTTCCTACACGTCATTGGCATCAAATCTGGAAACAGTTAAAAAGTGACTTATCTTTTATTTGTATCATGCCAGCAAAACACAAGTTGAATTCAGCTTTCTTTTTTATCATTTACTTCCACCTGTTGCAAGGGTTTTGATTGGTTATGTGCTTTTAGTTACCAGTTTCATGTATCTATCAATGCATAAGGTAGCATCTCAGCCATAAAAAGTGTGTGAATTATAGCATGAAATGGATAGACGTTGGAGATCTTTGTGAATGATAAGCTGATCCTTTTTCCATTATAAAAAAATTGTATCAAGTTAAACAATTAAGGGGAAAAAATCCAAAGTACCAATGACTGTCCCTTATTAATTAAGAATAAGAGGGAAATATGATCATGGTAAAATAGAGAAGAAACAAAACAAGTAAGAAGGCATTGTACCTTCCAGTTGTTGGCTCCATATTAAAATCACTATCACTGCAGTGCAGTTGAGCTCCAGATCTCCATTTTAGTCTTCCTAGCTCTTGATCTCCATCATTGTAGGTTCCAAATCTTTGCATCAATCATTCTATGTATGTTGTGTGGTGCATTACAATGCACAACAGTCTTGACACAATCAAGGTATAAGGAAGGGTGTTCACTTGGTTCCCTACAAACAACATGATTTATAACCAAAGAAGCAACTCTTTAATACTGAGAGAACAATTTTAGAATCATATAAAATATATACTGACAAACTTTGATAGTCCCAATAGTTTTCACACCTAACAAATTTCATGAAGGAACTAATGCCAAGATCATATCAAAATTATTGGTAACGAATTAATAAGCTTGTATTTAAACAAAACTCTTTTTCAAATTCAAGAAGAAAAATGCTACCCAGAAAAAATATGTATAAAACTGTTCATTGACAGCTGAAACACTAAGGAACCTTATACTACAAATCAAATATTCATACACCATATATGGACAATCAAATCTACAAAAAGATAGCTCACAAGCATGGGAACAAGATGAAGAGACAATAAATATGTCCACCATATTCAAATAGATCAGTAGTTTAAACCAAGATAAGATGCTCTATGAGATTATGAAGAGAAGGCTAGAAGAACCTTAAACAAACCACATGGGTTGCATACCTTCCTGGGATTGGTTTAGTATGATAATACTTTGTAGTAACCAGAGTGTAAGACCCACACAAGGAATGTGCCATATCCAGAACATGAGTCATCTTTCCAAGCAATATATTGACAGGTATTGCCTCTAAGTGTCCTATTTCCATCGAGAATATCATGCCAACTGTCAAATTTCAGGTTGCCCTTTGTGCTGGTGTCTATATAGAGTTGTTTACCATTGTTTGTCAATACTAAAATTGATCGTGTAACATGATTATGTGTTCTTCATACAAACAAAGTTTCAGTTACAAGACTAATATGTGAGAGGCATGTGTCAATTGTGTGAGAAATGTCTTCATCGCTAACAAGACTAATAGTATCAAAAAATTATATTCATATGGGATACAAACTTGAATGTGAGCCTATAATAGAGTTAAGAATTTTTGATCTGCATATTCAGGGGTGATTGGTTCCTTAAATCTGTAAGATTGCTCAGGAGGAGGATAGTTGGCATGTTAATTTCTGTTATTTAAGAAGATCGTGTCTTTTTGGAATTCAGAGTAATCATATTACTAATGGTTCTTGGTTGACAAGGCAGAACTCCTATGCTAACAACTTCCTTCCAGATCTCAGAGGCTAACAAACATTCAAAGGATAGATGTCGAATGAATTCACTATTATCCCTGCAGAGAAAGTAGTAAATGGTGATCATCATGCCCCTTTTACGAAGGTACTCTGTTGTAGTAAGGCATTCAGTACATTTTGGTCTAAGAAATAATTCTAAATCTCTTAGGCATTTTATGAGTCCAAAGCCACCAACCCCACTTGATTTATTGGTTCTTTACTCTAATAAGGTTCTTGGCATAGTTCAAGACATCAAGTTAATGAATTCAACCCCATACAAAGTAATAGCATAATCTTCTATAGAAGAGGTACCAACATAATTTAAGAAAATAGACAGGTTTCATTCTCCTTGTATCATTAGTATTCCACTTAACTTTGAGAATAACAAAGCTATGAGTAGTCAACTTTCCTCCCCTCAACTTTAAGCAAAGAGAAGGATCAACCTTGTCATAAGAAAAATATATGTTCCTCAAGCCAATGATCTCTCCACATGAGCACTTTATTCCCATTTTCCAAATCTAAAACTGGTCTTTCACATAATAACTTCATAAGTTGATTCCACATATGTGAGTAAGTGGGGGTATGCTTACCCTGATAAATAGAGTCACCTCCTAGGTATATACCATGAAGCAAGTTTATATGCACATGCCAATGCAAAGTATAGATGATAAAAAGGTAGACACAAGAAGGAAAAAGAGGCAACAAACCTGATAAGACCATCATCCCCATTATTATCGGTGGGTTTAAACAGAGAGTCTATCATTTCTACCTTGGGTGACTGAGTCCTAACAGCAGCACTGTACTTAGAGATTAAAGGCCATTCTCGACAGCTGACAACCTAAGACACAAGCAGAGCAACATAGAACACCCCAGATAAGAAAAATGAACACAGTGACATATAGATTTGAGCCCAACAAAAATAATGGGACGATGCTAAGGAGTCAAAATTCAAAACTTACATCAGTTGTTGATGGCTTGTCCGACTGCCCAGGGCTCCCATGGGACACATCCATTCCTAGTATAATAGTTGGAATTTGGGAGATCTTTGGCATGGATGGAGGATGCTCACCTGTGGCGAACTTCTCTGTGCACTATGACACCTGCAGACTTATTAGCAAAAACAATGAGATAACTTCAAGCTTGAAATTAGTTGAAACATAAGACAATATCACAAGTAAAGGTACTTGTCACATAGAATGCTTACATAGAACCTCAAATGACTTGGAATTCTTGACATTCAGAGATATATTTTCCAAGTCATGTTGCAAGCTAGTATCATAATAACTGGTACAATCACACCTTATACAACAAATCATGGTATACAACCTCAAATGACTTGGAATTCTTGACATTCAATCCTTTGCATTTTTACAACCACACTCCAATAACTGGTGAACTATAGTTTTTATGCATTTGTACACCCACACTCCACACCTTGAACAACCACACCTAAGACACAAGAAGAGCAACATAGAACACCCCAGATAATAAAAATGAACATAGTGACATATAGATTTGAGCCCAACAAAAATAATGGGATGAAAAACCCATACATATGCTAAGGAGTAAAAATTCAAAACTTACAACAGCTATTGATGGCTTGTCCGACTGTCCAGGGCTCCCATGGGACACATCCATTCCTAGTATAATAGTTGGCTTGACACGCTTTTACCGTGCGTCGAATGCAAGTGTACGCATCAATGTAATATAGGCCTTTGTGAGGCCCGATTCAAACTTAGGGACACTGAATTATCGGAGACTACTACTAACTACTCGCAATCAGCTAGACCGGTTAAAAAGTTGGAAGTTGTGGTAAAATTAAAAGAAAATGAAATAAAACAAAACAAAACTATCGATTAAAGGTTTAGTTTAATCAATTCAAGTGGAAATCTTTAGGATTGTGGTTTCACTGTGGGTTATCATTGCATGAATTTCTATATAGTTACTCAGATTCATCTCTCTATCTGGGTAGTGGCCTGTAATCAGAATTGCCCACTGTCATGGTACAATTCACTACCTATGTCTCGGTTAGTTCCACTGTCGTAGTAACCTATACCCTAAACTAGGTGCATTAGAAATGACCTCTGGGTTTCCACCATTAACCTTACATCACCTTGTTCAAGGGATTTGTCAATTAATGTGAATTTCGTCTCTTTTCAATCATTAATTCTTCTTTCAAAGTAATTAAGGGCATTAGATTATTATTATGGTGATCAAGCATAACAATATAATTGAGAAAACAAAATCATACCACAGATTTAAGAGATAAAAGATGAATTACTATGATAAAATTGTCATACAATGATTCCCCGGGCTACTCCCGATCCTAAAGATAAAGGGGATTAGCCCCACATGTTCATCTCAGAGAAAAACATGGTAGAGAGAAGGGGAAACATGGAGAAAAATGTGATTAAGTAGTGAAACCCCTGAACGGAGAAGATCCAAGCGTTCCTCGACGTGGAATACACGATCTCCAGCCTTTCAGCAGTGGTGAACATCTTCTTCGGATTCCGGAATGGCTGGGGCGTGCTTCTGGGCTCCGTTCTTCTCTCCACACCTTCTCGGGACGTGTGCAGTGGCTAATGATGTGATAGATTGCTCTTGGCAGCCATCATTAGGTATAATCACCGAGTTAGGTTGCCAAAATATCACAGCCGTCAGATTTAGATCGATCTGAAGCAAACTTGTATCTGACGGTGTCGATACCATTGACGCGAGTCGATGGTATCAACCCTGCACGATATCGGCAGGTCTTCTTTTCTTTTCTTTTCTTTGTCGCGACTGATGCTAACTCGATACCATCGACAAGGTATCGACATCCTAAAGTGTCGGTTTTTGTCCTTTTGTGTCGTTGTAGCTCCACTTGTCGATAGTATCGACTTCTGGGTTGATAGTATTGACTATCTTCTCGCCAGCAACCTGATGGTATATCGATACCATCGACTCTCCTGTCGATAGTATCGACTCTGCGATGCTCCTTGCGGCTGGCAACCTGTGGTCTCGTCGATGGTATCGACCACTTTCGATGGTATCGACAGCAGTAGATATTCGTTTTTCCTGAAATTGCAACACAAAACCACATAAGCCAAAATAAAACATATTATTGTAATCATTTATACACAAAATACTAAAATAAGGGAGATTTGACACTGAGAAGGGTCATAGACCAAAGTAAATGAATTATGCAATATTAACCACCAAAATGACCAATAAATGCATAAAACACAAGTAAAACAAGTCTATAAATGCGACTCAAAATCATCGCATCAAACTCCCCTAAGCTTAAACATGTGCTCGCCCTCGAGCAACTAAACTTTAGAATAGAATTGCGAGGGTCAACTAAAGAATAGATCATCACAACAAACATCACCATATGATCCTTACCGGACATTCACATTCCGGCCCTTACTAACCACGGAATGATAATTACCCTAAAGGCAACAATAATCATCCATAAAAGGTATCTACCTCAAAATTGATGAACACTATCATATAAGGAAGTTAGCATAATAAAATTCGTCGGTTCAGACTTGGTGCGTCGTGTGATCTCCTATTCTACGTTGCTCGCCCTAACTACCATCTACATGGAAGCAGCTCTCCTGATATTCACAAGTGAGGAGAAAATCATGGTGGCCTACCAATTCGAGCAACGGGTGGATGGAATGGGTGGCTTATGGAAGAAATGGAAGCATTATACGGTTTCAACATGCACAAAGAAAAAATGACCTAAATGATGCATATGCAAGTGTAAATGCCCTAATGCCTACATTTGGGTGGAATGATGCATGCACTATCATTCCGTCTCAAGGTGAGATGGAATATCTAAGAGAATAACATCATGTTCTTATTCTTCTTCTCATTCCTATTTACTTCTCAATTCTTTTTTTTTCATTTTCATATTTTTCTTCTCTTTTTTTCTTTTTAAGGCCCTTATATCCAATAATGACAATGAATTATTTGTCGGGCTCACTTCTTGTTGCATAACTGTATACTTGAAGCATTCAGAAGGTATGGACAAAGTTTATCACCTTTAATGTTTCAGAAGAAATAAGATGCATGATGTGATCTATATGCATAAAAATGTAAATACAGCTACAAAATGATAGTCATGCATCTAAATAACATGCACCTACAGAGAATGTGCATGTATAACTAATCAAATATTTTTTTTTCATGCAAAACATGTGAAAATACTTTGCAATGCAAGACCTATCTACATGAGATGCATTCAAAAAGATTAAAATCGTAATGTACTTCCAATTCGTATGGTGGATTATGAAAAACAATAAGGTGGATAGATCACAAGACTAATTGACTAAACCAATGCAAATTATTATGTGTCCCTCCTTATCGACCTATGTAGCAATCAAGAGGTTTCTCTCTCTTACTTCAAATTAAGGTCTCATTATCATTTGGTCAGTTTAGGTTCAAACAACCAATTCCGTCCACTTTTCATGAATCCTAGGCATGTACAGTTGTGATTTTTTGTTTTAAAGTTGACAAACCCAATCATTTTCTTAAGTTATGTGCTCAAAGTTGAACAACACAAGCTTGCAAACACTAATTTTTTTTTATTTTCCCTTGATTCCCATGTACAAGCAAATGAGATGACACAAGACTTAAGACATCCACAATTACACTAGATAGAATGTGGATCCTACAAACAAACTAAGATTGCAAGAAATAAATGACAAGAAACAAAACAATAAAAACTAAAAATTGAGAAAACTAAAGGATAGAGTTGTTCCAACTCCCCCCCAAGCTTGAATTCGACTATGGCCTCATAGTCAAAAACAACCTTAAAGGGTGGAACAGAGATACCGATCTCTCTTCCGGCGGAGGCGGGTACTGCGGGGTCGTGGGGTCCCAAGATGGATACTGCCCCTGAAAGCTCGGATCATACTGGGGCATGGGCGGAGGTTGTGGATACCCCCAAAAGTAGTTATGGCTCCAGTAATGATCATAGAAGGGTTGCTTCTGCATCTCCATCCTATGCAACCTGTCGTAAATCTACTGTTGGTTGTCGAGGAGGAGGCGCTCATTTTCAAACATAGCCCTCTGGTTGTCAAGCAGCCGGTTCATCGTCTCCTGAATACCGGCATATGATGTTGTGTGGTGCTTCTGCGTCTGATGGATATCCTACAGCATTGCATACATTCCTTGCATTGAGTAGACATCCTCGCTTTGCTGCGAGGGCGATGGTGGTGGCGGAGGCTGCGAAGATGAAGATGCACCTGGATGCATGCGAGGACGCTTCCTAGGTGCCACCCATGCGCGAAGAGGAGTGTAGGCCTCCTCTTCCTCTTCAGCCTCGTCACCATAATTGTTGTTGTTGTCGTTGCCTCCGTCTTCATCTGAATCATCGATGGCGATAACCGGCCATTGAAAATGCTGAGCACCCTCGATGTGGAAGACAGGGTCGGGGAGCGAACACTCCTGATAAGCATGATTAACGTGGCAGTGTGCATACGCCAATCCATCACGTAGTAGAATGAGGTTGGAGCGGTGAAGATGTTGCAAATTGACCTTGCTTCTGTTGGAGAGAGGAGTCAACTGGGAGAAATTCAACCCAAGATAGTGGGCCAGTGGTGTGATGAGCCCTCCAAAGTGAATTGGAGCCTTCCGCATACTCCTCTTTACAGCCAAAACACGCTGTAAGAAAAATGCTCCCCAGTTACACTCTTCCCGCTTCAGTAACTTGTGCAGGAAAAACAGGTCTGTCTCTTGGAACTTGCTAAGAGACAGATCACCACGAGCAAAGAGATTGGTGCACAACATGTGGTGAAGAATCTACACGAATGGATGCTCGAAATCCGCTACCGCCGCATTGTGGTAGCTCACAGATTTGCCCGGCGGCACAGTCACTAGCTCGGCGAAGATAGCATCATAATCAGTCTGGTTGTCTGGCCTCCGGTACTGATCTTGCCCATGATTCCAGTTGTAGATTTCATTGAACTGCCTGAGAGTGAGAGTGTAGTCATTGCTTTACAGCCGAAAAGAAACACGGCCCTTGATTCATTCACGATCCATGGAAATGATGTCGTTTGGCACGACGCATATGTCCAGCGACGCCATGAATTCTGCGACTAGCTCCTTGTATGTCAGCCATTCACCGAAGAACGGCTGGCCATCGGCATGGAATTCCATCTCGTTGGGCCTCCTGCCTGTATGCCTTGCCTGCCCCTTAAGCACGTAGGCCAGATTAGCCTTGAACCCCAGATGACGGATCATGTCACGGTCGACGTAACGGGTCGGCTCAATCTTTCTTTTCATGATCTCCTCATAGATCTTCCGAACCTCCGCGGAAGGATGAACGATCTGTGGACGCGGAATAGAAGCAGTTGGTAGAGGAACAAACTCGGGAATCTCCATCGGATTTGCAAGTGAAGAAGATGTTCCGGCAACATGCACCATTGTCATAGAAGAAGAAATATTAGAAGATGGAGCTCGGAGAAGGTCAGAGAAGATTATCTCCGCTCGATGAAGGCTCGGTGAAGAACGCATGCTGTGGATGCTCGTAGCCGGGCTCTGATTTCTCACAAAGATGCACGGCACAAGTGGAGAAGGATTTCTCTGAAGTTGTGACGTCATATGACGACAATCCATCCCTTATATAACCGTGGCCAGTGTTGCTGTATGCCCATCGATACCATCGACGCGAGTTGATGGTATCGACTCCTGTAGCACAATCCGTCCGCTGCTGCTATCGACAGTCATCGATGGCTTGATGTGGGGACCCGGATCGATGACGTGTCGATACTATCGACAGGTGTCGATGGTATTGACCCGTCCCACGGATTGACTCTCTCGATGCAGCGATCGCCGTTGATTTCCTCTCGTGGATCGGTGATGTGTCGCGTTGATACTATCGACGTAAGTCGATAGTATCGACTTCTGGTTAGGGCAACACCCTCGCGAGACCTGGCCGCCGCCTTGCATGTAACTGGTTTGATACCATCGACAAGCCCGTCGATGGTATCAAATTCACTGAGACAATTTTGTCTGAATATCTCCAGAGATCTCGTGAGTATCGACACCCATGTCGATACTATCGACCTCCACATTGCGATCTACCTATTGGTGTGTCGATACCATCGAATGGGTCGTCGATGGTATCGACGCAGAGCAATTTCTACATCCGCCAACCTGTACCCAACTCGATACCATCGACACAAGGGTTGATGGTATCGACTCTGCCTCAATCCTGCACATTGAGCAAACGATCACGGTACCCGTTTTACACTAAAAACAAAGTCAAATCAAACCAAAGTACAAAATGTGAAAGAAACTAACTACACTACCGATGGCTGGGTTGCCTCCCAACAAGCGCCCTTATTTAACGTCTTAGGCTAGATGACATGAAGCTCCTCATGCATCCGGAAGCGCAATGAGTTTGACCTCATTCACTTTCCTTGTGTATTATTCACCGAAGTACAATTTCAATCATTGTCCATTGACCAGGAATGTTATCTCGCCATCACGCACCATGATTGCGCCATGTGGCCTAACCTCCTCTACGGTGAGCGGTCCACTCCATCGAGATTTCAATTTCCCGGGATGCATCTTCAACTTGGAGTTGAACAAAAGTACACGATCTCCTTTCTTGAAGACTTGTATCTGAATATGGCGATCATGAATCAGCTTTGTTCGCTCCTTGTAGATCCGCGAGCTTTCATATGCATTCATCCGCAGCTCGTCAAGTTCATTGAGCTCAAGCAATCTTTTCTTTCCCGCTTCATCATAGATCAAATTGATCTTCCTCAGCGTCCAGTGCGCTTTATGCTCTAATTCCACCGGCAAGTGCCAGGCCCGACCATAAGCCAACCTAAAAGGCGTAGTGCCTATAGGTGTCTTAAACGCCGTCCTGTACGCCCACAAAGCATCCGGTAGAAGGGTACTCCAATTCTTTCTCGTGGAAGCCACAGTACGCTCCAAGATCTTCTTAATCTCCCGATTGGAGACCTCCACTTGCCCTTGAGTTTGTGGGTGGTACGGGGTACCAATGTTGTGCTTTACCCCGTACTTTCTCAACAGTGCCACAAACTTTTGATTCTGGAAGTGCGTACCTCCATCACTAATTATCATTCTTGGTACACCAAACCTACAGAAAATATATTCTTTGACAAACCTGCACACTACAGCGGCATCATTAGTCCTTGTGGGTATTGCCTCTACCCACTTCAACACATATTCAACAGCTAAAAGAATGTACAAGTTAGAATTTGAGGACACAAAGGGTCCCATAAAATCAATACCCCACAAGTCGAACACCTCAACCTCTTGAAATACATTGAGGGGCATCTCTTGTATTTTTGAAATGTTACCTGCCCTTTGGCAGGAATCACATTGCCGCACAAAATCATAAGCATCCCTGAACAAAGTAAGCCAGTATAGGCCACTTTCAAGTACTTTGGCTGTAGTGCGAGAACTAGCGTGGTGGCCACCCGTCGGTAGTGTATGGCAATGACGAAGAACACTTTCATATTCCACCTCTGGTACACACCTATGTAAGACACCATCCCTACACTACTTCAATAGAATAGGATCATCCCAGAAATAATAACGCAGAGAATGGAAAAATTTCTTCTTCTCTTGGTATGTCCAATCATCCGGGATAATTTTGCAGGCAAGATAGTTAACAATGTAAGAAAACTAAGGGTCTTTCGATTTTTCTTTTAAAAGTTGTTCATCAAGAAATGTCTTTGTAATGGGTATGTGCACATCCTTTTCATCTACCCTTTCCAACCTAGACAAATGGTCCGCGACCACATTTTCAATGCCCGCCTTATCTTTGATTTCAATATCAAATTCCTGTAAAAGTAAGATCCACCTAATCAATCTAGGTTTGGCATCCTTTTTCTCCATCAAATACTTAATGGCGGCGTGGTCCGTCCATACCACGACTTTTGATCCAACAAGGTATTGCCGAAATTTTTCAAAAGAAAAAACAACGGTGAGAAGTTCTTTTTTGGTTGTCGTGTAATTCAGTTGAGCGTCATTCAAGGTTTTGGATGCATAGAAAATCACAGTGGGTTTATTGTCCACACGTTGTCCCAAAACAGCTCCAACTGTGAAATCAGACGCGTCACACATTAATTCAAATGGCTTAGTCCAGTCCGGTGTTTGCACAACCGGTGCGGAAATCAGTTTTTCTTTAAGCACATTGAACCCATGTAAACACTTGTCATTAAAATCAAAAACAGCATCCTTTTCCAACAACTCAGATAATGGTTTGGCGATTTTAGAGAAATCTTTTATAAAGCGACGATAAAAATCGGCGTGACCTAGAAAACTCCAAACCCCTTTAACCGAATTTGGTGGGGGTAATTTGGAAATAACTTCGATCTTTACCGGGTCTACCTCCAACCCTTTGTTGGACACTTTATGTCCAAGCACAATTCCTTCGCTTACCATCATGTGGCATTTCTCCCAATTGAGGACCAAATGTGTGTCCTCACAACGTTGCAAAACCTTGTCCAAGTTGTATAAGCATTCGTCAAAGGACGCACCATAGACGGAGAAATCATCCATAAAAACCTCCAAACAGCGTTCAACCATATCGGAAAAGATGGCAAGCATGCAACGTTCAAAGGTCATCGGTGCATTACACAGACCAAAAGGCATACGGCGGTATGCAAATGTTCCGTAAGGACAAGTGAAGGTGGACTTCTCTTGGTCCTTAGGATCAATGGAAATCTGATTGTACCCCCGAATAACCATCAAGAAAACAAAAATGTGATCGGCCGGCTAAATGCTCTAAAATTTGATCAATGAATGGAAGAGGGAAATGATCCTTAAGCGTAGCAGCATTCAATCGACGGTAGTCTATACATACATGCCACCCGGTTACCAAGCGGGTCGTGACAGGTTCATTTAAAATATTATGTGTAATAGTAATTCCCCCCTTCTTAGGGACTACCTGTGTAGGACTCACCCACGTCGAGTCGGATATAGCATAGATGATACTTGCATAAAGGAGCTTGATCACCTCCTTCTTTACTACCTCCATCATGCTAGGATTTAGTCGACGATGTGGCTGAATCACCGGCTTGGCTCCCTCCTCGAGCCGAATCTTGTGCTGGCACAATGTAGGGGAGATCCCCTGGATGTCTGTGACCGACCACCTGAATGCACCTCGGTGGTTCTTCAACACAATCAGCAGCTGGTCCTCATCCTCGGCACTCAGATATGCTGATATAATCATAGGCAGCTTCTCTTCCTCAGCTAGAAATGCGTACTTCAAGTGCGGTGGCAATGGCTTCAATTCCAAATCTGGCGGGCTGATTAAGGATGACTGAAGTGGTGGTGGGAGTTTGCCAAGGTCTTCATAGTACCTAGCATAAAAGCATGGAAGCACCTGAAGTATCTTGGCACACTCCTGCAGTGACTTGCTTCTCATCCAATCATGTGTTATATTGACCAAGCAGGCTTCTAATGGTAATTCTGGATATGCATCAAAAACAGAACTTGCTATTGCCTCATCCTCAGTAGAGGGAGGGATGTCCTCCTCTTCATCATTAGGAAAACCCACAACTTTGCTAAGGGACACAACCTTGGTCTGCTCCACGATGTCAGCAGCCAATGTCCCTTTCTCCACCTTAGTCATTACATGAGCCATATCTAAAAATGGCTTCCCTAGACAAAGTGAGATATTGTGATCAAAATGCTTCTCCATGCGGCACTACACCTTAGCTTTAGATGACGTGGTGCTGGAAGGCAAGACCATCTCAAACCGATCATCGGAGACACCCAAGGTCAAACGACCTCTCCCCATCTCAAGTATCATGTCAGCTGTAGCTTGGAAGGGTCGTCCAAGTAGTAACTCATTGCCTTGTTCATCTTGCATCTCCATTACAACAAAGTCTGCTGGAAATACAAACCGATCTACTTTCACCAACACATCTTCACAAATACCATAAGGCTTCGCCACAGAGTTATCTTCCAGCTGTATTGTCATATTACTCGGCCTTGATTCTTTTAATCCCAATTTCTTGAACGTAGAAAGAGGCATAAAGTTTATGCTTGCCCCGGAATCACACAGTGCTTCTTCGAATTTCACCTTACCAATGTAACATGAAATATTGAAACAGCCCGGATCCTGCCTCTTAGGTGGCAATGTGCCCATGATGAAGGCACTCACCTGCTCCTTGAGAACTACAACCTCTGTGTCAGGGATCTTCCTTTTCTTAGTAATGATGTCTTTCAAAAACTTTCTGTAAGAGGGAATTTTCTCTATTGCCTCTAATAATGGGATGTTGACTGAGAGCTTTCTGAAACTGTCCAAAAACTTCTTGATCTGGGCGTCCACCTTCTTTGCTTTCACACTATTCGGATATGGGACCGGGACAGCCTGTGCCCTTTGATGCGGTGGCACATATGGTGTCCTTTTCTGTGTCTCCTCTTCAACAACAATGGGATCTGTAGTGACCTCCTCTGCTATTTCCTCAACTGGCTCAATGGCTGAAATTGGCACTTCCTCAGTGGCCTCACCTTCAGTTTCAGACTGGGGTTTGTTTGGTTCATCGGCCCTGGGGTTTAAAAGCTTCTTGCCACTCCTTAGCAAGATTGCCTTCGCATGTTGGTTTCCTCCTAGAATTTTTATGTTACCCGAAAAACCTTGTTGCGCTGGCTTCTTCAGATTGGCTATCTCAGCTGCCATTTGTGCCATCGATGTCTCTATTGTCCTCATCTGAGCCCCATGGCTCTACAATGTCTGTCCAAACTGATTCATAAATTCCCCATGTTGCTTGATCTGCTGACTAAAAGTGTTCATATGTTCTTGGTTCTGCTTTATCACTTGATTGAGCAACTCCGTGCTCTTATCCTCTGCCACCGACTGGAGTTTTGCATCGGGGTCCTGCAAAAAGCTATTCGGATCCTTCCAGGAGAATTTCTTGTCCTTCCTCCATGAGTAATCGTTATTTCTGTAACCCTGTTGCTGCCACATGAATTTGACTTGAGCTTCATCCTCAGATTTAGTATCTTCTTTTGCAAGTAGTTTCATTACTAGAAGGTCCATCTTCTCATTCATCTCTTTGATTGCCTTTGACTCCCCCGCAACTCGAACATGCTCTACGGCATCCCTATCACCCCAGGATTGCTTCTTGGCCATGTTTTTCAAAATTTCCCAACACCTTGTATTTGTGTTGTTTAAAAAGAATCTTGAGCCTGCAGAATCTAGGTTACTTCTATCATGCTTGGAAAGAGCAAAATAGAAGATTTTGACATGTGTCTCCTTGTCAAGCCCATGATGCGGGCACCTCCTAAGCATGATCTGAAATCTTTCCCAGGTCTCAGAGTAGGTCTCTCCTGCCTTCTGGGTGAAATTGTGGATTTTCCTGATCATGTCATTGGTCTTCTCGGGTGGAAAGAACCTTTCAAAGAATACCTCCACCATGTGGTTCCATGATTCCACATATTCATCGTCAAGATTGTGCATCCATTCTCAGGCGTTTCCTGCCAGAGAACTCGGGAACAGCTTCAGGTAGAGCGTCTCCTGTGGAAATCTGTCAATTTTAATCATGTCACAATTCTCCACGAATTGTCTTATATGAGTGACTGGGTCTTTGTTCTTTAGCCCATGGAATGCATTTGACTTGACCAAGTTGATTAATGCAGGATCAATCTTGTAAGTTAGAATGTTGATCACCTGCTTCTTGATTGGCCCCTTTGACGCGGATGAGGAAGACACCTTAATCTTCTCCCATATCGTCTGTTCCTCTGCCATTTCTTCTTGTTCGGATTCGGAATCTGTTTCTTCCAAGTGGTCTTGATTGTAATACTCCTCGTCGTCAGGTCCCAGCAGTGGAACCTCTGGTGCCTGTTGCGTGTAGTTGGTGATACGCGTCTGCACCATGCACTGTACCTGCAAAATGAAAATTTGAGTTCAGTATTGTGCTAGACGGTTACAAAATTTTGAAAGATAGACTATGAATTTTAGAAATGATTTCAAAATAATAATAAAAAAGTGGCCTAGAGTGGCCGCTTGCAGCACTCGTAGTGCCGACAATTGTCGTGTCCCCGGCAATGGCGCCAAAAACTTGACACACTTTTACCGTGCGTCGAACGCAAGTGTACGCGTCAATGTAATATAGGCCTTTGTGAGGCCCGAGTCGAACTCAGGGACACTGAATTATTAGAGACTACTACTAACTACTCGCAATCAGCTAGACCAGTTAAAAAGTTGGAAGTTGTTGTAAAATTAAAAGAAAATGAAATAAAACAAAACAAAACTATCGATTAAAGGTTTAGTTTAATCAAAATTCAAGTGGAAATCTTTAGGATTGCGGTTTCACCGCGGGTTATCGTTGCATGAATTTCTATATAGTTACTCAGATTCATCTCTCTATCCGGGTAGTGGCCTGTAATCAGAATTGCCCACTGTCATGGTACAATTCACTACCTATGTCTAGGTCGGTTCCACTGTCGTAGTAACCTATACCCTAAACTAGGTGCATTAGAAATGACCTCTGGGTTTCCACCATTAACCTTACATCACCTTGTTCAAGGGATTTGTCAATTAATGTGAATTTCATCTCTTTTCAACCGTTAATTCTTCTTTCAAAGTAATTAAGGGAATTAGATTATTATTATGGTGATCAAGCATAACAATATAATTGAGAAAATGAAATCATACCACAGATTTAAGATATAAAAGATGAATTACTATGATAAAATTGTCATACAATGATTCCTCGCGCTACTCCCGGTCCTAAAGATAAAGGGGATTAGCCCTACATGTTCATCTCAGAGCAAAACATGGTAGAGAGAAGGGGAAACATGGAGAAAAACGTGATTAAGTAGTGAAACCCCTGAACGGAGAAGATCCAAGCATTCCTCGATGTGGAATAGGCGATCTCCAGCCTTTCAGCGGTGGAGAACATCTTCTTCGGCTTCCGGAATGGCTGAGGCATGCTTCTGGGCTCCGTTCTTCTCTCCACACCTTCTCGGGATGTGTGCAGTGGCTAATGATGTGATAGATTGCTCTTGGCCGCCGTCATTAGGTATAATCACCAAGTTAGGTTGCCAAAATATCACAGCCATCAGATTTAGATCGATCTGAAGCAAACTTGTATCTGACGGTGTCGATACCATCGACGCGAGTCGATGGTATCGACCCTGCACGGTATCGGATGGTCTTCTTTTCTTTTCTTTTCTTTGTCGCGACTGATGCTAACTCGATACCATCGACGAGGGTCGATGGTATCGACATCCTAAAGTGTCGGTTTTTGTCCTTTTCTGTCGTTGTAGCTCCACTTGTCGATAGTATCGACTTCTGGGTCGATAGTATGGACTATCTTCTCGCCAGCAACCTGATGGTATATCGATACCATCGACTCTCCTGTCGATAGTATCGACTCTACGATGCTCCTTGCGGCTGGAAACCTGTGGTCTCGTCGATGGTATCGACAGCAGTAGATATTCGTTTTTCCTGAAATTGCAACACAAAACCACATAAGCCGAGATAAAACATATTATTGTAATCATTTATACACAAAATTCTAAAATAAGGGAGATTTGACACTGAGAAGGATCATAGACCAAAGTAAATGAATTATGCAATATTAACCACCAAAATGACCAATAAATGCATAAAACACAAGTAAAACAAGTCTATAAATGTGACTCAAAATCGTCGCATCATGGCTCCTGGGAGATCTTTGGCATGGATGGAGGATGCTCAGCTGTGGTGAACTTCTCTGCACACTGTGACACCCGCATGCTTATTCAGGATCTCATTCGTTGTGGAAACCTGAAGTGCGTTGTTAGTAAAATCTTTTTATGTATTTCGTTTAACTAATGTAAACAAAATACATTAAAAGATTTTACTTACAACGCCCTTCATGTTTCCATAGCAAATGAGATTCTGAATATGCCTACGGGTGTCACATTGCGTAGAGAAGTTCACCATAGCCATGAGCATCCTCCATCCATGCCAAAGATCTCCCAAGTGCCAACTATTATACTAGGAATGGATGTGTCCCATGGGAGCCCTGGGCAGTCGGACAGGCCATCAATAGTTGTTGTAAGTTTTGAATTTTGACTCCTTAGCATATTTTTCATCCCATTATTTTTGTTGGGCTCAAATATATATGTTGTTGTGTTCATTTTTCTTATCTGGGGTGTTCTATGTTGCTCTTCTTATGTCTTAGGTTGTCAACTCTCGAGATTGGCCTTTAATCTCCAAGTACAGAGCTGCAATTAGCAGAGGATCATTACCATAGTTATTGGCTTTTAGGGCCTGCAGCACAACCACATGTTAAAGAAAGGGTATTATTTTAGATGGAGGGGGTAAAGGAAAAAAGATAAACATACAAATGATGTTTTAACAATTAAGGGAACATGGAGGAACCCACATTAATAAGAACACCCATTCTTTGTTGAGGCTTTTTCCAAGACTTCTCGACCAGAGCAGACCTCTGAAATGTTGAAAATGACTTAGTGTGCCTCTGCAAAAGGAAAAACACCAAGTTATGTTAGTTAGTGGCCAAAAACAAACAAATAATTTATTAACTAAACTGATAGAACAATATACTTAGTACCAAAAACAAAACATTCACAAACAACGCAGTGAGAAAACAGAACAACACTCGTAGAAGTAACTCACCTCAATAGGTACATAAGTGGGTCTCTTGGGCCTCCCTACATTAAGGCAAGGCAGAGGGTCTGAATACTTGAGCTCTATCTGATGATGTTTTCTGAAATAATCAGAGACAAGTAATGTCAAGATATTACTTGTTTCAATCTAACAACTCGTTTTCCTTTACATATATAAAGTCGTGTTTCATCCACATACAAGCACAACTCAACTGAATTACCTAAAAGGTAAGATCTGAGACCTCAAGTGATGTGAGACCTAAAGATAAACATCGATGTCACCTATATCTATGTGAGGGCACATATCTATAAGAAACTTGGAACAAATTGCCTTGGAAATACAAAAAATATGTATGCATGGTAGATCTATACTTTTAGGCAATGGGTGGACGTATCACATTATTCCCAAAAACCATGTACATATAAAAAATAAACTTGCCTACAAAGTAAAGATTTCAAAAAAGTATTACTGCATAAAAAATTGCCCTGAAAAGAACCAATAAATATATGAATAGTCTCATTTAAAATGTTGTAACAACTAGTCTAGGATTCATCAAAATGTTGGGTGGAGCTTGAAGATTGTAGTGTGGTTGCTAGAATCTTGATCCCTATAGTTTTAAGATTTCCTGCATCATGTGATCAAGTAATGAAAGAAAAATTAATATGCCATAAGAAATATATCATGATCTGACATGATGCAAGTTGGATATGAAGCCCAAAAATATGAAGCACATGTAATATGCATTGCTGCTTATATAAGCAATTGCATTCCAAGATATTATCAAACAGAATCAAACCTGCATAGGTTGGGAAATAGAAAATCATGGTATATGATGTGTGCCTGTCATACAAAAGGGACAATTACCCTTTTTCTGCAGTAGTTTTTACATTAAAAAAGAATTATTCAGTCCACATCACCCATCCACATTAGTTGTAAATTTTGAATATCCAAACCATAATAATCCATTTACTAGCTGAGTAATTACAAAATGGAAAGAAATGGATCAAATAATTGTAACTCATTTTCAACTAAATTTTTCATCCGTGCCCACAAACAAGAAGCTAAAACACTGCTCATACCTAAAAACCACAAACCAATCATAATGTGTGTATCATCCATAATACTAAGATTGTCCATATAAAATTAAAAGTAGGTCAAAACAAAATAGGATTGTTATTTGGCAACATTGTCTACGACAATGGACATGAAACACCATTACTTTGGAATGGCATGTACAAATAACAAATTGGATTAAATAAAAACAACTATAGCTCTCCTCTCTTTAGATAGTATCCAAGAATGCAATTAAATTTAAACTTCATGTCTTGCAACAAATGGAAATGACTTTAGATACTACTTTTGTTTTCAATTATGTAACAGTATAAGCAATACTTTATGCTCACCTTGGCAACCTATGTGTTTTCGGCCATGCTATGATGTTGCCAACAACATCATCAATAGATTGATATTGATCATAAGGTCTAACTAGAGGATCGTTGCCCAACAAAGAAACCTCTACAAAAATAGCAACAAATGATGAGCCTAAAATTGCACCTCCCACCCTTTTCATGGGGTCAACCTCAGAGACTCGACCGAATGCAATTCTAGCATCTGGATCTGTAAAACTCAGTAGATACACATCCTAGAAACAAAATACAGTTTGCATAACAAATTTATATAAATGTAAAATGAAGTGCAATTCACAGTAATACAAACATACTTGTCCCTTCTTAAATGATGAATGTCTTATATGGAGTGGAGTTTGCATTGATAAGTTTGTCTGCACAATTATTTTATTTTTGTCATAAGTCCATAAAAGTCAACATGGAAAATAATTGATACCACACATCTTGTATAAAATGTATTCATACTTGGCCAGTGCTAACATGTTGTGCTCGACTGTTTCCTTCTCTAGTTAAGGCAAGTAACTCCTCTAACTTTTGGTTGAATTCATCCTTTTGTTCTTGAAGTTTTGCATCAAATTCCAACCGTTGTTCTTCAAGCTTATCCTGGAAATGCTTCCTTTGTGCTTCTTCAGCTTCTCGGGATTTACGGTTCTTGCCCCAGATATCAGAAGGTGATGGTCCAAGTCCATAACCATGAACATATCCTGGTCTCTCTTCTCCCATAACATGCTTATAAATTTCTTCTGAAGTAACATCAGGTTGTTTTCTACATAGCTCATCTCCTACCTCAGAAAAATTTCCTACATACAACAAATCATATGAGATGCAATTTATACCAAATATATACCACTATGAAAATAGTATATGTAACATAATACTATAGGATATTATGTGTTGTACCAAAATTTTGGCAGATTCAACGTCAACTATGCTCCCATCTTTTTTACGATGAGTTCTCTCAAAAAACGTTATGAGATCCACTTCTCTGCCTATTTCCTTCTCCATCTTTATCATTCAAACAAGGTTATTGTAAACATCAAATAAATGGATGCCATCAAATTGTCTAAATGGATCACAAAAATTACTAACTTACATCATATTTCAGACATGCAAACGACTTGGTTCATGTTGTGTGGCTAACCTTTTGAAATTTTCTGCTTGTCTTGTTAGTTATAGACTTCCTCTGTGGAAAACATTATAGTATTGTGCATATTAATTATCTGTGCGGTACTGTAAGTATCAATGAATAGAAAAAATAATATTACCTTTCCTTTATTACTCCTCCAATAATTGATAAGAATTTTCCAATGCGACTTGTCCACGCGGGGAACAACTTGTTCAAGTTGTTGTTCGTATGGACTATCTTCTAGGAAGTATAGTCTCCTTAACTCCCACTTGTGGTCCTTCCATTTCTTTCCTAGTCTCTTCATTGTCCACTCCTTCAGATCTGAATCCATTGTGAATTTACTCTACCGACATAAAAGATATCAATTAGAAGCTTCATTTAACCATTTAAAAATAAATTTTAATAATATTCCTTCACAAAATTCCATATAGAATCTTTTTTATTTGTTGGAAATTATCTCCAGTCCTCATAGTTTAGTGGACAAAGATTGGGATCTCTTGCAATGGTTGTCAGAAAACTTGATAAGTGACATTGGTTTTCACCTACTTGTTGTCCAAATTGATTTTTCTCAATGGGAATTGGATCGTCGGGCTTTCTTTTCCAAACTTTCAAAATTTGTGTTCGGCAATGTGCTCGATGTTTTTGACCTAAGCATTCATTCATAAAGGATAAAATATATATATGCAAAATTATATATCATTAAATGCATCACTATAAATACAATGATATGAATGAAATGATTACCTAGCCCATCAGAAGGTGTTGTTGTAACATTCAATGACTCAACATGGTGATCAGAGATGTCATTTTGGTCCATGTTATCAGGAAATACATTGCTATTTTGGTTACTGGAAGCTCTATTCTGTACAATTCTTGATTGGATAGGCACGGAAGCATTGACATTAGGCACACGGGGTAGCTATGAATTTCTTGATCTTGTAACTTTATCGCCACTTTCTTTGTTGTCCTAATTTTGGAACCTTGTTCCCATCTCCTTTTTAGTTGTGCATGTTTGAGAGGATTTCGAACCACCAACAATATTAGAGTCATGGGGAGACGTGGCTGATTGGGCATTTTTTGCAGAGCTAGCAGCAGTTTTATTGAATTTGTTTGTTCGATGTTTTTGACCTAAGCATTCATTCATAAAGGATAAAATATATATCCGCAAAATTATATATCATTAAATGCAGCACTATAAATACAATGATATGAATGAAATGATTACCTAGCCCATCAGAAGGTGTTGTTGTAACATTCAATGACTCAACATGGTGATCAGAGATGTCATTTTGGTCCATGTTATCAGGAAATACATTGCTATTTTGGTTATTGGCAGTTGTATTCTCTACAATTCTTGAATGAATAGACACAGAAGCATTGACATTAGGCACACGGGGTAGCTGTGAATTTCTTGATCTTGTAACTTTATCGCCACTTTCTTTGTTGTGTCGATTTTGGAACCTTGCTCCCATCTCCTTTTCAGTTGTGCATGTTTGAGAGGATTTCAAACCACCAACCATATTAGAGTCTTGGGGAGACGTGGCTGATTGGGCATTTTTTGCAGAGCTAGCAGTGGTTTTATTGAATTTGTTTGCTCTATCATTACGAATTTCAGTTGGAAGGGAAGCTAAAAAAATTTTGGAGCGATTTGAGGACGACATGTTCAAAGATTTCCAACAACCATGTCAAGTAATGCTAGGTAAATAAGTCATCGTACAAGAGTCATTGTTGTTGTTCTTATCATTGCTCATGGTTTTCATGTTATGGCAGTTGTCACTGTACTGTTCTCTCACCCTGAGTATATCAAGTCACATAAAAATGAAGACATTTAGAAAAATATTGAACAACATAATAACAATTTTATTAATAATATTTAAAAATGAAACATAGATATTTAATCAAATATAATTATAAACAATAGTAGAGATAAGGATAAATATGAATAAGAATAATGTCAGACATGCAAAATGCATACACCTAGCTAGAGCACAATGTGAGACAGAAAATTAAAGAGATACATTGAGCCAAAAAAGGCTTATTTAAGTCAAATATTAATGACAAACAAAAAGAAACATTGGATGCTATTTTGTAATCTTCTCATTCAAAACATTCATCATCATCACTTTGAGATACACTTTCATCATCATGTTGAATTCGGGATTGGTCTTTTTCAGTTGTTGAACTAGCAACAGTAATTCCTTCCATATCCAATCTAACTATGTCACAATCAGTATCTTCATCCTCTGATGCCATTGATGGCCCATCTCGAGTTTCACCTTGCACATAAGCTTCGACATTCTCAATACAAGATTGTTCTTCCATGTTGAACATATCCCGTGGGGCAATCTTTACAGCAAAATGCCACCCTTTTGCAGTGACATCTTCTACATAAAATACTTGTCCAACTTGAGATGCCACTACAAATGATTCTCCTGTAGTTTGAAGGTGTCTCAAATTAACAAGAGTCAACCCATGTTCATCATGCTTGATTCCCCTCGTTGAGTAGATGTCCACCCAATCACACTTAAATAATGTCACCTTAAAGTGTTCATAATAATTGAACACAATAACATCCTTCAAAACACCATAGTAGGTAACATCTCTAGTAATTGGATTGTGATCAGTGGTTTTAGAATAACAATCAGTCTTAGCTACCAGAAAGACTCCACTATTTTGTGTTGTTCGATTTGCATCTTTTGCCTTGGTATGAAATCTGCGACCATTGACAACATAGCCCTTGTACTTAATGGCTAGTTGATGTGGTCCTTGAGAAAGAAACTTGATTTTATCATCCACCATATATGTTCTTAGGAGTGTCTCAATCTAACAAAAGAAAAGTTTGTTAGACTTTATTGATGAAGTATAACTAATTTAATTACCACAACTAAACTTACATGTTCCTTAAATCATCCATCAAATGAGTTATTATGTATTCTCTGAACCTCCTTTAAGGACTTCTGAGGATGTTTTTGCCTAATGATATCATAGTGCATCCTGAATACAAAATATGTGCAATATGTTATTGGAATATGTTATAGCATTTTATTAATAGAAGACATTTAACACTAACTTACTTAATGAAGGGTTCAATTGCTTCACAATTGAATAGTACATACTTATGGGTTTGTTTCAATGTATGTTCATCCAAGACACATGTTACAATTTTACCAATACCATGACCTACTGTCGAGAAAATAGACCAATCATCACTGTCAAGTGTTGGCTCGTTTTCCAAATTTGCTTCGTCAGTATTGTTTCTATTTGGCCGATTTAATTTTGCTTCAACTCCATCCAAGTATCTTGAACAAAAAGTTAGACACTCTTCAGCTATATATCCTTCTGCTATTGATCCTTTTGGATATCTTTTATTACAAACATATCCTTTTAGGGTCATCAGATACCTGATAACAAAGTTGAGGAAAATATTATGACAAATTACATTCCAATAGGTAAAGTCATCACGACATATGAAATGTTACCGTTCAATTGGATACATCCAACAATATTGAACAGGGTCAGCTATCTTAGCTTCATAAAGAGAGATGGACTGATAGATGCACCATTATGTCAAGTAAACATGGAGGGAATATCTTCTCCATCTCACAAAGTGTCACAGCTATTGCATTTTCCAATGCAGAAAAATCATTTGGATCTATGACTTTAGTGCACAACCTTTGAAAATAGTGACAAAGATTAATAATACATGACTTATCATTCTTACTGGGCAAGGACATAGTGACATATAATGACAAAAGTTGTTGCATCAGCACGTGATAATCATGACTTTTCATTGGTAGCATCTTCTGATCCTTCGGCCGTGCACATCTAGATATATTAGACGCATACCCGTCTGGAACTTTGACAGATTTTAGGAGGGTGCAAAATAATATTTTTTTCATCTTTTTTCATTGTATAGCAAGCTGGAGGTAGGATGGTATATTTACCAATAGTTTTTGGATGAAGCAGAAATCTGATTCCCATATCCTCCAAATCCTTCCTTGCATTGAAGTTGTCCTTACTTTTATCCTTCAAACCTAGCAATGTTCCAACAATACTCTCACATATATTCTTCTCAATGTGCATGACATCGAGATTGTGCCTTACAATGTTAGTTTTCCAATATGGTAGCTCAAAAAATATGTTTTTCCTTTCCCAACTGTGTGTTGAATCCTTACCTCTTGGCCTTTTCTTACCAATTACAGTTCTTCCGTCCTCCAATTGTGACAAGATTTGAGCTCCAGAAGGAGGTTTAGGTGGACACCTAAATTCTTGCTCACCGTAAAATGCCTTTGCTTCTTTTCGGATTCTGTGACTAGTTGGCAAAAACCTACGGTGTCCTCTGTAGCAAACTTTACGATTATGTGGCAACCAATGTGAGATAGTATCTTTATTATAATAGGGACAAGCTTTGTAGCCTTTAGTACTCCAACCAGATAGATGTGCATATCCTAGAAAATCACTAATAATCCATAATAAAGAAGCATGCATCAGAAAGAATTCCTTGGTTCCAGTGTCATATGTATGTACACCAGTATCCCATAGTTCTTTCAACTCATCAATCAATGGATGCAAGTACACATCTATATTTTCAGGTGAAGCTCGTAAAGGAATGAGTAGGGACAACATAAAATATGGTTGCTTCATACACAACCAAGGAGGTAAATTATATGGAATAATCACAATAGGCCATGTACTGTAAGAAGTACTCATTGTCCTAAAAGGATTAAATTCGTCAGTTGTAAGTCCCAATCGACTGTTTCTAGCGTCTGCAACAAATTCTGGATGCATCACATCAAATGTTTTCCATGCAGGTGAATCAACTGGGTGTCTTAACTTGTCATATTTTTCATATTCTTCTGCATGCCACCTCATTAAGGAAGAGGTTTTTGATGACATGAATAACTGCATTAGGCAGGGTATAAGTGGAAAGTGTCTGAGCACTTTGATAGGTATTCTCTTGGGTTTTTTTGCAAGCTCATCATCATCATCTGGTATTGTAATCAGTTTCCATCTTGATGCTTCACATGTATCATAGACATCTTTATCAGCAGAATCCTTCCAAAACAACATGCAACCATTTGGACAAACATGAATCTTTACACAATCTAAGCCCAACCCCATAATCGTCTTTTTTAGCTAATAAAATGAATTAGGTAATTGTTCTCCTTCTGGTAGCATCTTCTTAAAGAATGTAAGAAACATAGATGATGCTTTCTTACTCAATCCATTAAGACAAACCAGGTGATAGAATTCTAGGATGCAAGCAAGTTTGTTATATTTCTTACACCCTGGATATAATTCTGTCTCAGAATCCTTTAACAAGATATAAAATTTTTCAGTATTGAAATGTTGATCACTAGATGGCTCCACTCCTTCTGTATTTCCATCTTCACTGAAACTCGAAAAAGTATCATGCAACATATCTTGTAAATTTTCAGCATTAAGGAAATCTCCCTGATCAGTAGGAGCATCCATTTGAACATCAGCATCTTCACCATGAAAAGCCCAAGAAATATAGCTTGGTAAGAAGCCATGCCACAGTAGATGGCTCAATGCAGTCTTTCTGGTGACCCAGTATACATTAGCACACTTTCTACATGGGTATACAATCTTGTATCCAATCGATGAATGTTTAAAAGTGAAATCCAAAAATTTTGTTACTCCACATAAGTATTTACTGCTCGTTCGGTCATCCTCTACTATCCAAGACTTATCCATTCTATAAAGAACATTTATAATGAAATTTATTAGTAATTTGTAACATAATAGGATATGCATATTTCTTTTTGTTGTTTGGTTTCGAATGTGTCATTAGATAGGATGGATTTGTGAATTTGGAACATTCATGGGAGCACACACTTCAGTTATAAGCATTCATGTAGCAACTTTCAGTTCCATTCATTAATCTCTTTTTACATCCACACACAGGGTTGTACCCCTAAACAGTAACTAAACAAAGGGGTTGGTGTACCCCTAAACATGCGCATAATTAAAATAACTATTAATACAGAAAAGTCTAGATAGATAGACAACTAAATACTACATCAACATGGTCCCACATTAGTAACTTTGAGGACTTATCATTGTGGCGATCTTCTCCTGAAGTTCAGAAAAGAAAGCAGCTATGAGGATTGATTGCTTTCAGACAAAAAGTGTAAACACAATTTTTTTGTCTTAACAATTATATTTGTTAATTGGACCTACCACAGTCTTTTTGATGATTGTGCTGTGTCGCGGAGCTCCTCACTATATTTAGACAAATCTAAACTAACAGGGGCCTCCTCATCAAATTCGTCCGAGCTGATATCCTCCATCGTGCGCTCATACCGCCGTAGATGATGGTGGGACTCACAGTTGATGTTAGTTATCCAAACTTGGATGGTATTATGGCCAACTAGATGGAGAAAAAGCTCGTCGCTATGTCCCACTAGCATCTTTCTAATCCAATCATGCCAACCAGATTTTGATACAAGATTTCCCGCCAAATCATACTCAACCTCAATAACATGTGAATAATTGCCAAAATTTAGGGTCACTTCACCAAGCCTGTAGTGTCTTCCTTTTAGAAAATGTCAATGTTGGGTATGGCTAGTTGGTTTAAGGAATGATCATCTAGGATGATGTCCAATTGTTCTTCAATAGGGAATGTTAACATTCGCATAGAGGCACAGTTCATAGTGACTGTTGTGGGTGGACAGAGACTGCATAATATTAGTATTAACAAATTTTAAGTACATATAACGATGTTATATATTTTCAGAAAAAGTTTTATAACATCAGTTAACTTTTTATTGCTTGTCATAACCAACTTTATTGTGGTAGACATGATAGCTTGAAAAGAAATCTAATAGAGGATATATGTCCTATATAGAGGCTATATCTTTGCAATTGGTCCAATGCTCACTAATCCTTCTTTGAGAATTTCAATGAAGTAACTAGTATTTTCTATAATTTGATGTATCTTGGTATTTCATACAATGAGGGGACACTTATTATCTATTTGTTGAATCAACACTGATATTTTAGATTATCAAAGAGGTTAATGGTGTCTGGCTTATTTTGTATAGGTGTGAGACCTATTTAATTTGGAGTATCGATGCACTACTATAGAAGGTGTGAGACCTATTTAAAGAGGTTACTGGTGTCTTTCCAAATTTTTACTACAGTCTTGTACTTCTGTGTTTATCAAAACACTACTACAAGATATCTTATCATCTTATTATTTTGATAGTACCACAAATTTTATGACAAGAAGGATTCATCTAAAAATTGTAAATTTTCTAAATGAGGTACAAGAAGGATTCATCTAAAAATTGTAAATTTTCTAAATGAGTTATGTGAGGTTATTATTCTCTGATCTATGTGTAAATGGGATAGATTCCTACCACTTTAGTTTTATGAGTACATGACACTATGTTTGAAATACTTTTTAAAAGGATAAAAGAATATACTTATAATAAGGACCCAGACACATTCTAATCATTTTGAACTGAATCAGAAAATGAACAGGAGCCTGGGTCCTATCTGCCAGTATCAAAGGAGAACTCATAAACCTCAAAACCACCAACATGGTTTCCAAACCAACAACCTCAACTTCTACAAGCTCACCTACTAGAAACCTTTAGAACATATACAACCAGAAAGTAGGAATCTATACAAACAAATACCAAAGATACACTCCCTAATATGAAGTTGAACACCAAGGTGTATGTTCTTCATAACATGGTACTCAATCATGGCTATATTCCTTTTTTTGGTCGGTCGAAACTCCTGTTTTCAAAGGATAGGAATATCATTTCAAAGAATCCCAAAAGAGACTTAAAAAAGGAGAACCATACGAAGCCATTTCAAGCACTTCCATAGGCAAGAGCCAGCCTAGAATCCCATCCTTGGATGACATCAAATAGGGAAAAGACAAACCAACCCAAGGACAGATCACATATCCTTCAGCCAACGATAACCAACAAAAGAAAAAAGTAGAACATCACTCAAAACCACATCAGAAAAAAGGATTCAAAAGAAAACAGCATACAAGACCTTCCAATCAAAACCAACAGAAGCTTCAACCTATAGAGCCTAACAAGAGTTGGGAGAAAAGTATTGAACCTTGACCAAGCATAATAATAGAAGCATAGCATCCAAAAGTCCAGAATTAGAATGAACAGAATATGATAAGAGGAGCAACCCCCCCCTTTGACAAGGGGAATTGAATGAACAGAATATAATTGTGCTCACATGTAACCAATTCATGGTGAACGGAAATGATGTATTTTTCTTTTCTATTTCTTAGTTGTATCATCTTCAGACTAGCCCCCCCCCTTTAGAAGTCAGTGATGCTCAGTAATCCCCTACTTTTTAGAAATTTCGTTTGAAGTATAGTTTCTACTATATAAGTGGATCAACCCATGTATATTGGTATAGAAATTAACCGTGATGAAGATGAGATGCTTAATCATTCTTGGCCTCTGTGCTTTTGATAATATATTAGATTTCTCACTTTTATTAAAGGGAAACATATAGCAATAAAATGACATTGTTTCGTAACCTATTTATATACACTAATCTAAAAACATAGAAGAAAATCGGTATGGGTAATGACATGTCACAATGTATACTAAAAATAGCTAAGCCTAATCAAACCTAATTTCATGTATATACCATAACCATGAATAATTACACTTCATTAAAATTAGCTTCTAATTAGAACATGGGAATCAGGATGGCATACCAGGTCTAATATCAGGGAGGTTCCTTGTCTCAAAACCATTCCAAATATTATAAAATCTTAATTTGTACTTTGTTGGAAGTTGTTATGCATAAATATTAGTGATTCTTGGCCTCATTAAAATCCATGTGTCTTAGAGGTGTGCTGGTTGCAACTGAAACATCGGCTCAGTTGTAATTCCCACAATCAAATTTCCATTATCCTATACTTCTTTAAGTCTTAGTCCCCTAAATTAATGGAAGTAATGAGATTTGATTATTTGGATACTTTTCTATCTTATGTTTATAACTATTGAAGTTGATGCTGGCTACAATTCTTGAGTTAATTCTGACCTTATCTTGTTTGTCATTTCCTCCTTGATATCAAAATCTACATTGATGGACAGTCTGTTAGTAAGAGTTATACCACTAAAGAAAGTGGTGATTAGATACCCATCACCAAACCCATGATTGCATCTCCACATTCTAATGAACTCTATTATTCCTCTCCCTCCATAACCAGTACATGATGCATATTGCCAAACAATGATTCTCCTTGCTAGTGCAATTAACCAAGTCATTCATGGAATTAGGAATAACGAGTAAACCGGGAACTCTAGCTTCAGCCCAGATCATTCTCGAATAAGAGAATTTAAACATGTAATACATCGACATACAAATTTTCAATGTGAAACTGAAATCAATCCAAAATAAAGAAAGAATATAGCAAAATTTAGGGAGGGGCAAGAAAATCATAGAGGTAGGAATATATCTTACAGAGACGGTTCTTCCTCTACTAGTGTTAATTAATACAGAGCAGTCGATTGTTATGGTGATAATGGTTGGGGAAGAAAATCTATTTGTAATGTGGTTGGGACTAATCACCTAGCGCCAATGTAGCAATATGGCTGAACTGGCTTCCTCGGCGCTGGAAAAGTAGACTCCTAGATTCCTCAGTGCCGGCAATGTGGCACTTCACCGGCCAGTAGTCAAAAGTGATCCTCCACGCTGTGATCAACGCGCCACCACCCGTCATTCGATGCGCTTGATCCTCCAAGACACTGTTAGGGTGAGTGACGATCGACCAGGAGACTATATCTCCTCCACGCGTTGTCAGTTTTGAAATAATATCGACGAGGGATTGGGGAGATCAATCGCCACAGTCACCGTGATACTAGCTATTATGTGGGAGCGCGAAGGAAAAGTGGGAGAAGTGAAATGAAAATTTCAGATAGATAATATATTAGACTTCACGCGCCAATTGGTTTGGCAATTTAAAATTTCCACTAATTAAATATAAGAATGCCTTTAATGTAAAGTCTTTTTTATAAACTCTATAATAGGTGGTTTAGTGGCATTTTAATTAAAAATTCCTGTACATTAGATAGATAGTGGCTTTTTTTATAAATGCCACTAGAATAAATTCCACTAATGGGCAATTTTGCTATAGTGTAGCCCACCTAAATACAGGTCACGACACTAGAATCTAGGGTATTCAAACCCAATCACTGTGGTACAACCATAGTTGTCTTCTAATCACATCATGTTATAATCACCGAGAAACGACCGCAACCATTCTCAATCACATCAGATATATGAGGCATGACCATAGCCTACCTCCACAATTTGCATTGTGGATGACAATGATATATCCTCAACCTGCCATCCCACATACTCAATAGTATGTGCTACGAGTTTCCCTTAGGAATATTCATTTCACCATCCAGCAAGTTTTGAAACTAAAGATGGCTCTACGGCACATGGCACTACATGATTAGAGTTGCACTTAATTAGTTATGCCAATTGGCTGAATTAAGGTTGCATCAAAGAAGTGGACATACATACCCTAATTCACTTCTAGAAAGCAAATAAATATCACAACTACAAAAGATATAAAACGTGTGGAACATAATTTCTCATCTCATCATCACATGGTACATGAGACCACACTAGTCATCATACTATCACAAGATATAAATTCTTTTCACAATATCACAGGGTATCAACCCTTATCAATGCAAGAGGATTACACCTCATTCATGGCTCAACCATGCCCAAAGGTCATTAAGACCATCATACTATCTATCAGGATCCACTCTTTTGATCAGCATAAATACCAACCATTAGAGATAATCCCAAAACCTAAACCTAGATTATGAAATAAAACAATGAATTCTTGACAAAGGCAATTAAACAATATACAAAAAACACAGATAAATTTTTCCTTTTTCTTCTTCACAAATTCATAAATCAATGTCGCATCATGGACATCACATCCAAATATCACAAATCATATTCAACTCCATTAAAACTAGAATAAAATCTTGTTCTCATATGCAGTTCAGTTTACATCAGATACATGTAGATTGATGAAAAACTTAGTCTACAAGCCATATCGGGAAAGAGAGAGTATAGGGACATTCTAATCTATATAGATTATGTTATTTCTATCTTCTTTTGTCATGACCTCTCAGCTGGATAGCATTATACCTATAAACATTTGAAACAACCTCATGAGACTCATATAGAGCCCCAGTGAGTGGATACCTCCCACTCAAGCTAGGTACATGCTATAGCATCAAATTAAGTATAATAAACTCAAAAGAAACATGCAGATATTAAAAAATCTAGCAGATAGTTCAATCATAAGTCAAATCTATCTTATAATGGTAATCTAATCCAATAGATATGGTAATCACTTAAGACAATTTCAACTTTGAAATAACTTTATAGAGCATGTTTATGAACAAATCAATAGATATTTCTTAGTTCAAGTTAAGAACCATATTGCATGTGAAATAAGTCAAGTTCTAAGCATTTTGAATCAATACATAGCAATAACATTACCCTTGTGACACTCCACCAGTCGGACCAGGAACACATCCTGCAGCCAAAGCTGAAGTACACATAATACATATCTACCAAACAATACTATCAAATAGCAAGCAATCCAACTCATATTCAGAATGGACATAAATCCCATCATTTATAACTTTCAACATGACATATCATAATATGAAATAGAAAATGTCCATAGCAACATGATTACTTTCCACACCAAGAAGCATAATCAACAATGACAAATCATCAAGTAGCAGTACAAGGAATGTAACATCCATTCAAATCATGTTCTATACAGCTTATCATCTTTTATTCATTTTCCCTGAAACTACTTCACTTGTACCTCACCAAGTAGAAGTCGACATGCCTGATTCTTGTGTCAATGACTCACTGTCACTATCTTAGGGTTTAGCCGGCCACCCTAAGATATCAACAACAGACCTTGGCCACCTTAGGGTTTCCTAAAGAGGCTCACGTCCTCATCTCGGGTATAGGAGATAGGAACTAGCAAAATAGTATATCACATATCATAGTATTTCACATATTTTTCATTTCACATTTCACATATTTCACTTCAATAGAGTCTATTCCATTTGTACATAGACTTTCACAACAAGGATTTAGGGCCAGAGCCACTCCATATGACTCACTCCTAAATCTTAGTTGTCTAACCTTTAAGGTCTCGATCCACACTCCAAAAGTCCTTCTCATAATTCATCTATTACTACAAGGAGATGCGCTTTGTTTCCCCAGTATGGTCCTTGGGGGAAACTCACGCTTTGTTTACCGTTATTAGGGTTTCTCAATGTAAGGAGTGCATATTAAATTCAATTTCAACATAAATCTTATCAGTTCATTGTATATCATAGTTCTGAACAAATATTAGCAGAGGCATTAGAACTAGCAATAGTAAAAGTATATAGATATCATGTATCATTCCTTATACTTAGAATAGATTTATCATACAACATATGCGTGTTCCATCCAATCTAAATAGATGCCAATAAATTGCATGCATATACATCCATAACAAACTTAGTTCTCTTATTCTTTTATTTTACATTCTTCATATGGGGTTACTAATTAACACATGTTGATTATCATTTGAATTCCATCAAAATAGGTCATTCTCATAGTACAAGTATTCTATCAAACAATCACAATACAAGAACACATTCTTGTAAATCAATTCAAATGCTTGAACCTCATCTTTTAATTGAATTAAACTACAATTATGTACAATCTTTTATCCCTCATTTGAGATTGTCATTCATTAGCACCATCTAACTCAACATTTTAGGGTTATAGTTTATTTCTTAAATTTTTCTACTAATTCTCATATTTTTCCTTCAATTCATATTCATTAATCTCAACTTCCCTCATGTCATGTTCATTAAATGACTGGAACCAATCATTTTTAACTCACTTGATATACAATACTTCTCTTTTCATTGATATCCATCAAAGTCTAGTATTATTATGTTTCATTCAATTTGTCTTAAGCCACATCTAATTAAAACAAAGGATTAAATACTTCATCATAATAACTTCATTAGTTTCATCTTTAACTTGCCATCACCATCAATACATTTTTTCTTCATATCATTTATTATTAGATAAGTGTACCATGTCATTGACTTCTAATGTCATTCTCATAATCAACAATGATCATTCTTTTTTATACTAAAACAAATGCATTATACTTAGATAATATTAGTAAGACTCATCATATTAAATTGAAGTATGAATACTTTCAACTTCAGCATTTGATTACATTTACAACATCATATACAAGTTCTAGATTTATCACTCATAATCATCTTAATAATAAACTTTTAGGGTTTTCAAGAACTCATTCCTTAGTTCAACATATCATAAGAATCATATCATTCAGTAATCCAATCATGATTCAAGGGTTCATTAGGGTTATTCACAAACATGGAAACCCTAGTTTCCATTTTCACACATTTCATTCATCAATCATAAGTATACATTGATTAATTGACTCATTTGATTCACTTCCTCAACACAAATCCTAATCAGGATATGTGGTCATTCAATTCCATTAACATTCAACAATACCCTTGTATAATACAATCTAGCACAATTCAAATATGATTTTATACATGTCAATTCAATTCCAAGCATATCAGCCATTAGACTGATTTTTAGGCAAAATTCACGTGAAATAGAATAGTCATCTACCCATAAAAATAGCCATGGATCCTCAATCAATATATCAGGAACTAATCAAGTTCCAATCAATGAGAAATAATCAAAATCAATAGAATTGGATCCCCCAATATCTTTCCCAAATCAAATCCAATCACACACATATACAAATAATGTTTCCGATTGTTTTAGCCAGATAGAATTAGGATTTCAACATGAATACAAAGCTTAGGAGGAAGAAAAACACTCACCTCAGGTGCCAAGCACCTTAAAAACATAGGTCAACCTTTCAAGTTTTGGAAACCCAATTAAACTCTAGCAAACAAATCCAATTCTTTCTCTTCTCAACTCGGAAACCCTAGAAATGGGGATTAGAAGAGAAATAGTGAGAAAAGGGGGAGATTTGATGTTATTTCAAATCAAATCAAAGGAGGGACATAATCTTGACATGTGAGAGAAGATTCACCATGAAATACTATGCAAAGAAGCTAAACTTACTTGATTTCATCACATCTTGGATAGAGAACCCCTAGGTCAACATCTCCACCACTTTCTCTATTCAAAACCCTAGCTCTCCTCTCTCTCAAGAATTTCATTTCTTTGACAGAAATGATGAGTAATGATAGCTCCTTGTGTGTTAGGTTAGTCATATAGATGAATTGAGGTGCTTAGAACAATTGCAAACAAGCCCTTCATTATATTTTTATTTTGCTCAGACTGGTTGGTCGGATGAGTTATAAACTCGACCGACACCACACTTTTTAGAACACAAACCTCATCCAAAAATTATTAAACTTTAAATCAATTTCTGAAATTGCGTTTACAATAATTTTAAAAAAAATAGACCATTTGGAGTTACTAATAAACAATTAAAAATCAAATACTACATTGCTATATTGCAGTCTGCAGCATGGTCGGTCGAGTTTGACCTACACAGAACTCGACCGACACCCCTCTCTATAGAGACAAAACATCATCCAAAACTTATAAACATTTAATATCATGCCTATAATGGAGTTTCCCAACTAAAGTTAAATTTGAGATCAATTGGATATACCAATAAAATGATAAAATTCAATTACCACACTGCTATATCAATATGAAAATATGGAAACTCTACCGACAAATAGGTCAGAACATTCTTCAAAAATTCTGATATTTTGCAATAGTGTTCACATTTGAGATATCCAAATCATATACAAATTTAAACTAAATCACAATTACATATAAAATACTAAACAACATTTAGTGAGACATTATACTTATCAAATTTTGTATTCATATGTCATCAAAACCATAATTTGGGCCGATTAGGGTTTCCAAATCTTAACCCTAGTTATGTGAATCAAAGTTTGATTAAACCTTCTTGTTGTATTTCAAACATCAAAACTTAACTACCATCATTAATCAAGGTTTATACAATGATCAACTTAATTAAGCATATAATCATCCAAGTAAACCCTAAATTAGATGACTAATTTGAAAATGGGTCATTACACTATCACAGGATATAAATCCTTTTCACAATATCATAGGGTATCAACCCTTATCAACATAATAGGATTACACCTCATTCAGGGCTCAACCATGCCCAAAGGTCATTAAGACCATCATACTATTTCCTTCAAGATCATCATAATTTTTTCGTGTCGTGTAGCAAGGCTCAACAACATCACTTACATATAATACACCGTATCAGCACAATATTTCATTAATAAGCTGGGAGATATTCATAAACAATCATATAAGGGTTATATTAATGTTAAGAACATTCCTTCATTACATCAACATGCAAGGAATCTAGATATGATTAACCCTCATCATATTCATAATGCACATGTTTAGCATAAGAAAGTATCAACCATGCGGCTATGATAACCACCAATTAACATATTAAGGTTATGATCATATTAAGGAGGTTATTCCACCATCATTCCATCATATAATAATGTTAAACATGAATACTCATCTTTATCTATTTGCATTAGAGTTAGGTTCAATGTGATAAATTATATCAATGTTACTAATCAGCACTTATACCCAAACCCTAACTCACGACATCCCCATTAGATCATGGATGCATAAGGTGAAGCATCACCATCACATTCCATACTATTATCAAGTATGAACCCACACATAAATCAAGATGTAACCATCAGGTTATAGCATACTAGGCTTTCAACAACAATAAGAGAGTATCCCATTATTGCATTAGTCATTCAAGGACTATTCATACCCAATTACCATCATTTAGTTATATTAAAGCTAGGTATAACAAGTTATACCTCATTAGGGTTACATATCACACAATATGATTATCATCCCTTATATTCATATGAGTGAATAGGTAATACTACCTTATTAACTGTAACCCTCTATTTTTTCCATCATCATTCAACCCATATCACCATACCACAATGTCACCCAAAACCATTGGATGATTAAAAGGTAAGACCATTGGTTGTTTACATAAGTAAACACCTTAGATAAACCACCTATTAAGTACTTGATTTGTGCTCTAGAAAGAGTCACCATTTAACCCTAGACATCCCTTGATTAACAACACAAAAAGTTCCATTGAGAGTTAGGGTTAAACCCATAATCGACTGTTCATTTAAAACAAGTCATCCATTATCAACAAGTAAGCTCCTTAAGTTGATAAAATAAAAGAAACCATCTAAATCAAATTATTAGGACCAACATATTACATTAGCCATCATTCCACTTTATTGGAGGAATAAACATTAGATCTTGACCATTGGGTCAAGTTCATATGTTAAAACCATCAATCACAGTGTAGGTCCGACCATTGCATAAAGTGACCCAAGAAACCATTGGTCTAACACTTAACTGATGCTACAACTACAATGCTTAACTCACCATAGGTTGTAGATACCTGATCCACCATCATTACTGACCATTAAGTCACCATAGGTTGTTAGATCAACACTATATTCATTAATCAACATCAAATATTAAGCTAATGTCATCATTGATTGATAACATCAGTAGGGTACTTAATGGTTGATCATTAAACTTCAAATTGATCCAAAACCTGACGTAAGGGGGTGACCATAGGTTGTCACCATCATATGACACCTTTGATCACGACCATAAGTTGTCATGAAGACAACACCATAGGGTTGTTGCAATGGTACCATCATCGGATCATGGATTTTTAGAAGAAATCAGCTTAAAACCCTAAAATTGACCATTGGTTGATAGGTGCTTAGCACCATAAGTTGTCAAACCAATCTAATACAACTCATATTATACCATAGGGATAACGTACAAATGATCACATGTTTATCTAGAACTAAAATCAGAATAAGGAACATTATAAAAATCGAAATCCAAGTCGAGCATAGCTTTTTAGTGCATGGATCATCATTTTCAAGCAAGAACATGAGCAAGCATGCTTATGGTAAGAAATAAATGTGGAGAAAGTTATAAAACTTGCCTCTAATGAGAATATTAAATCCCACACATAGGAAAAAAACGAACAGGTAGGGTATAAAATCCAAGCATAAGCTATGAACTCGTCCATCTAGCACCTTTCTTCATCACATGAGCAAACCCTAAGCATAAGGAGTAAGAAAGGTAGGGTTTTAGAGATTTTGAGCAATTTCTACCATGGAACAGCAAGTTTCCAATCTTAAGAAACGTATAAGGAAGGATAAAAAAGAAATAAATGGATGAAATAAGGGTATTATTACTCTTTTATGTCAAGATCACTAGAAGGAAGCTTTTTAAACCCTGAAAGGAAGTCAATTGCAACCCTAGATTCTTTTTCCATGAAGATCCCCTCTTTATTCTTCCTTGGATGGGAAATTCGTAGAAGAACATAGGGAGAATGAGGTTTGTAGAAGGAACGAAGTGGTGGAGAGGAAATGACTCATTTTGGTGCTTAGGGATAAGTATATGAAACTTTAAGATAAAGAAAAAGAAAAGGTTGAAGTTCTAGTATCTTTCCAAGTGTCCATGGCCTTTAACTATTAATAATACATAAGAACACAAACAAGAAGCTCCCCCACCGTCCATAGAGACATTATTATCCCTCATTTCTTGAATTTTCAAGCAAAACAAATAACTCATTAGTTGATAGCTGCTAAAGGTAGCCCATCCATGAAGGGGTAAACCCTAAAATACCCTTGGAAAAAACACCTTGAAACCAAGCTTTAAATAGGAGCCCCATGGCTCAACAAGATCAAGAATTATGAGATAATATCCAAGGAACATAATGCAAGTGATAATTTTCAATGAAAACCCCTCAATTGGGTAAATTGCAAAAAAGTCCAAAATGTGCATAAAATTGCATAACTTGCTCAAACAATATCCAAATTGGACCAAATTTAAAACTTAAGATTCTATTATGATTTCAAAGAATATAAAAAGGTTACATTAGGGTTATAAGAATTAAATTATGATAATTAAGCTTATTCAACTCATTAAGCAAGCTTAAGGCCTTATAGTAGAGTAGACCTATATCAGCAAGGACTCAACTACAATGTGGGTCGTGCTCTATCTCACAACTTCCATTGACCTTTCAGTAGATGCTTGATAAATCTTTGGTTGTAGAATCTTACCTAGGGTTTCAACCTAGGGAGTTTGACAAGAAGAGGAAGTCCTCTGGTGATGAATAGAAAAGAGACATGTGTGCTAAGTGCAATAGACCCCATCCTCCTGGGAAGTGTCCTCATGATATATATCAACAAATTTCTTTAGTGATATGTGATTATTGCAATGAACCTAGACACATCCAACCTTAGTGCCCCAAGCTTTGTTCTAGACCAGGTTATGGTCAGGCACCTCCTCAGAATCAGGGCAACTACAATGGAAATAATGGTAAGAAGCTTGTGCAAAGGAAAGATGGAAGAGTCCATGTTTTGGAAGGAGAAGAAGTTTATGAGTATGCACAAGAGCAAGTTAACCCATAGTTCCTTTGATCTATTTTTACAAGTTATGTTTCCTTTTTGCATGTTGCTTATTTAGTTGGATGTAAGGAAGTGTAGTTGAACCTTTTGTACCTGAAGTTTAGTTTGATATAATAAGATGAACCCTTTTAAGAGGTGGTGGATAAGTTTGCTTATGGATGTTTTGATTTCGAGGACAAAATCCCTTTAAGGGGTGGTGTGTTGTAACATACTAGAACTAGAACCCTACCCTAGAAATTTTACCTCTTTGACTTAGCTAAGAAAGGATAATCTAATACATGTAACTAAGTCGATAATGAAATACAAAATGTGTCATAGGAAGATTAACATAACAAATCATGCATAATAATCATACATGACACATATGGATGTAATAAGAACATAATTTGTTGAATAATGAACTAATGGAACATTTGACATAGCACATATAAGAAAGTCTCAAAAGTGAAAATAGACTTCAAATTTGTAATATACACATAAAAATAAGCTTACATATCAATTTTCATCTAGTTTGGACAACTTTGAAATAATATGGTAAGTTAGGAGAGAGAAACTACCTAAAACATGTAAGTAATAAATGAGTAATATGGCACCAAAATTTGGAAATAAAAGCAAATTCATATTCAACATATAAAATATACCTCAAGGATGAAATTTCACGTAATTTGGATAATCCAAGTATCATTAATGCATTAGGAGAGAGAAACTAAGTTTTAAGTAATAAATACATCAAACGTTCTCAAAAGGAAAATCTAACTCCACAATCAAAATCTACATGTTTAACTTAACTTATGTGCAAAATTTGGCTTAATTGGGATAAGTATGAAACCCTTAATTCAGGAAAGAGAAATATATGCATTAAATGGATCCCACTTTAGTTTAAATCGAATTTAATAGTTCTCACATTTATTTTTTCCTTTGATTTCATATGGCTTTCTGATTCAAATGTGTCATGTGGATTTATTTACTTTTTCTTTCTTTTTTAGGTCATTGGATGGCTCTGGTTTGTTTTCATTTCTCGTGGATCAGATCTACAGATCTGAGGCCTTCATCCTCACCCGCCTAATACAACTAGAACTTGTATTTCTCCACATAGTGATTGGAATTTTCTCTTTTCTCGATCTCTTTCTCTTTTCCCCTCATGACTTTCCAAGTTGATTTTCATGATCCTCACCTCTTTCCACTTTTGGGGATCCCCACTTCGGATGGGATTCCTCCTCTCTATTGTTGGGTCGACAAGGTGTTTCCTTCTTCACCTATGTTTCTTATTTTTGGGCTTTTCTTTGTTGAACCCCATGCTAGCACCTCTATATACAAACTCCACCACAACACTTGATTACCCAGTAACATCTTACCATCGCTCTTTTGGTCCATTTTCCTTGCTACCCCCTCTCCCTACTCCAGTTCTCTTTTCTGACAATGGCAGCCTCGTCAGAGGTGGTCCTATGAACAACATCCACTATTCTTGTTCGTGTTCAGCTGTTGGAGGCATAGGCTTAATTCAAACACTTTTAGTTTGCTCGATTAAAAGGTAATGATGTTTTGCCCTTTTCTTTTGAGTTCTGATTGTTTCAATGATTGACGAACTGTGATTGTCTTCTCGTCGGTCTTCTTTGGCTTTTCGCTCTGGTTTTGGTTGTTTTACATTTCTTTGCTCTTAGTTTGGCCTCCCGTTGGCTTGTCTTCTCTATCCAAGCCTCCTAGTTTGTCCAATAATGCTGAAGGGTCTTTCTTGAGTTCTAATCAACCATCATGGTTTGCTTCGTTGGTTTCAGTAGAGCTTTTGGAACAAGGTTTGTGTAGAACCTTTTGCATAGTTTGCTTTGCATCGGGATCTGGAGTTCGATGATCTCCCTACTATTCTTGATTGTCACGAGATGATCATGGGGGAACAAAGCCCCTTGTTCTTACCCTCTCTACCCTCCTCTCCGATTGAAGCTTTAGTTTTATGGTCGAGGGGTAATTCGGTCTTTCCCCTATTTCCCTTCTCTTTTGTTTTACGTGTGTGGCGCTGAATTGGATGAGTGCCCTGCTGACATGGGAGGCTCTGAGTGTTCGACCCAATTCCACGTGCCTCTCCCTCTCTCTCTTCTCTCTCTCACTTTTAACACATTGATTTGGCTTTTTCCTATTTTCTTATTGGCTGGTTTTATAAAATGCATAACTAATTCTACACTAATCAGAAAAATATGCTTAAATAGTCAATAAAATGAGAAAAAGGAGATCTATCTATTAATACTAATCTTGTCACCTAATTCTAATGTTTTATTAAAAGTGGATATTAATGGATTAATGAAATTACATAATATCTTATAAAATGTATAGCTAATTTATCTATAAGTTAGAAAAATATAATAAAATACGTTTTGGACTCTTAATAACATATAAAATGTGTCATAGTTTTCATAACCTAATTTACATAATGATAAAAAGGTGGTTTTTAGGGTTTGGATAATGTACATGAAATTGACATAAAATTTGTATATATGTTTAATAGGTTCTTTGGAATCCTAAGCTTGGACCTAGATTGTGCTTTGGACTTTGGACTCTGAAGTTGAGGTATGTTTGCAACCTTGATTATTATTAATGAGAAATTATTCTATTTTCTTCTTTCTCTTGGTCCTATGGACATTAGTCTATACATAATGTCTTTTCTTTTGAAAATAATGGTTCATGTGAACTACCTTGTTTGATACTAATCTTGTGATCATGGATATTCTTTTGAAATCTTATTTTTATGCTTGGTTCATGATAAAACTTTATATGATGACATGTGATGTCTTTTTCCCACTTATGAGGTGGATGTATATGGTGGTCACTTATGTGGTGACTAGTTTGTATAATCTGACTATACTTTTTACTTTCCTCTACATTTTACATGCTATGTGATACAGTAGCACTAGAGTAATGTAAATTACATTGGTTTTAGGGGCAGTATTCCCCTGTAATTTATTGAGGAGAGTGGCAGTATCCCATTCTCTATACCCGAGTTTGGCAGTATTCCATTCTCAATTTTATATATTTGGAAGATTGGCAGTATTCCTTTCTCTATCAGGTTTCAAGTTTATGAGACTTGTCTGACTTTGTCTTTATATTGTTCTAGGGCTATGCTTAACTCACATGCATGCAGGCTATTGATGATGATTGTGGGGTGTGTTCCCTACTTACTTTATGTGCTAGTATTGCACAATCTTTATTATTTAGATTATGGAAAGTATCTTATTTTATTATGTAATGATGATTCCTATCTTTTATGCCCTTGTGGGTAGTCCTTATCTCTTGCATGGGAAGCATTTATTCTTGATGTCCTTTGGTCAATATATTGCTCAAGTTTTCTTTCGTATGCACATACTAGCTTTTTGTTGATGTTTCTCTTTCTTCTATTCTTTTGTGGGGTATGCTTCCAACCCCAAGCTAGATAAAGGAGAGGTGAATTTTGACATCAAACCTTGTTGTTGAGCTTTTGGGGGACTTAAAGAGGTGGTTAGATGATCCTCAGCTTGATCTTTGGTTTATACGACTAGTTTTCCTTTTTGGACACCCATGTGTGGTGAAGTGATGTATAATGTTATCAAGCTTTATAATAGTTAGAACTTTCATTTTCCACTGCTATATTTTTAGTACTGTGATACATGCATGTGGAAAATATTGGAATACATCCCATTGGTGAAAATTTTTATGTGGTGTTTGGTTTAAGGGATGTGGCCTTTTCTTTTCTAGTAGGGAGTGGATCCCCTCTCGGGTCCCACTCCTTACACTGTCTCTTGCATTGACCTTGTATGGCACTGATTTTGACTTAGAAGTGGTTAGTTGGAGTATGAGTGGTATACTTCATCTCCTCAGGGCATAATAAAAGATGTAATACAGTCGTGTAATGCTTTTGCATAGGGACAAATGCGGATAATATTGCTTGAGTCCTTTTCCTTGCCTTTGTACTAATTTCTTGAATTATAAGATGGAAAGAGAAGTCAGTTATTATTGTAAGGAGTGGGATCCCATAGGGATCCACTCCCTACTAAAAATAAAGAGGGCAACATCCATCAACAAAACTTTTTCTCAAAAGGGGATGAAACCAAAATTTTTTAACATGATTGTATCATAACACAAAGTAGCAGCGGAATTGAAAGATATATCTAACCATCTCAAGGCTTCTTATCATACTAAACTTTCACCACACATGGTGACATAAAGGAAAACTAACTAAATACACTACTACATAACAGGCCTTTAGTGTCGGTTAATTAAGGGCTTTGGTGTCGGTTTTCAAGCGACACCCAAGTGAGCGCCGCTAAAGGTGGACCCCTTCGGCGTCGGCTCCCAACCGACGCCAAAACGCTTCCCGCCAGGACTATAGGCGTCAGTTTTTTAATAAAACTGGCACTATAGAATTGTTACAGACGTCGGTTATTAAAAGAATCGACGTCAAAACGCTTCCCGCCACTGAAAAATGCACCAGCAAAGGGCCTATAGGTGCCGGTTTTGAAATATAACCGACACCATATTAACTAAACCGACATCGGTTTTTTGCTAATAACTGACGTCATATCCCATTCCTGCCACCACGGCCGTGCTTCCCAGTACGGCCGTTGTTCCTGGCCACATAGACGTCAGTTTTTTGTCAAAAACCGCCACTGTATGTCTTTGATGTCGGTTTTGTTCAAATAACCGACGCCTATGTTATGATTTTTTTTCTTCTTATCAGTTTGTAGGCCTGCAGTATGGCTGGTCAGCAGGATGAGAACCTGCAGTTCAGTTCTGAACTACAGGTTTACGACATCCATTGATATCAGCCAACAACAGGCCACAAACCTGCAAAATTAACAAGATGGACAATATTATATATATGTGATTCACACACATGTATAAGCACATTTAATTCATATTATTTTTTCATCACACACATGTAGAAACTAGTAGAAACCTGTAGTTCCATTCATTTCATCTCTTTTCACATTCAGACACATGTAGAAACATTTATGTATTGATCATCTTCACACACATACGATAATTCATAAAAATTCATTCACATTCACACAAAAATAATTATGAGAACAAAGTTATTCTTTATCCATCATTGTCAATAAAATTATATTTAAAAATTCCCACTCTTTGTAAGGCTTTTTCCGATTCTTCTCTTACAGCATCTAATTCATCTCTCATATTGGGAGCATGTACATCGAAATGCTTTCCACATGTGCTAAAGTCAGTAGTTTTAAAGACCTACAAAGAGAATGATGTATGTATATATATATATATATATATAATTAATAATATATAATAAGATTGATATATTTCATATTATATAATGAGACTATGTATAATACCTGTTGTATCTTATCGATTTCCATTGCGGCATGTTTGATAATTAGGTCCATAAATAGCATCACATAGTAGGCACATGCCCAACCATTGTCTTGTGTAGCACACTATAAATTGAAACATACAAAATATTCAAAAATACAAATAAGCACAGTTCACATAAATAATATATACATTGGAGTCAGGAAATTATTTTCACATTCTCCCAAGTTAGTGACAGATCCTTTTTCCTGGGGACCTTTCCTCCATCTTTTTTGTACTCTTGTAAATCCCTACATATGTTAATGTAACTCATTAAATTGCATAATTAAATAGTAATGTAGTAACAAATGTTAACAGATATAAAAAAATGAAATATTTCTCATGAGAATAATGGCCTTTTAATTGCATGTCCATATAATGTATCCAACTCATTCCCCGTAGGATCTAGATAATAGACAGTGAACATCTTGGGGACAATAACTAGTAACTCCCAATTCTTACCACTATAGGTAAGAAAGTAGAAAATTAATAACTCAAAATCCAAAATAAAATGTAATTTGCTTAAGTCCAAATTATAAGCAAAGTAAACTTACTCGACATTGAATGGAGCTATTATCACTGTCTTATTATTTTTACCAAAATATTGAAAAGCATCACAATAGTATGAAGTAACTGAATATGGGTCTACATCTACAAGACTAATCAAAGATGGAACCAAAAATCCCACATGGGAAAACCCAAAATCTATACATATCTTGTGTAAGTGGCTGCAAAACATGTATTATGTATGCATTAATATATAAGAAACCAGATCACTGTATATAAAACAAGGTATATGGATGTATAAACAAGATCTCACCATATCCACAACTCTATCATAGATGTGTTCAACCATTCATAACCAAACAACTCCAAAATATCTTGTATAAATATCTTGTTTTTGTATGATTGACCTGCATTAATACCTATGCATTAATATGTATGTATGCAGAACTTGTATTACGTATGCATTAATATGTAAACTTGTATAAATAGATTGTTATCGTATGATTTACTTGCAGCATCCTCTGGGATAGTAATAATTATCGGGCAATTTGTATCATGTTCGTCGATCCATACTGCCACACCCCTACAATTAGGACCTATTGAGGCATGTAGGTCCCTTGGAAGCCAACTTGGTAGTCGAGGAGGTGGAGGTCGAGATGTAGCGGGTCTCATCTTTCTTACCTGTATATATAATTTCAGATCAATTGACTCATATATACACACTAACAAATTAAAGTAATGGAAATTTATCATACAATATCAGTATAGAGGACATCCACATCGGGCCACAATATCACTCTGCCTACTGCCTCACCAAGTGTTTCAGCATTTGGGTGTGCATGAGGCAGTGCAAGATTCATCCAGTCGGGGAGTACATGTATTGGGCTCACACGTACCACACCATCTGGTACTGGATACCCATGAAACATGCACCCTTTAAGGGGTGGTTAAGTCGACGCCTCTACAATGATATATTCTTGACTTTTTAGTCGGCATGGTTTCAACCCCTACAAAATTACGTAAAGAATGTTATATGCATATATACACAAACATATCATCTTGAATAGACTAGCTATTATTGTGGTGAAGCGTTCAAACAAAACATCATTAACCAAATGGAAGCGATCATTTGCAGCGGATTAACAAAAATCACTAAAAATTAAAACCATTTACAAATAGATCCATTTCCAGGAAACTCTTATATCAAGAACCAATATATTATATACACATACATTCTGGTTCACAAAGTACTTATCTTGTACCATCCCTTCTCGAGGGTTACAAGTATCAACTGATCTGTTAAAAAATATACACAGACAGCATAAGAACCTCGAGGCATCTAGCCAAAATCTCAGATAGATCATAAAAGCACTAACTACTAACTCCTAGGACCTGAGAGTACAGAGATGACTCATAGGACTCATATCTACAAGACACGACAGTCAGTATCTCCACCTGAGATGTTACTATTGTCCATGTTGCTACTGTCCTTCCCCTGTTGTAGGGTTTCTACCTCCTCATCCTCGTCCACCTAAAAAGGTTGAATCCAACGGGGGTGAGACAATTGAAAATTGTCCCAGTGAGAGATATAACTCTCCGCCAGATGCATTATTATTTCAGATGAACAGTAATAAAATGAACAGAGGAATCTTCATTAAACAGTAGGATTTAATCATCATTAAGTAGAATAGAGAAATGTCACCTCTTAAAGTATGACAACTATAAAGTGATAAGCAGTAGATCATCCATTCTTTTAATAAGGAATATGAAGAACATGTATATTATTTATCCATTTTAGGATACAATAAGAATGTAACATCAACTAATGATTTCCGTATTTCATCCTTGAGCAAATACGCTACACGGATGGTTACATTTTACAATCATACTTATGCCCTGAGGAGATGAGGTATACTGCTCATGCTCCAACCGACCACGATTAAGTAAAGCATTGATACCATACATAGGTCAATGGAAGAGCCGAACTCCATTACCCCATCTGTCTCGGTCAGTACGAGATCATATGCAAGACATCTTGTGTCTCTACTAAATAGCATTCCAGGGTATATTGGCATCTTCGCAATAGAGTTATAGCCCGTAGCATATACTCTTTTCAGGATATGGCCCATAGCCAATGTCTGGTATTGTGGAGTTATGACCCATAGCCATACTCTTATTGGGATATGATCCATAACCATTCATGTACATAGGATATGGCCCTCAGTCATTCCTATTAGGCATAAGGATATTTTCACCCATTACCCCCACATATTCAAAATATGCATTCCAAGAATTCCCATAGGAAAACTTGTTTCCCCATCACCAATTACTGACGATGATGGATCTATGGTCAGGGATCTACATGATAAGATTTTACTTGATTAATTAAGTATATTACCATATTCTCTTAGCATCAGTCAGGTTTTCAAGCATAAATTATTATAACAAATGCTACAAAGAATGTGTAATACTTCTATCAAATACTTCTTGAAGCTTTATAAAACATTGGGATCTCAATCCCTTGTCACATCATGGGCATTCTCATCCCTTAACATCTCATCATAATGATTATGGGATATGGGTATTCAAACCCTCAGTTCATCAAATAACACTTGTTACCACTTATCAGGTAATTAATACCTTCAGGTCATCTAACCCAAGTAAACATGATACTTATTACACAAGCATCTCACATGACTCTTTAAGGCCCATTAATCTCTTGTTACCTCTTTCTAGGCAACAAAGCATATTATGGCTCACAAGGCCCACAAAACAATTTCAATAATAAAGCATCATAGCTCATACCTAGCTATGCCCAACATCTCATGATACCTACATGGTTAGTACACATGATATCAGTTATATCAATTACATATCAGCACTATGCAATGTAATAGCAACATCACTATTCCCTCATTAGGGTTAGGATTTCCAAATTCATGTCAATTAGGGATAATCATCCCATTACCCAGAATTAGGGTTATGATTTATCATCATATTGCCCAAGATTAGGGTTTCATGCACTATAACCCAAAATTAGGGTTTCACATACCTTCACCCTATATTAGGGTTAAGGTTTCATATAGCATCACCCTAAATTAGGGTTTCAAATAACATCACCCTTTTATTAGGTTTTCACATAGAATCACCCTATATTAGGGTATCACATAATATCACCTTGTGTCAGGGTTTCTCATTTTCCTCGATTAGGGTTTCATGATCACATTGTCCAAGATCAACACCCTAATTCAGGATTCCATGCATTTTGGAAAATGCATTGATATTATAATTAATATCTAAAACCTAACACATTGTTCCATATATCTTGAATTACATAATACCTTCATAAGTATCCAATTAAACTTATGCATTGTAATTTCCCTTATTGATTAAGGTTTCCACTCTCCATTTATTGGGGATTTAAGATTACCTCACTAATCCAAACCCTAAATCAGTGCTTCCACATATCTTGGAGCACATAACATTATCTATGTATTAAATCCTTCTTAACATTATTCCATGTACTGGGAACACACATCACCATCATGCATTATCCAATTGACTTAAACTTTTACCAAGTTCATGCACCTATGCTTATCATAGTGCATTGAATTAATTACTTTCATAAGCATCAATTGATAATCACTCCAATTATACTAATCACTTGGGTATTTTAGAAGTATTCTCATTGAAGTCATCCTTGATATACTCTTCATCCATTTATGAGGTCATTAGTACTTGCATGGATTGAATCAATTAGACCTTCAAACGGTCTTGGACCAATTGACCTTCCACCAGTCTTGGACCAATTGACCTTCAAATGGTCTTGGACCAATTGACCTTCAAATAGTCTTGGACCAATTGACCTTCAAACGGTCTTGAAGACCGTTAGACCTTAAACAGTCTTCGTTCAATTGAATCTCCAAACGGTCTTGAACCTTGTATACCTCCAAACGGTCTTGATCTCAAAATCCCCAAATGGTCTTGAGACCATTATACCTTAAATGGTCTTGCTCTCAATTCTTCAAATGGTCTTGCCCTAATTCCTTCAATCAGTTTTGAAATCGTTTGATTTAAATATCATTAAACCCTAAACAGTTTGAGACAGTTTGAATTAAAAATTAATAAATCCTAAATAATCTTGAGGTGCTTGACCTCTAAACGGTCTTGATCGCAAAATCCTCAAATGGTCTTGAGACTGTTTGGTCTCAATTCAGCAATGAAATCGATTGAACTTAAAATTAGGGTTTCAACTTCAATCGATCTAGGGTTTGAAATCAAGGAACTATCAAGTGCTGAATCCTTTGAGACTAGATCAATTGTAACCATTGGATCTTCATCCAACCATGACACCACTTGACCTTAAATGGTCTTGAGACCGTTTGGTCTCAATCGGTCTTGAGACCGTTTGACCTCAAACGGTCTTGAGACCGTTTGACCTCAAACGGTCTTGAGACCGTTTGGTCACCAAACGGTCTTGAGATCATTTAGTCACCAAAAGTGAAACCGTTTGCTCATGATTTTTGTTGAGGTGTGTGCTAAGATGACATAATCATATTCAAGATACAAACCTTTGAAATTTTATGTGATCTTTATGATGATTTCAACAATTAATCAAAAGGAAATTCAGGAAAGAAAAAGGAATCAACATATGATGAAGATATGAAATCAATAATGATGTTTAAGGGTTCAAGTTATATAACCCACCTTCAAAGTTGAATCCAAGCTTCAATTTTCACATTCTCAATGGTGAATGAAGCTTTCTCAACTGTCTAGGGTCCGTTCTCAAATATTTGGATGCAAAGGATGATCAAGGTTGAGCATTGAGTGAAGGAAAGAAGAAAATAAGCATTAAATTTTGATTTCCACCATGAAATCAAGGTTGAAGATTACTATGGAGCTTACCTATAGGTTGGGGAACGTCCTCCAAATTCTCCTAAGCTTCCTTGTGTTTGGAAAAGGCAAGGATATAAAGTAGATTCGAAAAAAAAAATCTTTCATGTGGGTGGAAAATGGGATATATGTAAGGAAATTTCAAGAGAGAGAAAGCAATAGAAAATTCCTTCAACTCCCAAAATTGGTGCCACTTATCCCCCTCACTTCCTTGCATACGAAGCCATCATCCTATCCTTCAAAATCCTCTCGTTTATCCTTGAATTAAAAGCAACCACTTTAACCACCTTAATTAATATAATACTATTATCCATTTTTAGTGGACAATTCTTTTTAATTAACAAATGCAAGTGGATTCCTTCACCTACTTAGGATATTTCAGTGCAACTCAAGGCATTTGAAAGTCATTGCACCATAGGATTTCAACCAAAGCCTTTTTAGTTGATGGGCACTTCAACTAATATATTTATTTTTGCATTAAATTGAATTAAGATTTCAATTATGCTAAAACCTTGATTATTTTAATATCAAGATTCTCTCTCCTCCGAAGAGATTCAAATGAGACGTCCCACTAATTTTATTGTCTCTAATTAATACCAAGAAACATTAGGTACTCTCTAGAAGTGGTATTTTGCATATTGAACCCTAAGTTTTGGGTAAATTGCACATTACACCAAAACTAGGTTTTAATGCTCAACATTGCTAAATAAGATCTTTCTTGGTGGTCAGGCTATCACAAGCCATAACTCTGCATGATTCTCATTCTTATGATGCTTCAACACTTGAGGAACATTTTATGATGTAACATTTGCAAGTTAACCCCTCAACTTGGGTAATTTGCACTTTAGTCCAAAATAGGCAAAACATTGTTTTCAACATTACTCAAAAAGGACTAAAATTGAAACATAAGCTCCTTTTGAGCCTTAATTACTTTTCAAAAGATAAGAGTAAACATATAATTATCTTTCTTAAACAAAACATCTGGGGTTAGAACATAACCCATGTAATATCCCTGACCAGGGTTATGAGTTAACCCTAGGTGTTTTGCCTAAATATGTAATTAAATCTTTGTGATTAACTCTGAGCATGTAATTAAGTTCTCAGAAACATATATCTCAGTATTTGCTCCTTTTTATTTAAAGTAGTAGCATTGTTTTGATATATAGGGACCTATGTGCAATTTAGCCAGTTAAAAGGGTTAGCTTGCAATTTGCACATGATGAGATGTTCCTCTGATGTTGAGACATCATGAGAAATATTTTTAGCAAAGTTTGAGGGATTTCCCAAGCTAAGGCACCAAGGTGCAGCTGTGGAAGCAATCTCGGTGCTTGAAACCCTAGTTTGGGGTAAAATGCAATTTACCCAAATTAAGGGATACAAATTGTAAAATATGTCATCTAAAGTATCTTTTAGACTCTTGCCATCATTAAGAGAAGAAATGATGAGGATGTCACCTCAATTGAATTATCAAGTTATGAGATATGCCTTGTGATTGAATAATCATGGTATATGTGTAATATCTTTTTATGTATGTACCTCATTATTAGCTTGCTCTCCTTTACCTTCTTTTCTAAGACCTTAAGAGAAGGTTTGTCCTTAGAATAAAGAGGAAGGGACGATCAAGTAAAGAAGGAGGGACCTAGTTGGAATTATGGACAACTTATGAACTAATGTTGAAAATCCTACCCCATGTATATAAGCTCTCCTTCCCTTAGTTGCAAGGGAACTTACCCTTCGTTCCCTTACTGTTTCATTTCACCAAAGACGACCAAGGACTTCCTTAGAGCTAAGGAGGACGAGCAAGGGGTGCAAGGTAGGTTTAAACCCCTCTTCTTTCCTATTTCCATGGTTAGAACTCGAATTCAAGGTCAGCTTCATGGCTAACTCTCGAAATCCTATCTTTCTAGCCATCTTTCCTTGACCTTCCTTGGTGTTTTCACCTTGGCCAACCTGTGGGAACTCAAGGACGCCATTAGCGCTTGTATCTTGAAAGCTTGGAGCTCAAGAAGCAAGCCTTAGGCGGGTTTTATAACTCTAAACCCATGCTTTACTATGTGCATCTTTATATGCGTTTTGATGATAGCTCTTAGTGTTTCCCTACTTTTCCCTGCTATTTTGCAAGCAAATCCATGGGATATTCGTACTGTTCTTGAGCTAGGAGATGAAGGCGTGATTTCCAAGAAAAACCCACCTCTTTGCACTTCCTTAAACGGTCTCAAAAGTTTGCTCTCTCGGTCTCAAGACCGCGAGGTGAGCAAACGGTCTCGAGACCGCGACAGGGAAAACGGTCTCCAAGACCGTTTGGCCCCGTTGACCGAGCGTGGACCGTATAAGAAATCTGTTCCTAATTATATAGTCTAATTACCCTCAAAATTTTGGAGGCTAACTCCAAGAGAATCGGGAGATATGACCTTTTTAAGTAACAACTTTATTTGAATTTATTCCTGATTTTCAAACGGTCTGAAATTGCCTTTTTGGGCAAACGGTCTCAAGACCGTGTAAGGTCGTTGACTAAGCGTTGATCGTATGAGATTACTGTTCAAAATTATGTTAATTAACAACTCACCAAGTTTGATGGTCTAATTCCAAACGGGCTAAGATTTGAAGGGTTAATAGTAGGGCTAACCCTAGATGAAATCAGTACTGAAATTATGGTGACCTAATTAGGGTTTTTAGGGTTGATTGACCTAAACGGTCTCAAGACCGTTTGGGGGTCACCAAACGGTCTCAAGACCGCGAGGGCAATCAACCAAGACCGTTTGGAGGTCTGGGGTCAAGGATGGTTGACCAATTGAAGGTACAATTACACCAAATTACATTGTAATAAAATATTGACATGATCATCAACTCAATGGGTCAGACCTTGATGAATTTGCACTAGAATCCAAAATTGGATGGGCAAACGGTCTCAAGACCGTTTGGAACTCATCCAAACGGTCTCAAGACTGAGAGGACAATCACCCAAGACCGTTTGAAGGTCTAGGGTTAAGTATTTTGACCAATTGAGGACCCAATTGCAAATAAGTTATTAATTGATTAAAATAATGATTTAGTGATCCAATCATGGTTCAATCTCTATCAAATCACCTTAGATTTTAATGAAATATTGGGCAAACGGACTCAAGACCATGTGGGGTCCACCCACATGACCTCAAGACCGTTTGGGCCAAGTTTGGGCCCAATTGGAGCTCAATTGAAGGGTTCAACCTTGTGTTGATGCACATTGTTGAGTGTTGATGGGTGAACATTGATAGATCCTAATTGAATCGATTTCAATCATAATTGGTCAACAATTGAGGGTCAATTGAATGACCAATTGGTTAAGCATAACCTTAATTAACCCAATCCATAGGTGGTCAACATAGATGGGACCTTTTGAAGGCTTCAACCTCGATTGACATTATCGGTTGCATCTTTGAGTCTTTGATTGAAGGACCAAGCGGCTGAGACCACGAGAGCCTCGCGGTCTCAAGACCGTGAGGGGGCTCACGGTCTCAAGACCGAGAGGAGGCTCGCGGTCTCAAGACCGCGAAGGGCCTCGCGGTCCTGAGGTCAAACTAGCTAAACGGTCTTCATGACCCTCGCGGTCTTAACCTCAATTGGAGTCTTCGCGGTCTTGGATGCATGATGGCTCGCGGTCTTGAATGCATGATGGCTTGCGGTCTTGAGGTTAGAAGGAGGCTCGCGGTCTTAACCTCAATTGGAGTCTTCGCGGTCTTGAATGCATGATGGCTCGCGGTCTTGGAGTTAGAAAGAGGCTCGCGGTCTTGGAAAGTCAAAGTGGGCAAACGGTCAATACTTTCAACCGATTTCAACTCAATTGATGATTAATGATTGAAATCAATCAATGTGATTCCAAGTTGACTTCTTTCAATCAATTCATAATATAAATGGTCCAATATTGCCCAAATCAAAACCTAATGATAATCTAGGATAGTAAGGGGTTATTTGACTAAGGTTTTTGACCATAATGATGATCAATGGGGGGAATTACCAAAATACCCCTGAAGGGTCAATTGAGTTATACCATGCTCAATTCAAACTCTAATTACATGAGAATGATGTTTTTAGTCATAATGACTCTATCCAACTTGATCTAGTCTAATGTTATCATCCACCATTAGTATGATGAAAGAGAAAGTACCCTAGAGAGAGAAAGTAATTCTAATCACATAATGGCGATGTTTTTGGCTATGATTAGCCTATGATGACTTAATCCAACCTGTTTTAGAGTGATGTTAACATCACCTAGCATTATGATGAGAGAGAAAGTACTTCTAGAGAGAGAAAGTACTTCTAGAGAGAGAAAGTACCCTTTTTAAGTGGAAACTCAAGTAAAGCATCTCCAATGCACATAAGTGAGCATAATTAGGGTATGGTCCACTTGTGTGAGGTCATAGAAACCCTAATTATAATAAATGATGAACCTTTACCTAATCTAAGGGCATCAGTGAAGATGTTACTCATACATGATGATGTTATGAGTTCAATTCACCTTAATGTGAATAGTAAACCCTAATTCAAGGGTGATGACATGTAATGTGAATAGTAAACCCTAATTCAAGGGTGATGACATGTAATGTGAATAGTAAACCCTAATTCAAGGGTAATGGCATGCTTGTGAATATTAAACTCTTATGACAAGAGTAGGAAGGATATTCCTCATTTTTGTATTACCTTTATCAGTTGTATTAACCATGCAGGTTCTGATATGAAGGTAATCATATCCAGGTATGGATGATGATGTTATATTCATTAAAGGCATGTTGTTAGCCTTATGAATAAGTAAAGTAACCGGATGTCTTGTCAGTGGCATCCTATACTGATAATGGGCTGTGAGAGCCATGAATACCATCAAAGTCATGCCTTAGAGATGACTTGTGATGAGGATAATGAGAAATGATGATTGATATGAGTTAGGCCTGTTACATTTAGTATTCTTGTTTTATAGCTGCTATGCTATTGTTATTGTTTGCAGAACAATGTATGATGTTAAAGAATACTGAATGTACCTAACTAATCAAGTATAATGTAGAGCCCTGATCATAGATCCATCATTGTCAGAGATTAAGTGATGGTGAAACAGGTTTTCCTCAGGGAACTCCTGGAGCACATACTTTTGAGTATGTGGGGTACATGGATGTGTAGAACCTTACATCCTAGTGTAGGAAAGTGATGTAGATGTGGAATCCATCCATCCTTCACTATATTTTCATACCGTATCAGTGGTAGGTAAACATGAAACCTCCTGATGACGAAGAAAGCACAGATATCCGTATCAGTGGTAGGTAAATATGAAACCTCCTGATGACGAAGAGAGTACAGAACGCCACTGTGACTCTAGAATAGCGAAGGACCAGTTTACCCTGGTGAGCTATATTAAGTAGAGACACGAGATGTCCTACAAGTGATCCTCTTATTGACAGAGGAAGGTGAAGGTCATGAGAATCCGGCTCTCTTAATGACCTATGTATGATACTGATGCGGCTTCTCAGTGATCAGTTGGAGTATGAGTGGTAAGCCTCATCTCCACAGGGCATAATGTTGTTTGTGAAACATAATCAACCATGTAGTATAACTTGCTAGAGATGACTCCAAGTTAGTTGATTGATGTTACATTGCAATAATGTTTATATTCTCCATATCTCCTAAATTATAGAGATCTTGTTATACCTGCAACTGTTATAGAATACTTTGAAGGCTTTACTGCTTAAAATATTCTTTGATATTATAATAAAGCTTCTGGCAAAGAGTTATAACTCTCGCTGGGACAATTATGTATAATTGTCTCACCCCGTAGGCTTCAACTTTTTAGGTGGACGTCGGAGACAAAGGAACCAGCCTACAGGTGATCAGTCTCAGCAGCAGCACCAGGGGCAGCAGTAATCTCAGGTGGAGATTGTCCTACCATATGGTGTAGTTAGAGTCAGTCCTATGTGTCCTCTGTACTCTCAGGTCTTGGAGTCTTTTGTATAGTGATCTTGAGATTTTGTATCTTGATGTATATAATTACTCAAGAAGTAATTATCCTGAGATGTAAACAGTTTATCTCCCTTTATGAAAGAAGCTTTTATGGATTCAAGCTCTTGTCACGAAAAGTTTTAATTTCCCGTGATTTTTGTCTTCCGCTGATTACCGATTCGCTTCCGCTAAGTTTTAATCGTGTTTATGTCATGGTTTGGATATCAGAGCCCACAACTAGTGGTATCAGAGCTCCAGGTTCAGTTGAGTCTACAGAGGCATAGGACTTAGGATGTCGAGTCTACCTTTAGTACTCCTTCCTCATCTAATAGAATCTTCTGCTCCTCAGGAGAAGAAGATACATAAGAATGTCAGAACATCGTGATGAGCACATGGCAGAGAGTAGTGCTAGTGCACCTCGAGGCGGTGCAAGAGTTCCGAGAATAGAACAACCTGCACCTGAGTCGCCAAGAGAGCCACCCCAGTTCGACCCAGCTGACATGAGTGATCCAGCTGTACAGACGATGTTCGGGCAGTTCATGACTGCCATGACACATATAACCGATAGGATGCCCATTCCTACACCTAGGGCACCTGTCCAGCCTGAAGCACAAGGTATCGGTAAGACATTCGAATGACTTCGTCGTGTCGGAGCTACCGAGTACTTTGGAACTGCTGACCCTGCAGATGCTGACTTATGGTTGACAGAGTTGGAGAAGGCTTTCAGGATTCTTATGATTCCGGAAGCTGAGAAGGTTAGACATGCTGTCTATCTTCTCAAAGGTAGTGCTGGTCACTGGTGGAACATGGAAGAGCAGAAGAGACCTGGAGTAGAGTTCTCATGGGAAGAGTTTTGTCGGGAATTTATCAATAGATATTTTCCAAAGACCTTCCTAGATGAGAAGATCTCTCAGTTTCAGAAACTAAGGCAGGGTATGATGAACATTAGTGAGTATGAAGCTAAGTTCATGGAGTTATTGTGGTTCTGTCCGCACATGGCTGCTACGGATGAGGAAAGAATCAGAAGATTTGAAAAGGGTTTGAATTCTGATATGTCAACCCCTATGTCTGCCTTAGAAAACAGAGAGAGATTCTCTACCTTCGTTGAGTCAGTCCGAAGGATAGAGAGATCTGTGGTTGAATAAAGACAAACCCATAAAAGATATCCACAGATCCAGGGTTCTTCATCTAGGGATTCTAAGAAACCTAGATTCTCTGCACCTAACCCTCCACCACCCAGATCGAGTTTTCAAACTCAATGGACACCAAGCAGAGGTAGAGGGCGGAGTCAACCGCTTCAAGGGATGCATAGTTCTGCATCAGTGTCAGTTACTGGACCACCCAGACCACAACAACAGGAGAGGAGTTGTTACAACTATGGTAAGGTGGGACACTTGATGAAGGATTGCCGTTCTAGGCCTGTCAGTGTGACACAACAACCCCCGAGACAGAATCAACAGGGATCTCAGAATAGACAACATCAAGGAGCAGCTCGAGGACGTGGACAAGCGTCACAAGCTGGATCATCACCACCACCTCAACACCAGGCGACTGCGAGGTTCTATGCTATGAACCCACCTGAGGCAGTGGTCAATCCACGGGTAGTGGTAGGTCAGATGAAATTTTTATATTCTGATATGTCTACATCCTGTGTTGTATCCGTTCTGATTGATCCGGGTGCTACACACTCTTTCATCACTCGTGAAGTGATTCGTAACTACAATGTGACTGTTAGTCATAGAGCAGATAGTTTGTTGTTAGAAACTCCGTTGAGTGGGTCTGCCGTTTTGCAGGAGGTATGTTCTCCCTGCATCCTTTTCTTTTCTAACCATTGCATTCAAGTGGATCTTATACCACTTGATATGCAGGGATTTGATATAATCCTTGGGATGGATACCTTAGAAAGGTATAGAGTTGTCTTGGATTGTGAGTCCAAGTTGGCTGTGTTTGCTGATGAAAGCAACACATGGATCTTTCAAGGTGAAAGAAAGATTCTGCCCACCTATCTTGTGTCAGCTATGGTTGCTGATAAGCTGTTGAGGCAAGGATGTTATGCATTCTTAGCCCATGTGGTAGATGTTACCAAGGAAAGTTCCAATCCTGCCGAAGTTCCTATAGTCAGGGAATTCGAAGATGTGTTTCCTGAAGAACTTCCTGGTATACCACCACCTCGGGAGATTGATTTTGAAATTAATCTGATCCCAGATACGAAACCCATAGCTCAAACTCCGTATAGGATGGCGCCTGCCGAGATGGCAGAACTCAAGAAACAGCTTCAAGAGTTACTTGAGAGAGGTTTTATCCGACCGAGTACTTCACCTTGGGGTGCTCCGGTCTTGTTTGTTAAAAAGAAAGATGGGTCAATGTGGTTATGCATTGATTACAGACAACTCAATAAAGTAACAATAAAGAATAAGTATCCTCTGCCGAGGATTGATGATCTCTTTGACCAGTTGCGTGGTGCAACAGTCTTTTCAAAGATAGACTTGAGGTATGGATATCACCAACTCTGTATTAAGGATAGTGACATATCCAAGTCTGCCTTTAGGACAAGATATGGTCACTATGAGTTCACGGTTATGTCATTTGGACTAACCAATGCACCAGCGGCATTTATGGAACTCATGAATAGAGTTTTTCGACCTTTCCTTGATCAGTGTGTTGTCGTCTTCATAGATGACATACTGATTTATAGTAAGGATGCCCAGCAGCATGAGCAGCATCTTCGCCAAGCTTTGACTTTGCTAAGAGAACATAAGTTGTATGCTAAGTTTAGCAAATGTGAGTTTTGGCTGCCGGAAGTATCTTTTCTTGGGCATGTGATATCTACCTCGGGAATTCGTGTTGACCCTACAAAGGTAGAATCTGTTCTACAATGGGAACAACCGAAGACACCGATGGAGATTCGAAGTTTCTTGGGATTAGCTGGCTATTATCGAAGGTTCATAAATAACTTTAGTTCTATAGCTTTACCTTTGACCAAGTTAACCCGGAAAGAGGTTCCTTTTTCTTGGAGTGATAAGTGTCAACAATCTTTCTAGTTGCTGAAGGAGAGGTTGACAAGTGCACCTGTGCTAGTGCTACCTGAACAAGGAAAAGGATATATAGTTTTCTGTGATGCTTCCAAGAATGGACTTGGATGTGTGTTGATGTAGGATAAACAAGTGATTTCTTTTGCTTCCCGACAGCTTAAGAAACACGAGGAGAATTATCCAACACACGATCTGGAGTTAGCTGATGTGGTTCATGCTTTGAAGATCTGGAGGCACTACCTCTACGGAGAAACATTCCAGATTTTCATAGACCACAAAAACCTTAAGTATATCTTCTCTCAGCATGAGCTCAACATGAGGCAACGTCGCTGGATGGAGTTAATCAAGGACTACGACTGTACAATTGATTACCACCCAGGCAAGGCCAATGTTGTTGCAGATGCCTTGAGTAGGAAATCAGCAACATCAACCATGAATAGAGCACAACTAAACTCTTTAGTATGCTCTAGAAGAGATATGCTTATCTCTTTAAGGCAAAACAATGTACAGTTGAAGGTGTCATTGCTAACCGGTTTGTTAGCTGAGATGCATATTAAACCTACTCTAAGGGAGCAGATTAAATAGGCACAGCTAGGTGATGCTGCAGTTCAACATATAAGATCTGAGTATGGAAATGAGAAGCAAGATGGTTTTCATGACTCAGAAGATCAAGTAGCTTGTTATAATGGAAGAATGGTAGTTCCAGATGTGGACAACTTGAGAAAGTTAGTCCTGGAAGAAGCCCATTCTTCCATGTATGCTATGCATCTAGGGAGCACCAAGATGTATCGGAATTTGAAAGATCTGTATTGGTGGCCTGGGATGAAGAAGGAAGTTGCAGAGTTTGTTCTGAGGTGCCCTGTGTGTCAGCTAGTTAAAGCTGAACACCAGAAGCCTGCAGGAACAATGCAACCTTTACCCATATCACAGTGGAAGTGGGACCATGTGACCATGGACTTTGTTGTTGGCCTACCCAGGACAAGCAAAGGACATGATTCTATTTGGGTAATTGTTGATAGGTTGACTAAGACAGCACATTTCTTACCTGTCAAAACAACCTATTCTGCTGAAAGGTTATCAGAGTTGTATGTTCAAGAGATAGTGCGTTTGCACGGAATTCCTGTCACAATAGTTTCTGACAGAGGTCCTCAGTTTACCAGTCATTTTTGGGAACAGTTGCATAAAGCCTTAGGCACTAAGCTGAGGTTTAGTACGGCCTTTCATCCACAGACTGATGGATAGTCGGAAAGGACCATACAAACCTTAGAAGACATGTTGCGAGCATGTGTTCTCCAGTTCACCGGAAGTTGGGATCTACACCTAAGCTTGATAGAGTTTGCCTATAACAATAGCTATCAGCATAGTATTGATATGGCACCTTATGAAGCCTTATATGGTAGACGTTGTAGATCACCCTTGTATTGGTTTGAGACTGGTGAGCATCAGTTGTTAGGTCCTGACCTGGTGCAGCAAACCACGGAAAAGATTAAAGTTATACAACATAAGATTAAGACTGCTCAGGATAGGCAGAAATCTTATGCTGACAAACGTCGTAGACCCTTAGAGTTCCAGGTTGGAGAAAGAGTGTATCTCAAGGTCTCACCTTGGAAAGGGGTCCTTCGTTTTGGAAGGAAAGGGAAGTTAGCTCCTAGATATATGGGGCCTTATCCAATAATTGAACGGATTGGAAAGGTAGCATATAAACTAGAGCTTCCCCCAGAATTACAGAGGTTACATCCTGTGTTTCACATTTCTATGTTGAAGAAATGTCACCCAGACACTGAGTCAGTTCTACAACCCATGGAAATAGAATTGAATGATGACATATCCTATGAGGAGGGACCAGAGTCAATCCTTGATAAACGAATTGAAAAGTTAAAGAAGAAAGATATAAGTCTTGTGAAAGTCCTCTGGAACCATCGTGGTTTTGAAGAAGCCACTTGGGAGTTAGAGGATCAGATGAGAAGGAAGTATCCTGCCCTTTTCTCGTAGTATGTTTTATCGATTTTGGGGACGAAATCCTTGTAAGGGGTGGATAATTTGTAATATCCCTGACCTGGGTTATGAGTTAACCCTAGGTGTTTTGCCTAAATATGTAATTAAATCTTTGTGATTAACTCTGAGCATGTAATTAAGTTCTCAGAAACATATATCTTAGTATTTGCTCCTTTTTATTTAAAGTAGGAGCATTGTTTTGATATACAGGGACCTATGTGCAATTTACCCAGTTAAAAGAGTTAGCTTGCAATTTTCACATGATGAGATGTTCCTCTGATGTTGAGACATCATGAGAAATCTTTTTAGCAAAGTTTGAGGGATTTCCCAAGCTAAGGCACCAAGGTGCAGCTGTGGAAGCAATCTCGGTGCTTGAAACCCTAGTTTGGGGTAAAATGCAATTTACCCAAATTAAGGGATACAAATTGTAAAATATGTCATATAAAGTATCTTTTAGACTCTTTCCATCATTAATAGAAGAAATGATGAGGAAGTCACCTCAATTGAATTATCAAGTTATGAGATATGCCTTGTGATTGAATAATCAGGGTATATGTGTAATATCTTTTTATGTATGTACCTCATTATTAGCTTGCTCTCCTTTACCTTCTTTTCTAAGACCTTAAGAGAAGGTTTGTCCTTAGAATAAAGAGGAAGGGACGATCAAGTAAAGAAGGAGGGACCTAGTTGGAATTATGGACAACTTATGAACTAATGTTGAAAATCCTACCCCATGTATATAATCTCTCCTTCCCTTAGTTGCAAGGGAACTTACCCTTCGTTCCCTTACTGTTTCATTTCACCAAAAACGACCAAGGACTGCCTTAGAGCTAAGGAGGACGAGCAAGGGGTGCAAGGTAGGTTTAAACCCCTCTTCTTGCCTATTTCCATGGTTAGAACTCGAATTCAAGGTCAGCTTCATGGCTAACTCTCGAAATCCTATCTTTCTAGCCATCTTTCCTTGACCTTCCTTGGAGTTTTCACCTTGGCCAACCTGTGGGAACTCAAGGACGCCATTAGAGCTTGGAGCTTGAAAGCTTGGAGCTCAAGAAGCAAGCCTTAGGCGGGTTTTATAACTCTAAACCCATGCTTTACTATGTGCATCTTTATATGCGTTTTGATGATAGCTCTTAGTGTTTCCCTACTTTTCCCTGTTATTTTGCAAGAACATCCATGGGATATTCGTACTGTTCTTGAGCTAGGAGATGAAGGCGTGATTTCCAAGAAAAACCCACCGCTTTTCACTTCCTTAAACGGTCTCAAAAGTTTGCTCTCTCGGTCTCAAGACCGCGAGGTGAGCAAACGGTCTCGAGACCGCGACAGGGAAAACGGTCTCCAAGACCGTTTGGCCCCGTTGACCGAGCGTGGACCGTATAAGAACTCTGTTCCTAATTATATAGGCTAATTACCCTCAAAATTTTGGAGGCTAACTCCAAGAGAATCGGGAGATATGACCTTTTTAAGTAACAACTTTATTTGAATTTATTCCTGATTTTCAAACGGTCTGAAATTGCCTTTTTGGGAAAACGGTCTCAAGACCGTGTAAGGTCGTTGACTAAGCGTTGAAGGTATGAGATTACTGTTCACAATTATGTTAGTTAACAACTCACCAAGTTTGATGGTCTAATTCCAAACGGGCTAAGAGTTGAAGGGTGAATACTAGGGCTAACCCTAGATGAAATCAGTACTGAAATTATGGTGACCTAATTAGGGTTTTTAGGGTTGATTGACCTAAACGGTCTCAAGACCGTTTGGGGGTCACCAAACGGTCTCAAGACCGCGAGGGCAATCAACCAAGACCGTTTGGAGGTCTGGGGTCAAGGATAGTTGACCAATTGAAGGTACAATTACACCAAATTACATTGTAATAAAATATTGACATGATCATCAACTCAATGGGTCAGACCTTGATGAATTTGCACTAGAATCCAAAATTGGATGGGCAAACGGTCTCAAGACCGTTTGGAACTCATCCAAACGGTCTCAAGACCAATAGGACAATCACCCAAGACCGTTTTAAGGTCTAGGGTTAAGTATTTTGACCAATTGAGGACCCAATTGCAAATAAGTTATCAATTGATTAAAATACTGATTTAGTGATCCAATCATGGTTCAATCTCTATCAAATCACCTTAGATTTTAATGAAATCTTGGGCAAACGGACTCAAGACCATGTGGGGTCCACCCACATGACCTCAAGACCGTTTGGGCCAAGTTTGGGCCCAATTGGAGCTCAATTGAAGGGTTCAACCTTGTGTTGATGCACATTGTTGAGTGTTGATGGGTGAACATTGATAGATCCTAATTGAATCGATTTCAATCATAATTGGTCAACAATTGAGGGTCAATTGAATGACCAATTGGTTAAGCATAACCTTAATTAACCCAATCCATAGGTGGTCAACATAGATGGGACCTTTTGAAGGCTTCAACCTCGATTGACATTATCAGTTGCATCTTTGAGTCTTTGATTGAAGGACCAAGCGGCTGAGACCATGAGAGCCTCGCGGTCTCAAGACCGTGAGAGGGCTTGCGGTCTCAAGACCGTGAGGGGGCTCACGGTCTCAAGACCGAGAGGAGGCTCACGGTCTCAAGACCGCGAAGGGCCTCGCGGTCCTGAGGTCAAACTAGCTAAACGGTCTTCATGACCCTCGCGGTCTTAACCTCAATTGGAGTCTTCGCGGTCTTGGATGCATGATGGCTCGCGGTCTTGAATGCATGATGGCTCGCGGTCTTGAGGTTAGAAGGAGGCTCGCGGTCTTAACCTCAATTGGAGTCTTCGCGGTCTTGAATGCATTATGGCTCGCGGTCTTGGAGTTAGAAAGAGGCTCGCGGTCTTGGAAAGTCAAAGTGGGCAAACGGTCAATACTTTCAACCGATTTCAACTCAATTGATGATTAATGATTGAAATCAATCAATGTGATTCCAAGTTGACTTCTTTCAATCAATTCATAATATGAATGGTCCAATGTTGCCCAAATCAAAACCTAATGATAATCTAGGATAGTAAGGGGTTATTTGACTAAGGTTTTTGACCATAATGATGATCAATGGGGGGAATTACCAAAATACCCCTGAAGGGTCAATTGAGTTATACCTTGCTCAATTCAAACTCTAATTACATGAGAATGATGTTTTTAGTCATAATGACTCTATCCAACTTGATCTAGTCTAACGTTATCATCCACCATTAGTATGATGAAAGAGAAAGTACCCTAGAGAGAGAAAGTAATTCTAATCACATAATGGTGATGTTTTTGGCTATGATTAGCCTATGATGACTTAATCCAACCTGTTTTAGAGTGATGTTAACATCACCTAGCATTATGATGAGAGAGAAAGTACTTATAGAGAGAGAAAGTACTTCTAGAGAGAGAAAGTACCCTTTTTAAGTGGAAACTCAAGTAAAGCATCTCCAATGCACATAAGTGAGCATAATTAGGGTATGGTCCACCTGTGTGAGGTCATAGAAACCCTAATTATAATAAATGATGAACCTTTACCTAATCTAAGGGCATCAGTGAAGATGTTACTCATACATGATGATGTTATGAGTTCAATTCACCTTAATGTGAATAGTAAACCCTAATTCAAGGGTGATGACATGTAATGTGAATAGTAAACCCTAATTCAAGGGTAATGGCATGCTTGTGAATATTAAACTCTTATGACAAGAGTAGGAAGGATATTCCTCATTTTTGTATTACCTTTATCAGTTGTATTAACCATGCAGGTTCTGATATGAAGGTAATCATATCCAGGTATGGATGATGATGTTATATTCATTAAAGGCATGTTGTTAGCCTTATGAATAAGTAAAGTAACTGGATGTCTTGTCAGTGGCATCCTATACTGATAATGGGTTGTGAGAGCCATGAATACCATCAAAGTCATGCCTTAGAGATGACTTGTGATGAGGATAATGAGAAATGATGATTGATATGAGTTAGGCCTGTTACATTTAGTATTCTTCTTTTATAGCTGCTATGCTATTGTTATTGTTTGCAGAACAATGTATGCTGTTAAAGAATACTGAATGTACCTAACTAATCAAGTATAATGTAGAGCCCTGATCATAGATCCATCATTGTCAGAGATTAAGTGATGGTGAAACAGGTTTTCCTCAGGGAACTCCTAGAGCACATACTTTTGAGTATGTGGGGTACATGGATGTGTAGAACCTTACATCCTAGTGTAGGAAAGTGATGTAGATGTGGAATCCATCCATCCTTCACTATATTTTCATACCGTATCAGTGGTAGGTAAACATGAAACCTCCTGATGACGAAGAAAGCACAGATATCCGTATCAGTGGTAGGTAAATATGAAACCTCCTGATGACGAAGAGAGTACAGAACGCCACTATGACTCTAGAATAGCGAAGGACCAGTTTACCCTGGTGAGCTATATTAAGTAGAGACACGAGGTGTCCTACAAGTGATCCTCTTACTGACAGAGGAAGGTGAAGGTCATGAGAATCCGGCTCTCTTAATGACCTATGTATGATACTGATGTGGCTTCTCAGCGATCAGTTGGAGTATGAGTGGTAAGCCTCATCTCCACAGGGCATAATGTTGTTTGTGAAACATAATCAACCATGTAGTATAACTTGTTAGAGATGACTCCAAGTTAGTTGATTGATGTTACATTGCAATAATGTTTATATTCTCCATATCTCCTAAATTATAGAGATCTTGTTATACCTGCAACTGTTATAGAATACTTTGAAGGCTTTACTGCTTAAAATATTCTTTGATGTTATAATAAAGCTTCTGGCGAAGAGTTATAACTCTCGCTGGGACAATTATGTATAATTGTCTCACCCCGTAGGCTTCAACTTTTTAGGTGGACGTCGGAGACGAAGGAACCAGCCTACAGGTGATCAGTCTCAGCAGCAGCACCAGGGGCAGCAGTAATCTCAGGTGGAGATTGTCCTGCCATATGGTGTAGTTAGAGTCAGTCCTATGTGTCCTCTGTACTCTCAGGTCTTGGAGTCTTTTGTATAGTGATCTTGAGATTTTGTATCTTGATGTATATAATTACTCAAGAAGTAATTATCCTGAGATGTAAACAGTTTATCTCCCTTTATGAAAGAAGCTTTTATGGATTCAAGCTCTTGTCACGAAAAGTTTTAATTTCCCGTGATTTTTGTCTTCCGCTGATTACCGATTCGCTTCCGCTAAGTTTTAATCGTGTTTATGTCATGGTTTGGAGATCAGAGCCCACAACCCAGGTCAGGGATGTTACAATTATGTCATAAAAATACTTATAGAGGACGTGCTAGGTGATGGGTCTATAGGATTACTCCCAACCTCTGTAGTACAAGCAGTAGGAGAAGAGCGGCCCACCACAGGTACTGTTTGAGTGGCAGTCTGAGATGCCTGCCACTTGCTAATTGCTTCATGGAGTCTCTTATCAAGTATTTCCTCGACTCTCCTATCAATTAATGAATCTACCTATACATGGATAAAAGAAATGCTAGCTTCTGATTATTGAATTCCCTTTCACAATAACATTCTAAAATAAGAATATGTTACCTCAGCTTGTAAAAGTCCCACTTTTGGGACAAGTTTGTGCTAGGATGGCCCAAAGAACGCTTTGATGCCCACAACAGCGCCTTCACCCCTAACACGTCCAGGATGCTCTGGGTTACCCAGAGCAACTGTCAGTTCATCCCTTATTTCCTGTGGGATGAATTTTCCTTCCTTCCTCTGCTCATGCAGCTCCCACTAATCACCATCAACCAAAATTAGTAAGTAAACATAACAATAATCAATATTGATCGATTGCTCTAAGAGTTGATTTTTACCATTTTTGCAGCTGCCTCAGTAGTTGCGAGCTTCGGTATGTCTCCCTTCTTATTTTTCCTCCCAGCTATCCACATAGCATGGCAAGGTAGAGGTGCGGGAGAAGTAGTAGAGGACTCTGCAGTCTCCTAAGTAGCAATAGGCTGAGCAGACTCAGCCTGTAGTCTTTAGCGAATGCCTGCATATCCACTTGGACCCATTGTGTGGTCGTGCACATTCAGTGCATGCCTTTCTCATTGAGCATCGCTTAATACCTAAAGGTTAATCTTGAATAGGTGAATACATAAAAATGTATATTAATAAATTGGGAGTGGTGCTTAATACCTTGAATTCATCTATTTTTCTTTGGGTAACAAACGCCTCCCAGTCTTTGGGGTCCAGGTAGTTCCATTGTTATGTGGCTTCCTTCTGCCTAAATTTATTTTTTAAAGAGAATACAAATAAAAATTATTAGTGTAGAGTTAGTGAAATAGTGATCAATGTCTAGAATTGGAAATCAATCAAGAACCTCTTCTCAGCATTACGTATGTAATCTCGGGTGAGATTTGTCCTATAGTTCCTTAGGACCCTCCCACAGTGTTGCATCACACATTTACGATGCACCTTTTCATCCAGATAAAATATGCTCTATAAATTAAATAGAATTGCTATTAACTAGTATCCTAAAAATTAGTAATCTACACAAATAGAATTACAAATAATAATAACTCACACATAGTTCCTTCCATATGTGGTCTTTCTTCCCCTTAGGAACTTTATGCCAGGATTCTAGGATAGGACTGCAATGGCTGTGAGTAAGAACCCCAAGATATGAAACAAATGAGTTGTGGTTCACTCCATATGGATTTCCTGCATGATCAAAATCCACATCCAATTTGGGTCCATTGCCCCTTTTCTGTATTAACTTGTTCATCATTGTGATGCCCCTCACTTTCTCAATTTTCTTTTGTTGCTCATCAAGTGTTGTAATTTCTTCAGGGGGTACATCACCAACCTAAAATTTGATTAAAAAAACACACTTACATGATATAATTATAAATGAACATATAGATAGAAACCTCAGGGATATATTCTTAAAACTTACATTGTCAGGCGGCGCAAGCACATCCTCACCCTCACAGTGATCATCAGCACGGTCATCATGGGAATGCTCAGCCATTTGAAAGTTCACATTCAAATTATAAATTTCACATTGTAAAGTAACACTAATTGTACAGTTCACATTGTAAAGTACACATTCACATTGTAAAGTAATTCACATTGTAAAGTTCAAATTCACATTGTAAAGTTCACATCCACATTGTAAAGTTCACATTCACATTGTAAATTAATTTGCATTGTAAAGTCCACATTCACATTGTAAAGTTCACATTCAGAAAAATAAAACATATAAAAAATATAAACATTCATGCCTCTAATATTGTGATCTTTTATCAATTATCAATCCTTCATTGTGATCCCCACGAACATACAAGTCATTGTGATCCCCAACTTCAATATTTTGTGGAGTTGGCAACCCAACTGAGAATGGACTGGAGTCATCATACTTATCATAGTACTCTTCTTCATCTATAGGATCTTCAATGAACTGTCTTTTACCATGAAGAACAACCGACCATTTATCATTTGTAGGATCATCGATATAGAATATTTGTTTCACCTGTGATGCCAATATGAATGGTTCACCCTTCTCGCCAATCTTTTCAAAGTTCACTAACGTGAAACCCAATTCATCCACTATAACTCATTTGTTGTTGTCAATCCAATTACATTTAAAGAGCGGAATTCTGAAATCTACATAGTCAAAGTCCCATATGTCTTCAATGACACCATAATATGACATTTTAGCTTCACGTGGACTCTTATCCTTTGCACTTGCAAAAAACAATGAAGACGCTTGAAGGGTGACCCCACTATTTTGGATGACACTCTTATCATCTTGACGCTTTGTGTAATACGAGAATCCATTTATGTCAAACCCTTCATAAGACATAACACTCAATTTTGGTTTAAAGGCGTGGCATTTGATGGTTTCAGTAAGATTATCTAGTGTTTGAGATAGTTGATGTAAGACTTTATCTTCAAACCACTTAATAAATGTCTTGTTATGCTCTCTAGAAATCCACATTGAATTGGATCGAGGATATTGTCTCTTGATGAAATTGGTATGTTCCTCAATATAAACACTCACTTCGTTGATGTTCTATAAAATATATAAGTGACCTTTCTCCAACTGCTCACGGCTGATTACTTTCACATGTGATCCCAAAATTCCTTTGCCAAAATGCTCCTCAATATTCTTGTCATTTACAGGAGCGTCATTAGCACTCAAAAAGTCATTGCAACAATCCATAACCTCTCTCGCCACATAACCCTCAATAATACTCCCTTCAGGCCGATAACAGTTTCGAACATCACCTTTAAAAATGCTCATGAATCGTTCAAAGGGATACATCCAATGCAAGAAAACTGGTCCCAATATTTTCACTTCCCTAGTCAAGTGGACAACAAGATGTACCATGATATCAAAGAATGAAGGAGGAAAATACATCTCAAGATGACATAGGGTAACAACCACTTCTCTTTGTAATTTATCGAGAGTATTTGGGTCAATAACTTTGTTGCACAGACTGTTGAAAAAGAAACAAAGTCTGGTGATTGCAAACCGTACATGCTTCGACAATATAGATCGAATTGCCACAGGCAATATTTGTTGCATTAGAGTGTGAAAATCATGAGATTTAAAACCTATCAACTTCAGATCTTTCATTGATACCAATCTACGGATGTTGGATGAGTAACCCTGTGGCACCTTAACATTTACCAAGCATTCACAAAAAGCTTTCTTCTCCTTTCTAGACAATGTGTAACAAGCGGGGGGTAACTATGTTCTCCGATCGCTACTAACTACTTCTGTTAATTCTGTCCTTATTCCCATTTCACGTAGGTCCATTCTGGATTTTATCCCATCTTTAGTCTTACCTGGTATATTCAACAGAGTACCGATGACGCTATCACATACATTTTTCTCAACGTGCATGACATCGATACAATGTCTGACTGTCAAAGAACTCCAATAAGAAAGATCCAAAAGTATTGACTTCTTCTTGAATAAAGACTTGTCACTCCGTGTGTCCATCGTACATTGTGATCTCTTACCAAATTCATTGGTGATGTCTTTTACTCTTTCATAAACATCTTCCCCTAATATAGGTTTAGGTGCACTCTGTTCCTCATTCCGTCCATTGAACGTTTTGCGCAACCTACGATACAGATGAAATTTTGGAAGAAACCTTCGATGACCAAGATATAAAGTCTTTCCGCCATGTTTTAGTCATATTGAATCAGTGTTCTCTTCACATATAGGACACGCTTTAGATCCTTTGACACTATATCCAGACAAATTCCCATACGCTGGAAAGTCATTCACAGTGCAAAACAACATAGCGTGCAAATGAAATGTCTCTCTTCATGAAGCATCATAGGTCATCGCACCTTCACCCCAGAGCTTCTTCAAGTCATCAATCATAGGTTCAAGATAAACGGCGATATCATTTCCAGGTTGTTTAGGGACCGATATCAAAGACGACAGCATAACGTACTTATTTTTCATACACAACCAGGGAGGAAGATTGTATATAACAAGCATGATTGGCCAAGTGCTATGTTGGCTGCTCAATGTCCCGTACAGATTCATCCCATCTGTACAAAGCCCAAGTCTTAGATTCCTCTCTTCTTCACCGAATTCAGGGTACAATAAATCAATCTTCTTCCACTGTGGGGAATCAGACGCATGTCGTAGGATCCCATCATTATTTTTCTTAACATCTGCATGCCACCTCAAATTCTTCGCATCTATAGGATTGGCAAACAAGAATTGAAAGTGTGGTATTATAGGTAGATACCACATCACCTTGGCAGGAGAACCCATTTTGGACTCCCCCGAAGTTGTCAATTTATACCTTGACACGCCACATTTCGGACAATCTTTCAAATCCACATAGTCCTTTTGAAATAATACACAATCATTTGGGCATGCATGTATCTTCTTGGCCTCCATTCCCATTGGGCATAACAATTTCTTTAACCGGTATGTTGAGACTGGTAGCTCATTTCCTTTAGGAAGAATTTCTTTCAACAAAGACAACAATGACGTGAAGCTTTTGTCGCTCCATCGATTGTTAGCTTTCAGTTTATACAATCTCAACATAGCGCTAAGCTTTGTAAACTTACAACCTGTATATAATGGTATCTCAGCATCATGCACAATGTTTCTAAACATGGGAGGTGGATCGGTGTGCTCTACCTCACAATTATCCAGCATCACATCAACGATGTCTACTGGAACTTGTTTGTTCACATCTACGTCATCGAAGGCAATTTTTTCTTCCACACAAGAACTACTATCGACATCCACTGATTTCAGGTTTGAAATCTCTCCATGCTAGTGTCATTCTGTATATCCTTGTACAATCCAGTTGCACATGACATGACTTTTGATTTCGTCACCAATGTTGACTTTCAAGTTGTTACCGCAATGCCTACATGGACAGTAGAACCTATCTCCAAGTTGTTTCCTATGTTCCTCGGAAAATCTAATAAACTGGTCGAGACCATAAATAAACTCGAGGGTGCAGTGATTTGGAATGGACATCCATGATCTATCCATTCTATGATCAAAGAGAAAATAAGTATATATTAGAACAAAATTAGGTTCTAGGGTTAAAAGATTAGGGTTTATGGTTAAAACTTTAGGGTTTAAGGTCTTATATATAATTAATGGTTAAAACATCCTAAGTGATATTAAGTGTTCAAGAACAATCTCAAACTGGGGACTATCCAAGATTTACTCATAATGAGTAAATCTTATACGTGTTTCTAGGCCAAAAAATACATGTGTTGTCATTCTTATATATAATAAATGTGTACCACCTATCCCATTCTTGAACACTTAATCTCACTAGTAAGTGTATAATGTGTATTGGGTTTTCAAGAGAATTTCGGCAGCATTTCCCTACTGTTCTCCAAGTACATATGTACTTAGAGAACAAATGGAGAAATTCTACCGAAATTTTCTTGAAAACCCAATACACATTATACACTTACATCCTAAGTGAGATTAGGTGTTCAAGAACAGTGCCAAACCGGGGACTATCCAAGATTTACTCCTAATGGGTAAATCTTGGACAGGTTTCTAGGCCAACAAATACATGTGTTGTCATTCTTATATATAATAAATGTGTACCACCTATCTCATTCTTGAAAACCTAATCTCACTAGTAAGTGTATAATGTGTATTGGGTTTTCAAGAAAATTTCAGTAGCATTTCCCTGTTGTTCTCCAAGTACATATGTACTTAGAGAACAAATGGGAAAATGTTGCTGAAATTTTCTTGAAAACCCAATACACATTATACACTTACATCCTAAGTGAGATTCGGTGTTCAAGAACAGTCCCAAACTGGGGACTATCCAAGATTTACTCATTACTCCTAATGAGTAAATCTTGGACGGGTTTCTAGGCCAAAAAATACATGGGTTGTCATTCTTATATATAATAAATGTGTATAAACTACAGGCAACATGGTTAATCCTAATCTATAGAGCATTATTAAATAATAAATCAAGAAATCAATAGTTTCAAACATGTAATAATTCACAATGCAATGTTATAAACTACAGGCAACATGGTTAATCCCCACACTCTAGTAGATAGACTAACCTTTAATATAGTGATGTATAAGAGATTAAGAAAAAAAATTCTTAGGTAAGAGTAAGATGAAGCTCATTGATAATATAGAAAAGGGGGGGAGGGGTGGGGCTGACCTTGGCCCCTTAGTTGATATTACATCAATGTACTACTGATTTCCAAGATAGGATAGATGAGACTAGAGTTCATATTAGATGAAAAAATAACAACTTAGGACAAAGTCCATCACTAAAGTCCCAAACTCAACATATATGCACAATTAGCATCAAATATAGGACAAAAGGGTAGATTAGAACCCTAATTTACTCAAACATGTATAAAAATTACCCTAATGACAAAATGGCCAGCCAATGGTAGTCGAGCAGGAGCAGGGTACCTAGAGGAGCGGAGGAAGAAGAGGAGGAAGAAGGCCTTCGTGGCGGTTTTGGCGACAAATAGGCATGCAGGAACTGCGGTCGGAGTAGCAACTTGGAGAGCAGGGAGCAGAGTAGGGAGCAGGCCTAGGAGAGTCACGGTCTGGAGAGCAGTGGTTGGAGAACCAGCAAGCGGCGGTGGCAGAGCTAGGAGAGCGGTGGTGGTGAGCGGCGACCAGAGCACCAGCAAATAGCGGTAGAGGCGGAGGCGGAAGCGGCGAGCACAAGAGCAGCGAGTGGCGGTGAGCAGAGGAATCGTCAGACCTAATTAACCCTCAATCGAGAATGAATGAAATAGAGAAAGGGGGAGAGTCTGGCTCGCACGGGTGTTGTTAAGTTAACAATAGGTGTCGGTTATTAGAACTAACCGACGCTTAAAACTATAGGCGTCAGTTACCAACAAGAAACGGACACTTCTGTTAGTTGATAGTCGTCAGTTCCAACTAGAAAAACCGGCGTCTATCTACATATGTTCTCGAATTAAGATTATAGTTGTCAGTTTCCGTATAACAATCGATGCTAAAGGGAGGTGAAATTTTTCGCGGTTAAGTGCGCGAAAACACATCGACATCGGTAATTGTAATACAACTGATGATAAAAATTGGTTGAATTTCCGTCTCGCGGAAAACCTTTAGTCGTCGGTTTCTTTGTTAAAAACCGAAGATGTATGTTAAATTTTGGAGGTAATTTTTTTCACTGGAAAATTTGGATTTGGCGGTCAATTTTAGGCGCCGGTTTTTTATTAAGAAACCGACGCTAAATAAAAAGTGATACCCGTGTCTGGTCGCCCTTCACAGATAGATGTTGGTTATTTTATTTAACCGATGATGTATGTATTAGGCGTCAGTTTTTGTATAAAACTGACGCGTGTAAATGTGACGTTATAAGTCATTTCTGTAGTAGTGATATGTAGAACTAGCTAAGGATCACCTAACAACTTCAAGAAAAGTCTCCCACAAAGACAGCTACACTTGTTGTGGTCTAGGTCCTCCTAGATCTCCTTCTCCGTGTCCAACACCTGGGGTTGGAACCGTACCCCACCAAAGGAAAAGAAAAGGGGGTATCAACAAAAAGCTGGTATGAGCATGCTAAAAAGGAATTGAGTATTTTATTTTAAGAAAAAGGTACATCAAGTATAGAAGGCTTCCCACACAAAAAGAGAAGAACTACCCAATCGGGCATAAAAGGAAATAATCTCAAACATATGATAAAAGAGATACTCGTCATTAAAATAATAATAAAAGTGGTGCGAAAAAAGCACTCATAAAGATTTTAGGGCACAAAACACATAACAACCTACATGTAGGTGCGATAAACATAGCACTAGAACAACATAAGAAACAAAGGCGGTCAAGCCACATAAACTTGAACCTGATAAAGATTGGCACATAACCAAACTCCCAATATATATATATATATATATATATATATATATATATATATATATATATATATATATATATATATATAAATATTGGGTCAAACCTCATAAATTTAAAACTCGGGTATGGGGCACATAACCACCATCCCAAAATAAACAATAAGGGCAAATAACCCAAAACCAATGCAAATTATATTACTCTAGGGCTACTGAGTCACACAACATGCTTAATAGGGAGGCAAATAAAAAGTATAGTCAAATTTTATTAATTAATCACCACATAAGTGATCATCATTATCAACCACCTCAAAGTGGGCATATAACAACAAATTGATTTCTATAATGAACAAGGAATAATAAATATTTTAAAAGAAAGTCATGAAGATATTATGATCACAAGGTCAGTAACAAGTAGGGTACTTCACATGAAGCATAATTTCAAAAGAAAAGATATAGTTTTTAAGCTATTGCCCATAGGACCAAGAGAAAGACAATTTAGATTTTTTCTCAATAAAGAAAAATAGGAGATGCTAACATACCTCTCATAGAGTCTTAATGAAAACAAGATTACTTCTATATCCAAATCTAGGTTTCCAAAGCACATAATATCATATATGTGAAATTAGGGTTAGAAGTGCATTGATTATTCAAACCCCTAAAAATCACCTTTTTATTATATGTGAATTAGGTCATCAAAATCACACCATATTTTAGGTTATATTTTTATGAGTCCAAAACATATTTTATTATATTTTTCTGACTTATAAATATTTAGTTATGAATTATACAAGTTAGTATCTTATTTAATTAGATCCATTAAGATCACTCATCATAAAACATTGGATTCAGGAGACAAAACCCTTACCAGAAGAAAGTTTACATTTTCTCATTTTATTGACTATTTATGCATATTTTTTTATCAGTTTAGAATTAGTTATTGATTTTACAAAATCGACCAATGAGAAACCAAGAAAAAAGCCATGTCAGTGTTTGCAAGAAAGCAAAAGAGAGAAAGAGAGGGGACACATATGCCGATGTGGCCCAATCAGAGGAGGACACGTCGTAGGGTCAGCGGCCATGTTGACTCATCCAAGGCGAGGAGAACAAGGGAAAAAGACCAATATACCCTTGATGAAGAAATAAAATAAAAAGCTCAATCGAGGGCACTGTTGTAAATCCACAGGGGATCATCCCCTTCCCACAGCTGCAGCCATGGCTACAAGAAGTAGTAGGTTGGATCTCAGTGAGATTGGGAAAATCAATAAGTGATCTCAGTTTTCTAAACTAACGACATGGAATCGAATTACAAGAGGGGAGGAACTTACCTTGCGGTCGAATTGAACTAAAGTGACCGTCGGAGACGGTTACATGTGTCGCAAATCCAAGAAGAAAAATCCCTTCAACGGAAACCAAAATGCAAACAACACAAAAATTGGAAGAAGGGAAGGTTAGGGTAAGGTGCGGCGAAGCTGGGTGTGAAGTCCCCTATCTATAGGGTAGAGTTCTAGTGCAAACCCTCCATAGGCGTGAAAGAGCTTGGAATCCAAGATTGGACGTTTCCCGAAATAGTGATGAAATCGTCAAGAAAGGATTTGGGAGATGTGGAAACTCTTCACAAAGGCATGGGAGGAAAAATCACTGAAAAATATTGAGTAATGGCCGAGAAATCCCCAAATTACCAGGGTCTCCACACTGTACATGGCGGCACACTCCTACCCAAGATAGGAGAGAACCTCTGCACCGTTGGATTAGGGTCCATGATGGATCTGCTCAATCGTATCTATCCCTTGGCACTGAAAATAGAAAAATATAATGAAAATAGCGTGTGATAGATAAATTGAAATTTCAATCGAATTTGACCAAAGTGTTATGTATTTAATGAATTTCTCTTTCTTCATTTGAGTTCTCAAACAACTTCTAAATTTAATAAAAATTTACAACCTGGCTGATTTTGATGCGTAGAATCCAAATATGCAATTAATTTTTCCTTTTAAAAACTTTTAATGAGTTAAATAATTCAATTACTATTTTCTCTTTCCTCCTTCATTAATGGTGATCGGATTACCCAAATTTATTGAAACTTGACCCACAAGTCTTATTTAATATGTTGGATACGAATTTTTCTTCAATTTTACATGTTGGAGTTATTTGTGTACTTATTTAATATTTTGAAGATTCTACACATTTTCTCTCTCTTGATTTGACCGTATATTCAAACTTTCTCCAAATTGAGTGAAAATTCACCCAAAGGCATATTTTATTATGTAGACTACGAATCTAAGATTATTTTCCTATTTTGGAGTCATTTATTATTTTATTTAATATTTGTAAGGAAAAACCCCCTTTTCTTTTCTAAATAAAATAGATATGGTTACTATTATCCTAAATCGGTGAAACTTGGCCTCCAAGCCAAGGAATATCCCAAGAAAATGAATATGAGGTTGTTATTATTATCCAAGAAGTTTTCATTTTAACACATTATCCATTATTTCTATTATATCTCTCTTTAATAATTTTAATATCTCATTAATCATGTTTTGAGCATTATCTTTGATTCCCTTTTTCTCTTCCTTGCACCCTAAGGTATAGGAACGATCTAGAATGAATCTTTACCATCATTATCCCACATAAGATTATTTATTTCATATTTTGTGGTATTATAACTCATTATTCACAATTATGGACATCTTATCTTTTATGCACATATCATGTGTACCTTTTATTGATTTTATGATTAATTTGAAGGTATTGGGTAATATTAATTTATATTCTACATTTTAATGTGATTTATGCATGAATTAATACATTTAAGGTCACTAAAGATCTTACTCTAAACCTTGTTTGTCTAAACCTCAAAGACTAAGGGTTCTAAGTTATTAACCCTGGAATAAGATTAAGTCCTAGGTTTCAGTATGTTACAATTATACATGTTCTTCATATTCCTTCTTAGATTATTAATTGTTCTTATGCTCAGTGATAACTTCCTAGTATTGCTTAACCTGCTTTACCTATTGGATACATATCATTTAGATGAATTTGCTCAACCTGTTAAGTATTTTTATATATCCACTTAGTTATCTATGCTTTAATAGACATTGGCAGAGAGTTATATCTCTCGCTGGGACATGTGGTCTCACCCTGTGGGTTTCCATATCGTTTAAGTGGTCGTGCACGATGTGGTGGAGATCGTGCAGCTGAGGAAGATCAACAACAAGAGCAGTACCTGAGAAGGTTGGATGTGTCGCTAGTCTTTTGGTGATAGAGTCCTAGAGTCATCCCTGTACACTCAGGTCCTATGAGTTGTTTTTGATGTGTCTTGTAGAGGTGTTACCAATACAAGGTTTTTGGTTTATGTCCCTTTGTTGTGTAGTCTTGATAGTTGTACATGTACATCTATGAAACATGTATCTTCTGTAGCAGGTTGAGGACAGGAATGCTTGAGAACTATGATGTAAGAACCTTGTGATATATGTTATGTGATACATGTGTCTTGTTAAGGACTTCTATGTGGAAGTTTTCAGCTTGTGGTGTTCTCACGAAATCAATTTTAATTTCCTGTATTTTCTGATAATATGTATAGTTAGTGTAGTTTCCACTTTTACTTTTGAGTAATCTTGCTTTGTGTGATGCGGGGTATCACAATGCCACTAAGCCAGAATTAGGGTTTCTTAACCCTAAAATTTATTATTAAGAGATGAAGAGAAGTATAACATTCTCCTAGGTGTTTCTATGTGTGTTGTACCTCTCATGTGCTATATGCACATTTGAGAGTGATATGTCCATTTATACTTATTGTGTGGGAGTGGCTTTTTGTTTCTTCACTAGAGTGTAAAGATCATGTATGTGTGCTTCTCCTTCATTCTAATTTTAGTAGTCCAAATTCAGAGATCAATTCATGGTCCTATGGTTGGATAGACCTCCTCCTACCTTCTTATGCTCCTTTTTTATCACATTGAAAAGTACAATTCAACTTTACACTAGACCCACTAGTTTTGTGGCATACAACTCATGAAAACATAATTAACTAATGCGGAAGCGTTCACTAAGCAGTGGGTTACCAAAAATCACTAAAAATTAAAACCTTTTTATCAAAAGATCCATCAAGTAAAAACTTTCTCACATAGAACAAAAGTAACACATTTACATTCTATTTTTCAAAGGTACATAACTTGTATCATCTCTTTCTGTGAGTTCCAAGTATCGGTTGCCTTGTTAGACTAAACACAGGAAGTATGAAAGTCTCAAGGCACTGAGCCAAAATCTCAAAAGCACTAACTACTACTCTGAGGACCTGAGAGTATAGAGATGACACATAGGACTCTATTTACATCTATACAAGGCATAACAGCCAATGTCTCCACCTGAGACTTCACTGTTGTCCCTGCTGTTGTTGTTGTTGTCCTTCACCTACTGAAGGATTCCTGCCTCCTCGCCCGCGTCCACCTAAAAATGTGATTCCCACGGGGGTGAGACAATTGTAAATTGCCCCAGGGAGAGATATAACTCTCCTCCAGAAACATTATTATTGCAGCTTAAGAAGATAAATATGCACATAGGAATCATCTTTGATTGACAGTAGCTAATTCAATGTCTAACTGATTAGAATATTATTCTTATCTAAAAACATTGCAGCTGTAACTTGAAAGAACAACATGTCACTTATCCTTTAAGGAATAAAAAGAACATGTATAACATTTATTCACTATAGAATCATCATCACAGCATTAACTTACTTCAGGCTTAGATTCATATATCTAATGTCTGGTATTGTCATAGTGGAGTCATGGCTTGTAGCCATACTCTTTTCACAAAGTATTGGGATCTTAATCCCTCAACTCATCAAGCAAATTCCACTTCTTACAAGTTCATCATCATGATTATAGAATCTGGGTATTTGAACCCATAACTCACCATAGAACACTTATTACCTCTTATTAGGTAACTTCATACCTTCATATCATATGACTAAGAACATCATGATTCTTGCTACATCATGTATTGCACATAATACACAAAGTTCAATGATTCTTACTACACAAAGCATATGAAGGCTTGTAAAGCCTATAAAACATTCTCAATAACAAAGCATCATAGCCCATACCTGGCTATGCTCATCTTCTCAACATATCTGCATGATTAGTAATCATGACACAATTACATATCAATATCATGCAAAACGAGGGTTATCTTATTACATTCATAACCCATTAGTCTGTATTTGAGCTTCACATAGGATTACCCTGTGTTAGAATTTCATATAGTAATACTATGTATTAGGGTTCACATAGCATTAACTTGTCATAGGATTTTACATAGCATTACCTTGTATTAGGGATCACATAGCATTGACTTGTATTAAAGTTTCACATAGCATTACTCTGTATCAGGGTTCACATAGCAAGGAATCCATATGAATAATCATAAGTATTCAATCATACTCTTTATTCTCATCATTCATCATTAAATGAATTATCAACACATAGCTTGAGTTTCTCTCTCTTCTTTGCCAGAATATGATTACAACGTAGTTTATAGGTCTGGATTAACCTTTTCTTAAGGCATGTTAGCCTATATTCAACAGAGTACATTACATCTCAATGTAACCATTGATATGACACATCTCATGTGTCATTCATCCAATTATATTGGACTTAAAACACATCAAGGTGTACCAGTATTGGGATGTTGGATGTGATATCTATCATATCTTGATGTATCACTTCCCTCAACACCTTTATCTTACTTGAGTTTATACACTTAGCTTGTATTAGGGTATTACCCATCCTAATACTTTATGCACCAGTTCTTCACATTTATCATGTAAGGTAGTGGTCATTAGTCACTCACTTAGAATATACAACCATTGCTAATATTATGGACTCATCCTTAAGTTATGAACTAACAAAATGGCCATACTAGGTCACTTGCAACTCAACTCCAAGTCAAGCATAGAGCACCACGGCCGTGCAGCCAAGAACGACCGTGCAAGGGGAAGCCACCACGGTCGTGCTATAGAAGATCACCACGACCGTTTTACACCACCATGGCTGCCATCATCCAACCCCTTTAGCTTAATTAGGGATAGTATTCTCCGTATTTATAATTTGAGGATTCACATAGAATATTCCATACATTTATGGATTTCACATAGTATTACTCTTCAATAGTGTTTTACATAATCATCCTTCTATATCAAGGTTTCACCTAGTATTATGTGAAATTAGGATTTCACAACACATCACCCAGTGCTAGCTCTTCACATAGGATTTGTGGCACTACCCTATATTAGGGTTTCATACACCTTACCCCATTTTAGGGATTAAGGTTTTCTATTCATATTCAAGTAAGGTTTCTCTTACCTCATACCCAAATTAGGGTTGGGATATACAATTCCCATTAAATTAGGGTTTCCTTCATTGTTACACTAAGTTAGGATTACATCATCACCCTGGATTTATGATAACACTCAGCTTTGCCCTAGATTAGGGTTTCACACATAGCTTCGTTCTAATTAGAGTTTCACACATAGCATTGTTCTAATTAGGGTTTCACACATAGCATTGTTCTAATTAGGGTTTCACACATAGCATTGCTCTAATTAGGGTTTCACACATAGCATTGCTCTAATTAGGGTTTCACACATAGCATTGCTCTAATTAGGGTTTCACACATAGCATTGCTCTAATTAGGGTTTCACACATAACATTGCTCTAATTAGGGTTTCACACATAGCATTTCTCTAATTAGGGTTTCACACATAGCATTGCTCTAATTAGGGTTAAGGCTCATTGATTAGGGTTTCATGATCTCATTATTATGGATCAACCCTTATCACATAGTTTACTCATAATGAGAGAATTAGGGTTTAATTATATAAGCATTCATCTCTCTCATTCTCTCTCTCATCATCTTTAGGATGTTAACTACTCCAAGATTAATCTAGGTCAACTCTTCACTTGAGTACACATAGCTAGGGTTAACCTTCACAATCATCATGGGTCTACAACTTTAATAATCACATAGCTGATTGACCTTTGATCATATTAAATGTCCAAATGGTCTAATCAATTAGACCATCAATTATATAGGGAATTCAAAAGAATTGACCAATTAAACTTTCAATTCCACAAAGTGATCAGTTGGGTTAACCATTGAAATCTTCAAATGCATTAAGTATCTAAATAGGTTCACCATATTGGACATTCAATTACATGAGCTATTCAAATGGATTAACCATGTTGATCTTCACAAAGTCAATTACTTAGACCCTCAATGATCTTGGTTCTCATACATCAATTGGTTGAAAACCATTTGAACAAGTTGTACTTGAAACCAATTGGACAAGGTAGGTATCGAAACCGTTTGCACTTTGGGTCTCCAAACGGTTTGAGATCATTTGGTCCCAAACGGTCTTGAGACCGTTTGGTCCCAAACCCTCTCAAAACCGCATGGACCAAAAAGGCACATCAACACTCAATCAACTCAATGTTTCAATCCATGGACCAATTATAAATTGAACCACTAAAGCATTCATCAATTGGACCACTGAATCACCATTCAATTAGACCTTCAATTTAGGGTTTTAAACTCAATTGAACTAGGTTTTATAATCAAGAAACCATCACTTAGGGTTTGAAATCGAGGATCCATCAATGGTTGACAGTGTGGAATCAAATCAATTGAAATCAATGAACTATCATCATCACATGATATGACCTGACCTCAAACGGTCTTGGATGATCACCTAACAGTCTTGAGACTGTTTGGTTGATCTACAAATGGTCTTGAGACCGTTTTCCCATTCCATCATCAAAATCCATGGCATCCAATTAGGGTTTTGGACCATTGGATTGATTATCAAATCAGCACTTAGTTGCAATTCAATTTGGTACCTTTAGACCTTCAAACACTTATCCATACTTAACCCTAGACCTCCAAACGGTCTTGGGTGACCCCCAAACGGTCTTGAGACCGTTTGGGTGATCCCCAAACAGTTTTGAAACCGTTTGGGTCAATCAACCCAAAACATTATCTCAATCAATTTCAAAATCAACACTTAGCCGATTAGGGTTTGCAATTAAGGAATCATTCACAATTGAAATCTTCAAGATCAATAAATTGAAACCATTGGGTCAAGATCCAAGTACCACATAATATATCTTCAAATGTTCAACCATTTCAAACGGTCAACCATCCCAAACCACCAAACGGTTTGCAAACCGTTTGGTCACCAAATGGTTTGGTGAAACCGTTTGGTCCCAACATTGAAACTTTTTGCCCTAGATATTTGGGGAGGTGTGTCCTTATGATGATGTCATCATAATCAAGCTCCAAACTCACGAAATCTAATGTGATTTCCATGGATATTGCATCAATCAACCAAACTTAATTTCGGAAATATAGAAATGATCACCAATTGATAAGGAATTGATTGCAATAATAAAATTAAGGGTTCAAGTTATAAAACCCGCCTCCAATTGAGCTCCAAAGCTCCAAGCTCATGGAAACAATTGTGGATGCAACTCTTTTCACTATTCTAAGGGTTTTCCTCAAGATTTATGTCACACCCCGATCTCACACTAACTACTAATCACGAGATTAGGGCGCGACGGAGGGATTATCACATAAACAAATCACTGAGAACTTTTTCTTTTTAAAACCTCGTAATGATATCCGGATTATTGTTGTAAACTAAAACATAATAATCTATTGCGGAAGCATTTCAATTAAACTGGCTAGAGAACATAAACAGAGTTTACAACATGTAACATTGTTTAACAGAAAGTAAACATAACAATTAATTTACATCTTTATACACATTACACATACACACTCTCTCTCACCCACACCATGTCCCAAAGACCGAGGGGAAGGGACTAAGAGACCACTATCTAACTAAACTAATTACATATACCTTCTACTGATTAAGCGTTAGGACGAAAGGATCCTTCAGATTCCTGCTGCTGACGATAACCTGAAAATGTTTTGAGTAGAGGTATGAGCCTACTCGCTCAGTGAATAGCCTTTCATTTAGCTATCACTAAACAACTCATCAGGTTTATAGAATTGAAATAAACATAAATACAGTACAAGCTGGGCAGTTCTAATGACATAGCAGACTACAAAATATAATCACATTTCTATGCAACAACAGGTAATGTAAACCAATAAACAGATATAATGAATTGGCACAAAAGTTCATATATATTAATTTACTGTGATCCTATATGATTACCTAATTATATTATTATTATGCCCTAAATATATGCAGTGTACTCTGCATATAAAGATCCGCAGCAAGTTCATGCTACGGTCCCACCGTACAAGACTTAGCGACACACCCGGGAAATGCTAAGTCTGACTGCTGTCCTGGTCTGCTACAGGACTCTCAGGCTCACACGGCCTCACTGCACTCTCAAAAGAGTGTACTCTAGACTCCTCCTTGAACCTGAGCACACAGGCGGAGAGTCGGGGTTACCACCGTGACACACGCACGGATTATTGTTGAATAACCCCCATATACTCCAGTGCCACCGTGACACACGCACGGATTATTGTTGAACACTGCCTTTCTGCCCTCGTGCCACCGTGACACACGCACGGATTATTGTTGAACACGAGTCACCGACCATCTAGACACACGCTAGGTAGGTCGTTTCACCCCAAGGTGCAGACCTCACGAGGGGTTCTACGGCGTTAGGGCACCTAAGTCTATTAACTGATTAACAAATAAACATTTAAACAGGAATATCACATTTACTGATTTCGTATCAAATCACAATACACTGTCATTCTAAACCGACAGAGCAATATATTTCAAATCATTGTAATTTCTGATAAAGTCTCATACCATGCATTCAAGCAAATTAGAAATGCATAAATATCCCAACTTATTTCAATTTGGCACATACATAGTGAATTTACGTAATTGAACATCTTATTGCACAAATTAAAGAAATTTACTTCACATATGAGAATCATACTCAACAATTATCAATTCTCTAAATTTCTCGAAAAACGTGCACATTATCCCAAATCCTGGTTTGTGCATCACTTAACTCAATTAAGAGTTAATTACCTATCACAACACAATTTAATAACAATACTTGAGAATTTCTGGTAATATTTCAGAGAAATGTGCCATTTCATGTAAATATCAATTTACACATATTAACGTCAAAAGATATATACAATTTAGGGTTTTATTGCATATTTTATTTATTCATATCAACTTTGAAATCGTACATCTGATAATTTATCAGAAATCCTTATTGTCTGGGTTCATACCCAATCCATACCATTTTTAGACATAAATTTCTAATTTCAACATTCAAATAAGCAATTTAGGTTCCAATGAACCATATAAATCTACCGATTCAATCCACACTGATCAATTGCTAAATTTAATCATATAACAGCGTCTAGAAGCAATTTATGAAATAAAAAGTCGGGCGACGCCAAACGCTGCCCGACGCCTGATAACGCCTGTTATCAGCGTAATTCGCGCACATAACTGGAAATATTCAAACGCCTGAGTTTATTAATGATAATTAAACGAAACGCTACTCACAGCGATTTGGTCTATCTGGATTCGTCCGGAGATGCGTCCAAGGCCGGATTCCGGGCGATTTTGGATCGTCTTCTACCTTGGTAATAATTGATTTACTGTTCCTGCTCACGGCCTGTTGCTTCACGCTCAACTGGAATCGGCTACTAAGCTTTGATTTGGGCCAAATTGATGGAAAATTCCAACGCAAACCTCCTAGCCGAGGTCTAAGGCCGTGATTTAGAAGCTTTGGCCACCCCAAGATCTCCTCCTCCAGGCCATGCACAGACGCAGCTTCAACCTGCTGCTTGCCGCAGCCAAGCTGCTGTGCGGCAGCTAGCCTAGGAAAGGTGGGAAGAGTGGGTGGTGGGTAGGGAAGGAAGAGAAGAAGAAGAGAGAAGGGAGAAAGGAAGAAGGAAGATAGGAAGAAGAAAACCTCCGAATCGGAGCTCTGCTCCAAGGGATCGCTGTTCGGCTGCGGCTCATTCAGCCTGCGCGCCGCTTAAGCAATTGGCAAAGACAACGGATAAACAACAAAGAACAAAGAAAGCTTATAAAGAAAAAGTATTGGACATTTTACAATTTCAACCCTGAAATCGGAAAAGTTCACAACTTTTGACTCGAAAGTCCAAATGAGGTGATTTCTTTTGCATATTTTTAAGAAAAATGCCCACTACAAACCCAAGGCATGAAAACATGCTAATTACATTGTTTTTCTGATTCAAATTTCCAATTGCATCTAATTATCACTTTACTCAAATTAATCACCTTAATTATGCACTAATCAATCTTATGTGCTTGATTCAACTAAATCAAGTTAATGATTCACTAACTACCTCATGAGCACATAAATTAACTAAAATAACTTTAATTAGGCTCAAATTATAAAGCTTACCAATAAACTTTGGAACAGGTCATAACAATTTAAGTGAAAAGAATTGATTAGAATTGAAGAGGGGATCGAGATATGAAGAATTCATGCATTGATTTTCAATTTTCACCATGGATTCAAGGTGAAAGGAGGTCAAGAACCTTACCAAAAGGTTGGGGGTCGTCCTCCTGATCCTTCACAGCTCCTTGGTCGTTTTCCATGCAAGGGGAAAGAAATGAATCTGAAAAAGCCTTTGTTTTGGCTTGGAAAGGGTACTTTTATAAGAAAATTGATGAGAGAGAAAATCTTTTATAAAAGTCTTTTAATTCCAAAATTGTTGCCACCACTTCCCTCTTGGTTTCTTGCATGCAAGTTCATATCTATCCCCACCTAAATCCCTTCCATTATCCATGAATTAAGGGAAAAGAAATTAAGCACCTTAACCCTTATAATAAGAATATCCATATTTGAGTGGAACTTCTTTTTCTTATAATAATGGTGAGTGGAATTTCACCTCCTTAGGATATGCTCGTGACTTTGCAAGGCTTTAAGCTCATCCACACACATCTTAATCCAACCATTTTAATTTTGGTTGAATTCCCTTTAATTAATACATTCATTTTTTCCCTAAATTAAATTAGGGTTTCACTTAGGATTAAATCTTGATTATTTTAATATCAAGATTCTCTCTCCTCCAACTTAATTCAAATGAGGTGCCCCTCTCATTTTTTTTGCTCTACAAGATTCCAAGAAACATTAGGTACCTTGTTGAAGTGGTAATTTGCATATTGAACCCTAGGTTTTGGGTAAATTGCACATCACACCAAAACTAGGTTTTAATGTACAAGGATTGCTTTACAAGCTTAATCTTGGTGCCCAAGCTTGTGAAAAGAATACCAATACATCATATTCATTCTTATGATGTCTCAACATCAGAGGAACATCTTATCATGCAACATTTGCAATTTAACCCCTCAACTTGGGTAATTTGCACTTTAGTCCAAAATAAGCAAACATTGCTTCAACATTGTTCAAACAAGACCAAAATTGAAACATAAGTTTCTCATGATCCCTAATTACTTTTCCCAAGATAAAATTAAGCATATACTCAACCTTATTAGGCAAAACATCTAGGGTTAACACATAACCCAGGTCAGGGATGTTACAAATTATAAACCCCTAACAAGGATTTCATCCCCGAAATCCCAGGAAAAGGAGGGACAAATTTATTCAGTTATCATACCCTCAGGTATCCACATAATATCTTAATATTATGGAGATATCACGGATTTTGTAATCCACACAAAGTTCCTTTCATTAATTCAACCTTATCAATGTTTATATTTATGCAAAGCATAAACTCCTAACATATGATGTCCATATTATTGAAAGGAAGAAGCATAAAAGAAGATACTTCAATCATTACTCAAGAATATTTACCAAAAGAAAAACATATATATCTAACAGAGATAATTCACTCAGCAATCCGTTATTCATTTAGGAAAGTTCACTCAGCAAATTCTATGTAATTGGTAATGTTCACATAGCTTTTCCTTTTAGTTGAGAATGTTCACATAGCTTTTCCTTTTAGTTGGGAATGTTCACATAGCTTTTCCTTTTAGTTGGGAATGTTCACATAGCTTTTCCTTTTAGTTGAGAATGTTCACATAGCTCTTCTTTTAGTTGGGAATGTTCACATAGCTTTTCCTTTTAGTTGGGAATGTTCACATAGCTTTTCATTTTTGTTGAGAATGTTCACATAGATCTTCTTTTAGTTGGGAATGTTCACATAGATTTTCCTTTTAGTTGGGAATGTTCACATAGCTTTTCCTTTTAGTTGGGAATGTTCACATAGCTTTTCCTTTTAGTTGAGAATGTTCACATAGCTCTTCTTTTAGTTGGGAATGTTCACATAGCTTTTCCTTTTAGTTGGGAATGTTCACATAGCTCTTCTTTTAGTTGGGAATGTTCACATAGCTTTTCCTTTTAGTTGGGAATGTTCACATAGCTTTTCCTTTTAGTTGAGAATGTTCACATAGCTCTTCTTTTAGTTGGGAATGTTCACATAGCTTTTCCTATTAGTTGGGAATGTTCACATAGCTCTTTCTATTAGTTGGGAATGTTCACATAGCTTTTCCTTTTAGCTGGGAATGTTCACATAGCTTTTCCTTTTAGTTGGGAATGTTCACATAGCTCTTCCTATTAGTTGTATTATACTCTCTAGATTGTTTCAGAATGACTACTTGATCAGAGTAATCAAAAAGGTAACAATCTAAGAGTTTTATACTTGTCTTATCTTCAATAATCATATACCTGGACAGGGTATATAAGTATTGAGATTAGGTAGTATGCACTTTACTTACTATCATATTCCTCACTTTTCATATCATTATACACACATGATTTTCCATTCTTGAATTTTTCTTCAGGCGTCACTTCTAAATCTCATCTTTCAACACACAGATAAGGGAGATTATAAAACATTTTAAGGAACACTGAGTAAGATATAAGTTCTCATCTCCCTTGTGTCCTTATAGGACTAGTCAAAGGAAGTTCAGAAACAACTACTTTTATATCTTTAACACATAGAGTTGGAAAATGAAATTTCAGAATGACTTTATTTCATCTGACCTGTCTGGGACGTTTGTCCACGTCCTCTATTGTTACTAAGAAACTACCTTCTTTGTGATCCTTGCTAACTCTGCCCCTGAGGTTGAGTCATCATTGGATTCCCGCCTGGACAATCCTTTACTAGATGTCCCGGTTGTCTACATTGATAATAGATCCTAGGTGCAAAATAGGGTCTATGAGGTCCATATACCGATGTTGATGCTATGTTGGAGGCTCTATTTGGAACATTACTACAATCCCTATCCCTACTTGACATCCATTGTGTCTGGGTATGGAATCTCGATGATGCTGCCGATGCGGAAAATCCTGACTTCTTAAAACTTTCAGACCTTTGTTTTTGAGTCTGAGTGTACACTTTCTTACCACTAGTCTGTCGTTTCTCGATTTCAAACCTCTCTATCCTCCTTACTAATTCCACAAAGGTGCAAACCTCTCCCTGTTCTCTAAATAAGACACAGGAGTGGTCAGTTCGGCGTTCAACCCTTTCTCAAAACGTCAAATTCTTTCCTCATCATTAACTGCCATTTGCGGACAAAACCGCAACAACTCCATGAACTTAGCTTCATACTCGCTAACGTTCATCTGTCCTTGTTTGATCCTTTCAAATTGAGAAATCTTCTCATCTAGATACGTCTTAGGGAAGTATCTACTGATGAATTCTCATCGGAATACCTCCCATCCAATTTCTTCACTTGGTCTCTTATCTTCCTCTATCATCCACCAATGACCAGCACTCCCTTTTAGGAGGTACACAACATGTCTTACCTTTTCAGCTTCAGGGATATCAAGAATCCTGAAAGCCTTTTCCAGTTCTGTCAGCCACAAATCAGCATCTACTGGATCAGATGTACCAGCATAATCTATGGCTCCAACCCGACGAAGTCTCTCAAAAGTCTTGTCGGCTCCATAGCCCTCATGGTGAGCTGATGCCCTAGGTGCAGGCTCTTATATCCTATATGTCATGTCATGGCAGCCATATACTACCCAAACATGGCTTGGAGAGCTGGTTTCCCCATGTCAGCTTGATTGAACTGGGGCTGTTCAGGTACAGGCTCCTCTCTATTATTGTCTCCTGCACCTCCTCCTGGTGCAGCAGTGCTGCCCTCTGCAGCATGTTCTTCATGTGGTCCAGACATCTTCAAGTTCTTCTTCTCCTATGTGAGCAGAAGATACTATCAGACTAACTAGAAGACACTTAAAACAGACTCTTCAACCTTAGTCTTATGTCTCTGTAGACTCAGCGAACCTAGAGCTCGGATACCACTTAATTGTGGCATACAACTCATGAAAACATAACTAACTAATGCGGAAGTGTTCACTAAGTAGCGGGTTACCAAAAATCACTAAAAATTAAAACCTTTTTATCAAAAGATCCATCAAGTAAAAACTTTCTCACATAGAATAAAAGTAACACATTTATATTCTGTTTTTCAAAGGTACATAACTTGTATCATCTCTTTCTGTGAGTTACAAGTATCAGTTGCCCTATTAGACTAAACACAGGCAATATGAAAGTCTCGAGGCACTGAGCCAAAATCTCGAAAGCACTAACTACTACTCCGAGGACCTGAGAGTACAGAGATGACACATAGGACTCTATTTACATCTATACAAGGCATAACAGCCAGTGTCTCCACCTGAGAATTCACCATTGTCCCTGTTGCTGTTGTTGTTGTCCTTCACCTACTGAAGGATTCCTGCCTCCTCGCCTGCGTCCACCTAAAAATGTGATTCCCACAGGGGTGAGACAATTGTAAATTGCCCCAGCGAGAGATATAACTCTCCACCAGAAACATTATTATTGTAGCTTAAGAAGATAAATATGCACATAGGAATCATCTTTGATTGACAGTAGCTAATTCAATGTCTAACTGATTAGAATATTATTCTTATCTAAAAACATTGCAGCTGTAACTTGAAAGAACAACATGTCACTTATCCTTTAAGGAATAAAAAGAACATGTATAACATTTATTCATTATAGAATCATAATCACAACATTAACTTACTTCAGGCTTAGATTCATATATCTAATGTATGGTATTGTCATAGTGGAGTCATGGCTTGTAACCATACTCTTTTCACAAAGTATTGGGATCTTAATCCCTCAACTCATCAAGCACAATTCCACTTCTTACAAGTTCATCATCATGATTATAGAATTTGGGTATTTGAACCCATAACTCACCATAGAACACTTGTTACCTCTTATTAGGTAACTTCATACCTTCATATCATATGACTAAGAACATCATGATTCTTGCTACATCATGTATTGCACATAGTACACAAAGTTCAATGATTCTTACTACACAAAGCATATGAAGGCTTATAAAACCTATGAAACATTCTCAATAACAAATCATCATAGCCCATACCTGGCTATGCTCATCTTCTCAACATATATGCATGATTAGTAATCATGACACAATTACATATCAATATCGTGCAAAACGAGGGTTATCGTATTACATTCATAACCCATTAGTCTGTATTTGAGCTTCACATAGGATTACCCTGTGTTAGAATTTCATATAGTAATACCATGTATTAGGGTTCACATAGCATTAACTTGTCATAGGATTTTACATAGCATTACCTTGTATTAGGGATCACATATCATTGACTTGTATTAAATTTTCACATAGCATTACTCTGTATCAGGGTTCACATAGAAAGGAATCAATATGAATAATCTTAAGTATTCAATCATACTCTTTATTCTCATCATTCATCATTAAATGAATTATCAACACATAGCTTGAGTTTCTCTCTCTTCTTTGCCAGAATATGATTACATCATAGTTTATAGGTTTGGATTAACCTTTTCTTAAGGCATGTTAGCCTATATTCAACAGAGTACATTACATCTCAATGTAACCATTGATATGACACATCTCATGTGTCATTCATCCAATTATATTGGACTTAAAACACATCAAGATGTACCAGTATTGGGATGTTGGATGTGATATCTATCATATCTTGATGTATCACTTCCCTCAACACCTTTATCTTACTTGAGTTTATACACTTAGCTTGTATTAGGGTATTACCCATCCTAATACATTATGCACCAGTTCATCACATTTATCATGTAAGGTAGTGGTCATTAGTCACTCACTTAGAATCTACAACAACTGCCAATATTATGGACTCATCCTTAAGTTATGAACTAACAAAACAACCATACTATGTCACTTGCAACTCAACTCCAATTCAAGCATAGAGAACCACGCCCGTGTAGCCAAGAACGACCGTGCAAGGGGAAGCCACCACGGCCGTGCTACAAAAGATCACCACAACCGTTTTACACCACCATGGCTACCATCATCCAACCCCTTTAGCTTAATTAGGGATAGTATTCTCTGTATTTATAATTTGAGGATTCACATAGAATATTCCATACATTTATGGATTTCACATAGTATTACTCTTCAATAGAGTTTTACATAATCATCCTTCTATATCAAGGTTTCACCTAGTATTATGTGAAATTAGGATTTCACAACACATCACCCAGTGCTAGCTCTTCACATATGATTTGTGGCACTGCCCTATATTAGGGTTTCATACACCTTACCCCATTTTAGGGATTAAGGTTTTCTATTCATATTCAAGTAAGGTTTCTCTTACCTCATACCCAAATTAGGGTTGGGATATACAATTCCCATTAAATTAGGGTTTCCTTCATTGTTACACTAAGTTAGGATTACATCATCACCCTGGATTTATGATAACACTCAGGTTTGCCCTAGATTAGGGTTTCACACATAGCTTCGTTCTAATTAGGGTTTCACACATAGCATTGTTCTAATTAGGGTTTCACACATAGCATTGTTCTAATTAGGGTTTCACACATATCATTGCTCTAATTAGGGTTTCACACATAGCATTGCTCTAATTAGGGTTTCACACATAGCATTGCTCTAATTAGGGTTTCACACATAGCATTTCTCTAATTAGGGTTTCACACATAGCATTGCTCTAATTAGGGTTTCACACATAGCATTGCTCTAATTAGGGTTTCACACATAGCATTGCTCTAATTACGGTTAAGGCTCATTGATTAGGGTTTCATGATCTCATTATTATGGATCAACCCTTATCACATAGTTTACTCATAATGAGAGAATTAGGGCTTAATTATATAAGCATTCATCTCTCTCATTCTCTCTCTCATCCTCTTTAGGATGTTAACTACTCCAAGATTAATCTAGGTCAACTCTTCACTTGAGTACACATAGCTAGGGTTAACCTTCACAATCATCATGGGTCTACATCTTTAATAATCACATAGCTGATTGAAATTTGATCATATTAAATGTCCAAATGGTCTAATCAATTAGACCATCAATTATATATGGAATTCAAAAGAATTGACCAATTAAACTTTCAATTCCACAAAGTGATCAGTTGGTTTAACCATTGAAATCTTCAAATGCATTAAGTATCTAAATAGGTTCACCATATTGGACTTTCAATTACATGAGGTATTCAAATGGATTAACCATGTTGATCTTCACAAAGTTAATTACTTAGACCCTCAATGATCTTGGTTCTCATACATCAATTGGTTGAAAACCATTTGAACAAGTTGTACTTGAAACCAATTGGACAAGGTAGGTATTGAAACCGTTTGCACTTTGGGTCTCCAAACGGTTTGAGATCGTTTGGTCCCAAACGGTCTTGAGACCGTTTGGTCCAAACCCTCTCAAAATCGCATGGACCAAAAAGGCACTTCAACACTCAATCGACTCAATGTTTCAATTCATGGACCAATTATAAATTGAACCACTAAAGCATTCATCAATTGGACCATTGAATCACCATTCAATTAGATCTTCAATTTAGGGTTTTAAACCCAATTTATCTAGGTTTGATAATCAAGAAACCATCACTTAGGGTTTGAAATCGAGGATCCATCAATGGTTGACAGTGTGGAATCAAATCAATTGAAATCAATGAACTATCATCATCACATGATATGACCTGACCTCAAATGGTCTTGGATGATCACCAAATAGTCTTGAGACCGTTTGGTTGATCTCCAAATGGTCTTGAGACCGTTTTCCCATTCCATCATCAAAATCCATGGCATGCAATTAGGGTTTTGGACCATTGGATTGATTATCAAATCAACACTTAGTTGCAATTCAATTTGGTACCTTTAGACCTTCAAACACTTATCCATACTTAACCCTAGAGCTCCAAACGGTCTTGGGTGACCCCCAAACGGTCTTGAGACCGTTTGGGTGATCCCCAAACGGTTTTGAAATGATTTGGGTCAATCAACCCAAAACATTATCTCAATCAATTTCAAAATCAGCACTTAGCTGATTAGGGTTTGCAATTAAGGAATCATTCACAATTGAAATCTTCAAGATCAATAAATTGAAACCATTGGATCAAGATCCAAGTACCACAGCATATATCTTCAAATGGTCAACCATTTCAAATGGTCAACCATCCCGAACGGTTTGGGACCCAAACCACCAAACGGTTTGCAAACCGTTTGATCCCAACATTGAAACGGTTAGCCCTAGATATTTGGGGAGGTGTGTGCTTATGATGATGTCATAATCATCAAGCTCCAAACTCACGAAATCTACTATGATTTCCATGGAGATTGCATCAATCAACCAAACTTAATTTTGGAAATATAGAAATGATCACCAATTGATAAGGAATTGATTACAATAATAAAATTAAGGGTTCAAGTTATAAAACCCGCCTCCAATTGAGCTCCAAAGCTCCAAGCTCACGGAGACAATGGTGGATGCAACTCTTTTCACTATTCCAAGGGTCCTCCTCAAGCTTTGAGTGAAAAGAATTGGTTAGAATTGAAGAGGGGATCGAGATATGAAGAATTCATGCATTGATTTTCAACTTTCACCATGGATTCAAGGTGAAAGGAGGTCAAGAACCTTACCAAAAGGTTTGTGGTCGTCCTCCTGATCCTCCACAGATCCTTGGTCGTTTTCCAAGCAAGGGGATAGAAAAGAATCTGAAAAAGCCTTTATTTTGGCTTGGAAAGGGTACTTTTATAAGAAATTTAATGAGAGAGAAAATCTTTTATAAAAGTCTTTTAATTCCAAAATTGTTGCCACCACTTCCCCCTTGGTTTCTTTCATGCAAGGGCATATATATCCCCACCAAACTCCCTTCCATTATCCATGAATTAAGGGAAAAGAAATTATGCACCTTAACCCTTATAATAAGAATATCCATATTTGAGTGGAACTTCTTTTTCTTATAATAATGGTGAGTGGAATTTCACCTCCTTAGGATATGCTCGTGCCTTTGCAAGGCTTTAAGCTCATCCACACACATCTTAATCCAACCATTTTAATTTTGGTTGAAGTCCCTTTAATTAATACATTCATTTTTGCCCTAAATTAAATTAGGGTTTCACTTAGGATTAAATCTTGATTATTTTTTATCAAGATTCTCTCTCCTCCAACTTAATTCAAATGAGGCGCCCCTCTCATTTTATTTGCTCTACAAGATTCCAAGAAACATTAGGGACCTTGTTGAAGTGGTAATTTGCATATTGAACCCTAGGTTTTGGGTAAATTGCACATTACACCAAAACTAGGTTTTAATGTACAAGGATTGCTTTACAAGCTTAATCTTGGTGCCCAAGCTTGTGAAAAGCATAACACTACATCATATTCATTCTTATGATGTCTCAACATCAGAGGAACATCTTATCATGCAACATTTGCAATTTAACCCCTCAACTTGGGTAATTTGCACTTTAGTCCAAAATAAGCAAACATTGCTTCAACATTGTTCAAACAGGACAAAAATTGAAACATAAGTTTCTCATGAGCCCTAATTACTTTTCCCAAGATAAAATTAAGAATCTACTCAACCTTATTAGGCAAAACATCTAGGGTTAACACATAACCCAGGTCAGGGATGTTACAAGTTTCCCCATCACATCTTTATCAACCAATATGAACTTTGATGACACAGCTAGTAAAGGTTTCATAAATCCATGATCATGATCTCAACTGGAATGCAATCTCATTCAAGACCTACTGCTTTCCCACAATGGTCTATTTTGGTGACTTTTTTTGTTTCTTTTAGATCCTTGATGTCTCTCTGACATTGTGATACCCCCCCCTTTGTATGTGGATTTATTATTATAGACTAAAAATTTTCTTAGGGAAACCATGAGATAGACATATATCCACTAGGTTGTAATCGTTGAGTTACGTTATAGAGGGAAATTGTAATGACCCTGACCTGGGTTATGAGGTAACCCTATTTGTTTTGGCTAATAAAGTTGTTTAGAACTTTAATATAGTCCTCTAAGGTGTTTTGTTATCATGTGACACACTTATGTTCCAAGTTTGGTCCTGATTGAATGTTGTTTGAGCAATGTTCCTTTATTTTGGACCAAAGTGCAATTTACCCAAGTTGAGGGGTTATATTGCAATATGTCATATGTTGAACATTCCTCATGTGTTTTAGCATCATTTTATATAGAATTATGCAAGGTGGTGTCTTGTGGAAAGCTTAAATTACAAGTTGCATCTTGTTTGAATAATGTTAGTGCATTGTGCACCAATTTTGGTACAAATTGTAATTTACCCAAACTGTAAGGTTAATATGCAAATTACCACCTCTATAGTGTCCCTACTCCATCCTAAAAACATGTAGAAGAGAGAGAAAGAATCAGACACCATGTTTGAATCATTTATGAATGATGGTAATCTTGGTGATGAAATGACCAAGAAAGGCGTTGAATATGAAACCCTAACTTGAGTTTCATCAAGTTGAAAAGCTTATATATGAGTGCCTATTGGCCAAGGAGCCATAGGACAAGTCTCATATCGTTTTAAGAACTCTTGGAAAAGTCCATATCGTTCAAATCACCTCAAGGAGGTGGGTTGTATCGGGTTACAACTCCCTTGGAAAAGTTGTGACGGGTTGTGAACGAAGTGATGATTTAATTGATATATTTTATTCAAAGGGATAAGTAATGGACAAATTTGCATCTCTAGATGATCATCAACCGTTTTTCAAGACAATATAATTTTTTGTGCATGCATGTACATGTGTCATCCATGCATGGACACGTGGCACCTGCTAGCTCAAATTGATGACACCTCATTTTTACCCTCCTTCATGTACAACAAGTATATATACCCCTAGTTTCACCCCTTAGTGCAATTTTTCGACCCTTACCACCCTCCTACCCTAAGGTATCGTGCATAGATCTCATGTATCGTTTAGGAGTGTTGTGGTATCGTGCATGGGCCCTTGGGTATCGCCCATAGCAAGATCATATCGCCCAAGTAGGGTGATATCAGCCAAGAAGGGTGATATCGGCCATAGTGAAGTGTTTTTGGCCACAAGTGAGGGGGATATCAGACACAAGTGGTGGAATATCGTGAAAGGGTTGTGAGGTGTCGTGCAAAGGTGCTAGTGCAAGAAGGAGCTCGATACTTAACCCTAAGGTGAGGTCATGATCATCTTCAACCTTGGATTGAAGCATGATTTTAGGGTTTTGATCTTCCTTTCTTTTCTTCTTCACCAATTGCTTATCCATGGTGATTCCTTGTATATGAAGGATTTTTGAAAGAGCCTTGGACCTTTGATAAGTCATATTCAACCTTAGGAACGTGGAGCTTTGGAGCTTAGAGCTTTGAAGTTGTTCTTAAGGCAGGTTATATAACTTGAACTCAACCATTTTACTATTCTTCACCTAAATTGTTATAATTAGTGAAGTACTTTTAATTCCGAAATTTCCTTTAAATAGGTGATGAAAACATGAGTTCTATTAGTTGCTTAGACCTGTTTCTATGAATTATATCAGTTAGAACAAAGGTCTAGAGCTTGAAGAAGATGGTGTCACTTTGTAAAAGTGATATCTGGTTCAAGCATATATACAAGTAGTTCTAACCCGATATGGGTATATATTGCACAAGATGTTTGCATGATATGTCTTGCACAATATATTGCATGATATGCTTGCATGATAGGAATTCTAGAATAGACTCCATGCACAATACAAGGGTTAATTGTATACTTGTAAGTTGACAAGAAACCCTAATTTGGGTAACCTGATATAAGTGAAGAGTAACAATTCTATTGCATGATATGATCATTTAATACATCATTGGTACTTAGTATCATGAGGCATAAACAACCTTGCACGACATGGTTGCACAATACATAACCTTGCATGATAAGGTTGCACGATACACAATCCTAGTTGATGTCTAGCCCGACATGGTGATGAGTTGATACCTCTTAAACACCATGGGCAATACATACATGTATCATGTGATCGTCACAACCAACCCTAACCCGAAATGGGTGTTACAACCCAACATTGGATGGTCTAGCCCTACATGGCTTGGTGCCTTCACTCCTATCGACTTGTATATTGGGTTGAGCCTGATATGGCAAACCCTAACCCGTCACGGCCAACCCTAGATGGTGAGCCACCCGATATGGTGATTGAATACACCTTTATCCCAACATGGTGATGGCTTAATACCTCATGCATGACATGGGTAATACATAAAAACACCTTTAGCCTGATATGGATGATATACATATACCTTTAGCCCGATATGGATGGTATTCATATACCTTTATTTCGATGTGGTGGTGTATATACACCTACAACCCGATATGGTGAACATGTGCACACCTCTAACCCAAGACACCTTGTAAAGGTGAGGTCAAGACACTCTTAGGAGTGATAAGGATGATACCAAGTAATGGTGTGGTTAATACCTTGATAGGTGAAACACCTAAAGTGGTTGATAATGGACAACCTTATATCAACAATGTCTCAACCTGAGATGAGTCCATATCACTTGAAGATAGTAGGGTAATTCAAATGAGTGACTTATGGCCTATACACTACATGATAAATGTGATGAGTTAGTGCATAAAGTATTAGGATGGGAAAATACCCTAATACAAGATAAGTTGATGAACTTAAGTAAGTTAAAAGTGATGAGGGAAGTGATACCCTAAGACATGATAAATATCACATCCAGCACCTCAAGGTTGATATACTTTGATGCATTTTAAGTCCAATATACTTGTATGAGTAACACATGAAGTGTGTCATGTCAATTGTTACATTGAGATGTAATGAGATTAATGCACTTTGATAAGTGTAGGCTACATGCCTTGAGAAAGGGTCAAGCCAAGTTAATGAAGTATGATGTAATCAATATCCTAGTGAGGATGAGAGAGAAACTCATACCTTGTGTTGATAATCATTTAATGATAAATGATGAGAATAAATAAGTATAATTAAATACCTATGATATCAATATATGTTCCTAAATGTGTGTAGCAATGAATTAGGGTTTGGATTAATAATATGAACATGAAACCCTAATCGGCTATAAAGGGAAAACCTAATCCTAATGATGGGAAGGTTGTAATTCTCTTATTGCATAAGCCTTGTAAGGCATGTTAAATACTTGTACTACAAGTATAATGATTAATGGCCTTGTGATCCATGTGAATAAGTTGTTGCCTAGTGAGAGGTGACAAGATGTGTAATGGCCTTGTGAGCCATGTGAATAAGTTGTTGCCTAGTGAGAGGTGACAAGATGTGTAATGGCCTTGTGAGCCATGTGAATAAGTTGTTACCTAGTGAGATGTGACAAGATGTGCAATGGCCTTGTGAGCCATGTGAGATGCTTGTGCAACATGTATCATGTATACCTTGGTCTAAGGACCTAGAGGTATTAGTTACCTGATAAGTGGTAACAATGTTTAGTGATGAACTAAGGGTTTGAATACCCAGATCTAGTAATCATGATAATGAAAAGATGAGAATTCCCAGTAATGTGATAATGGACTGAGATCCCAAGTATCATGTGTTTTAAAGATTTGGAAAAGTACGTGATAGATGTATTAATGATTTGTTTGTCGGTTTGGCGACGGTCGCCACAAAAATGACCCTTTGGTGTGGTCAAGTGGTTTTCTACCCCTAGGTCATCCACAGTAGACATTTGTCCATCAATCAAATATCAAAATCGTGTCTCCATTCCTCATGATGCCCCATCTTCCACCTAATATTTTCCTTTTCATCTAGTTCTTCCTATGCCTAACATGCCAAACCAATATATAATCCTTATCATCAAAGAGTGAAGCCAAAATTTTATTCCTCTTGACCACCATAGTTTCGTAGACAAGCAAGATTGGATTTTCAAGGATATCATTATATCCTCCCAATAAAAGTAGATGTCCATTGACAATATAATGATTAAAAGATCTATCTGGGCACATAGATGAACCCCTACAACCTAGAAGTGAGAAAAATTACAAGAGTGGCATTCCTAACACAAAATTGTTCCAGGACCCAATGTTCCAAATAGGCATGGTAGGGGTTGTAGGTTCCCTTCTTGACCCACATCCAACGTGTCATTGATTATATTTCCCATCACACTCAGGTTCATTGTTTGATTTACCATCCATGTGGCTCCTTGATGGGGCATTTTACATTGTTGTTTTCTAGGCTCCCCTTTGGTTTTTTCATCCATGGAATTAACCCTTTTGAGCACCCTTTAGTTACGATCATCCTCTAAGGCTATTAAGAGTGGATATCTCCTACAAGATTAAACCCTATCTGATACGTCCTCAGATTTTCTAAAACTTAATCTGATGTGTGATGTCCAAATTGAAACCCTCACCTCAGCGAGAATCCCAATTTAAACACCGCACACCAGGCTAAGAAGAAGAAAATCAAGGTAGTCAGAAGGAAACAATCAGCAGCACATGCACATGAACAATAAAAAAATCATACAATATATGTTCACCATTCAACATAAAATTACAACATGAATTATTACAACATTTGATATTACATACTGAACAAAAAACTTATACATATACATGTACTACCAATAAACTACACCATCTTAAGACAACAGGTCCACCTGTACATCAGTTCGCCACACAACTCACAAGTATCATGCTCTTTAAGATCATATGTCCGCAAACCTAAACAAAAGATTACATGTGGTACACGTCGGCATAATATTTAAGAATATTGTACTGAGTACACCTACGTGTCTTTTTGTATACCTCTCATTACTAAGCTTGGCAATAAAATAAAACTAATACTTGGTAGTTATAAATAAATATAAGGAAAAGAGTATACTTGCACAAAGATGTTCATTAACAAAAGAGAACACATGTTTTAAGCTCATTTTCCATTATATGTTCATGCATCTACCTACTAATGGGATAGATGCATTCAGGCCTTATGATCTACTTACCAAAGAGATAGATCATTGTACATGTGATCTGCTTACCAAAGATATAGATCACTCACTCACTAGCAATATGCTTACCATAGAGATATAGTGCTTTCATATAATGGAACAAATATATTATGTTTTAGGTGTTCATAGCTATAAGTATGGAAAATTAAATAAGATATCATACAAGAACAATCATTTCATCCAATACCATATTCCAAGTATTCTACTACACATATAACACAAGCATATTGTATAATAAGCCAAGTAAGAGGTAATGGCGTACCTTGATCAAGAACAAATATAATCATCATATTCCTCATGTCAACTCTAAACTCTTGGTCAAACCCTGATTAAGACAAGATCATATGTACCATCATTAGGTTCTCATCATCTTACATCTCATCTTATATCCATTTTAGGGTTTACCTTATCTCATTATGATATTATCATGATTACTTGTATTCTTATCTTAGATTTATCTTACTGATGTCATATTCCAGATTATAGTTCATCAACTGGATATACATGTGTCACATTATTATGTGAACATATTTAACATTATGTCACTTTCATTAACCATATTAGGGTTACATCACATGTATTAAGGGTGCTCTTCTTATAACATGAATTTCATGTATAAAACTGATCTCAGATTTAAATATTATCTTCCAATTACTGATATGAGGGTTTTCTATAAATCTCATCATTTATTGAGCATTTAAGTATTTATTACATTTTATTTAGCGTTAAAAGCCCTAGTTAGCCATATGAAGCAAATTACATGATTTCATGCATCAACAACATAATTACTGACATTAGATGGATTAAAGCATGAATATGGATCTATAGACATTTTATCACAATTTTAGGCCATTGTTTGATATTTATTATCCACCATATGAGCATTTTACCACTTGAATGATATCACTGTTATTAATGTATTAAAAGCCTGATATTATTATTCTAATGTGTTCTACTCATTTTTTTTGAACATTTTGATACCTTATTTGTCTTTTTCTGACAACGAAGCTATAATTCCTATGAATTAATGAAGACCTGAACATTTTTGGGATAAATACCTCTTTCATCCAATGGGAGCCTTCCACGTGGCCCTGTGGCGGGTGTGACTTCACTTGCCTTACTCAGGTCCAGCTGGTTTGGATCTTACATTGGATCCGCGGACTCATGGATCCATTACCTGACTGGGCCTCAGAACTGGAAGCTCCCTCTTTCCCTCTCGATCTCCCATCTGCAAGCTACGCTCGCAAGCGGGGCTTCCTTCTGCCCTAGCCACAACTGTGGGGATGCTCTCCAACGAGCAGTTTGTTGTGAATATCGCTTGGTTCATCGGGGATCCTGAACCGGTCCGCCCGGCCGACTAGGAGACGGATGGTCCACTGTCGTTCCTCTTCTCACCCTCGCCCAACAACACCCGCAAGTCTTATGTTCCGTTTCTAAAACCAGCGCCGCCTCCACAAGGTTGGGCGACGGTGAGAAACAGGAGTCGCTATCATCCTCCTTGTCTATTTCTTAGACGTCCAATAGCCTCGGCCTCTCTTCCTCCATGTCATCCTACAGCATGACCTTCTCACCACCTCTGGTCTCCAGGCTGCTTCTATTGCGGCTCCTCCTCACGGAGCCTGTCGGCTGAGTTCTCAAGTGTCGTTGTGGCTTGAGCAAGGAGCAATGATGACACCTTCCTCTCTGCTTCCTCTGATTATGCTTTAGGCTTCATCACCATCAGATGGAGCTCCATGGCTTCGAGCGTGCTCCACAGACACCTACTCTTCTCTACCCTGCTCTACCTACAGAAAGCAGTGGAGGGAGCAGTGGGAACCGATGAGATGAACTCCTTTGTTTTCGTTCATTTGGGTGTTCTAACTCCTCTCAACACGACCAGACTGTCCCATGATCAGTCACACGTTTGCCCACGAATGATGATCGTGGTGGCTTTATTCCGCAACAGTTGAACTGCCTCCCATGTTGTTTATTTGAACTGGGTTAGGAAATAACTCCTTAACCCTCTGATCTGGCCATAAAGGGCCTCGACATTGCCATGTCTCCAATCTAACCTACAGTCTATGGGCTGCAGTGCCCACTAAGGAAATAAGACACTTCACTCGTTCTCTTGACCAAGGTGTGACAAGGCATTAACTAACAACTTAGACTATATATATTTATAAGCTTTTCTCATGGATACATCAAAAGTTAATCATTTATCCAACTTCAAACCTAAATAACTCCTTCTAGGAGCATCGAAACCATATGAAACTTTGACCATAGATTTATCATCATCCAAGCTATCTCACATCCAACGTTGATGCCAAAAATCAACTATATTACCAATCAATTAAATTCCTCAAAGAGGCATAAACTTATGGATCTTAATACTAATATCAACATAAATAACCATGAAACTTTACCAAGAAATTGGAACTCTCAAACTAACTCAAACATATGGATTCAATTATATCGTTGGACATTTAAGGATTTCAAAAGTCCACTCCATCACATTTTACACACCTTAAAACAAATTTCATCCTTGAAATTAAAGCAAAATCCACTTTATCACATCATATACATCTTAAAAGAAATTTTGTCCTCGAAATTAAGATATCCTCTCACTTCAAGGAACTTCATCCATCTCTAAGGCGCCACTCTAGGTGCAACTTATCCGAATACAAAGCCCCATAATCATATCCAAACTGCTATTTGGAGGTTTTAACACATCTAGGGTGGATCACCCTTCCCAAAGCATTGAAATAAGGGTTTAGAACTCTAATCATTTCATGACATATCTCATGTGTTAGAGTTGTGTCCTTATCTTTACCCATTCATTAAGGTTCCCACATCAAATTATCGTGTTATATAGGAATTAACTAAGTTTAGCCTATTATATCAAAGTGTCATCAAAATTTTATTGAGCTAATTGTTAGAACATGTTTAACATTAACAAAAGCCTTTTAGGAGGGAGTTAACTAAAGTTAACCCACCTTATCCATCTAGATCATATCAATGTGTCATCATCGTTATTTGTGCTACTGTCTAACAATATTTTTCATCTTTATTAAGCACCAAGATTAACATCTCATGTAACATGTTTCATTTATACGATCTTATTTCATTGTTCGTAGTAGATTGTAACATCTACTAGTGATTTGATCATAAGATTAACCAACAATTTCACATTATCATCATTATTCATGTATATGGTTAACCATTTATGAACTGATATTTATTAAACTATCTCTAAGTTTCCATCATATCATGTTTATATGTCACGTCTCGAGATTAGATCACATTCTTATCTATGTCATACCATGGTTGTGCCAAACAAACTTATACAAGTGGCTAATCAAACGTATATCACAACTTTATCTAGTCCAATTGAGGTTCTCCTAATCCATATCACAACGGTAGTGCCATGCTCAGTCTCTCTGAGCTCACTCAACTCTATGAGTATCTCATATGCATATATTTTATCTTCCCTCTCTTTGGTCTAGGGTTATCAGGTCTACCTCATTGGCACTAGTTGATCAACTTCACAAGCTCTAGCCACATATAAGCACAAACCAGAACATGCTATGACATACTCTTCATAGGTCTCTACCCATGAGGTATTCTTATAGAACACTATCTTTTACACATGCCACTAGTGTCCTATGTGGGGAACAACCAACCCGAGCTTGAGGCTTCACAGAAACTAACATAGCTACCTCCTCCAGGGTCTTGGGCTCTCTCCCTCACCCAGATGGCAGAGACTCATATTCATGTACACATATGCGCACATATAACGAGCCTCTCTCCATCTCTAGGGTTTGGTCCTCCCAAGGACATCTAGGGTTCAAGGTATGTATAGGAATCATGCATTAAGCAACTCAACTCATTCACTCAGGAGTAGTCTAGTTTAGGACATATCATAACACATATCTCTCATAATTCCCATATCTGGGAGTTTAGGTTCTCTGACCTTCTCTCTCTGGGTCTCACTCTCTCTGGAGTTAACCCCAAAACTGGTCCTAACACTAGAGGTCCTCCTTCATAAAAGAGATTGAGGCTCTTGCTGATTCACATCTTTGTCTTAGCTTATCTTAACTTATCTTAGAGAAACATACATATATCAAATCCTCAAAATTGAACTTAAGTCCTCAAAAACAAACATAGATCATCATAACCATCTTATGTCATCTATATAAGACTTACATCATATCAAATCTTATTTCATCTATTCCATCTATCACATATATCAAACAAGGCTCTAGACATCTAATCTAGAACTACTCTCTCTTCTAGACTGATGTCATTCACTTTCACTTAGATTGCATGACCACCTCCTACTCGTACATGTGTGGGGACATGTTTTTTAATACATATATATAATAAAATATTTTATAGTTTTTCTCCGATAAAATAAGTGTCAAAGAAAACTATCAAGGTTCGATCTGATTGGAATCAAAAACCAAATCCAGAAAACGAGTGTCCCACACATAGTAGAGTACATCGCCATGAAAACTAATGAAACAGGTGAGAACATGGTGTAGACTAGTGTAGCTACTCTAAATAACGAGCGTCATATGTCTAGGTTTTCTCTTCCCTTGATGTACGTCATTTCCAAATAATACAACGTCTCATACTGCTACATTATAAGGAAAGAACGACATCTAAGGACTTGATATGAACAAGCACCAGTCTAGACCAAGTTCTCAGACATCTAGGTGCTGACCTAAAGGATAGGTCAGATCTAGATTAATCTAACCCTAAAGATTATTAAGTTTAAGGTTTTTTTTAGTTTTGAGTTGCATAGTGAGCAAATGCCAGGCATTTCTATTGTTCATGCTCTGATACAACCTGAGACGTCCCCAGATTTTCTAAAACTTAATCTAATGTGTGACGTTCAAATTGAAACCCTCACCTCAGCGAGAATCCCAATTTAAACACCACACACTAGGCTAAGAAGAAGAAAATCAGAGGAACTCTGAAGGAAACAATCAGTAGCACATGCACATAAACAATAAACAAACCATACAACATATGTTCACCATTCAACATATAATTACAACATGAATTATTACAACATTTGATATTACATATTGAACATCAAACTTATACATATACATGTACTACCACTAAACTACAAGATCTTAAGACAACAGGTACACCTGTATATCAGCTCGCCACATCAACAATCGGCATGACCCACTTCCCACTTCCACTTCCCAATATTCCTCTCTCCTCCACTAATTCTATTACATGTATATTATATACAAAACAAACATTTTAATGAATGTCGGGTTTGCAGGTTCCTCTCGTTCGTTCTTCTTCTCCTCTAGGAAGAAGACGACGGTTGCAGGAAGGAAGATGGACCCGAGATGTTCAATGGCAATGGCCACTGTCTGTTGCGATCCAACTTCACTGATGATGAGGTTCGGAAATTTCACAACTTCTCTTCCTAACCGAAAAAAGGGGGGAGGGACATAGAAGTCGGGGAACAACAAGGGTTATCACCCAATATGAAGTGTCGTGTATAACCATAAACAGCTTTGCTAGACGATTGTATTACATCTTTTGTTATGTCCTGAGGAGGTTGAGTCGTACCATCCAAAGTCCAACCAACCCTTGTGAAGGGCTATTCAGTTCCGTAAAAGATCTACGAGTACAGGTATCCTAAGATCTCTTCCCCTCTGTCAGTACGAGTAAAAAGGCAGTGACATATCAGTCAAAGTTGTCACTACAACGACGTATAGTCAAGCTGCTAACCACTAGTCCGCCCTTGTTACAGGTCACGACACTAGAAACCAGGGTATACAAAACCCTCTAATCCGATGTACAACCGCAGTTGTCCTCAATCACATCAAATGTTTGGGGCATGACCATAGCCATAATCTATAACTTATATTGTGGATGACAAGGATATATCTTCAAGCAACGGTATGCGCTCCGAGTTTCACTTAAGAAGACTCGTTACACCATCCAGCAAGTTCTGACACTAAAGATGGCTCTGCGACACATGACACTACATGATTAGAGTTGTAATTGATTAGTTATGTCAATTGAGTGAATTAAGACTTCATCAAATAAGTGGATATACAAACCCTAATTCACTTCTAGCAAGCATATAAATAGTCACATAATACTATTCACTTGCCATTCATGAGACTACACTAGTCATCATACTATCGCAAGATATAAATCATTTTCACAATATAACAGGATATCAACTCTTATCAACACAAGAGGATTACACCTCATTCAGAGCTCAACCATGCCCAAGGGTCATTAAGACCATCATACTATTCCCTGCAAGATCATCATTATTTTTGCATACCTTATAACACAACTCAACAACATCATTTACATATAATGCACCAGATCAGCACAATATTGCATTAATGAACTAGGAGATATTCATAAACAATCATAGCATAGTTATATTAACATTAAGAATATTCCTTTATTACATCAACATACAAGAAATCTAGATATCATTAACCCATATCATATTCATAATGTACATGCTTAGCATAAGAAAGTATCAATCATGTGGCTATAATAACCACCAATTAACATATTAAGGTTATGATCATATTAAGGAGTTTATTTCACCATCATGCCATCATATAAAAAGGCTACACATGAATACTCATCTTTATCTATTTACATTAGAATTAAGTTTAACAAGATAATTTATATCAATGTTACTAATCAACACTCATATCCAAATTGTAACTCAGGACATCTCATTGAATCATACATGCACAAGGTAAAGCATCACTATCACATTCTATATTATTTTCAAGTATGAACCAAAATATAAATCAAGATGTAACCATCGGATTATAACATACTAAAATTTCAATTAATAATGTGGGTAATTCACATTGGTCCATGTTTCAGTTGCCGTCTCATCAAGCACTCTCTCCAAGTGGACCCTTTCCCCACCATTGCTTTCACAAGAAAGCAGGCCACCGTCGACGAGAACGAGAGCATTCGACTGATCTCATATTCTCATCTCCAGTTGTCAAGGACCTCTGACACACGCCAAGTGGCGCATCAATCAATTCTTGTATTTATATATAACATTATCATAATCTTTTGAGTGCTGTTACACGGTCATCTTGCAACTGGTGGAGGTGGTTGAATCGTGAAGGGATCTGCAACTGCAAATCAACAATCGTCACGACCCCACTTCCCAATATTCCTCTCTCCTCCACTAATTCTACTACATGTATATTACATACAAAACAAACATTTTAATGAATGCCGGGTTTGCAGGTTCCTCTCGTTCGTTCTTCTTCTCCTCTAGGAAGAAAGACGACGGTTGCAGGAAGGAAGATGGACCCAGGCTGTTCAATGGCAATGGTCGCTGTCTGTTGCGATCCAACTTCACTGATGATGAGGTTTCGAAATTTCGCAGCTCCTCTTCCTAACCGGAAAAAAAGGGGGGGAAACAGAGAAGCCGCCGGGGACTGCTTGCTCGCCACTTGGGGCTGCTGCTGCACAAACCTAATCTAAAAATGACTAATTCCTATGAATTTGCCTCTTAAGCCAAGACCTGCGGCTGCCGGGAGACCGGTAGACTCAGGTGCGCTCTGGACTCCTCAATCTTGGCCGCCACCTCCGCCATCACAAGCTTGGTGAGCAACAACCCAGCAATGAGTGCCGAGACCATAAGCATCGTGAACACATCGCTCCAGCTGCTCCCTGCTGAGATATACCCCGTCAGCAACGGCCCGATCGCCGCACCAACCGATCCCGTGCCATCGATGATGGCCGTGACTGTTGCCAGCGCGCGCGAGTTTCCGTTGAGCGACTTGTGGGTTCCGAGGTCGGCGGATACGGCGGTTGTGATGAGTGCGTAGGGCCCGTTGACGAACATCCCTGCGACGAACATGAGTGCCACGTTCCAGGCGACGGACAGGTTGCCATAGCTGCGGTAGAGGTAGAGCGCCGGGATGGCGCAGTACATGAAGCTCGCGGCGGTGATTGCGCGTGCGCCTAACCGGTCGGAGATGTGGCCGGCGAGGATTCCGCCAAGGACGCCCCCGACGTCGAAGAGAGTCGACAGAGTGCCGGCGGCGGAGTCGGAGAGGTACTTGCCATCGATCGCTGTAAAATGACAAGAGATATCGATCGTTAGATTTGATTTCATCATTAGTAGTGAGAAAGACATTGGAAACAAAGAAAACATGCGTTTGATTAACAGGATGATTCTTACCGGTATGGCTGATGTAGAACGGGAGCCAGTACAGGAACGTGTAAGCCACGAGCTTGGAGAAGAACAAGCACAGTGCAAACGGCGCAACACCAGGTATCCTCCACGCCTGAAGAAATCCAACAGGTGTGTCTTTGCTCACAGAAGCAACCGACGACACCGACGACGATCCTTGTCTCTTCATCAACAGCGCTTCGTCCAACCCACCACAACCACTTTCCTTCTCCATGGCCGGCTTCTCAATATCATCATCATCATCATCTGATGCCGCACCACTCTCGCCATCCTCAACAACCCCAACAGCATCCGGACTGATTGGTAGGAACAAAAACACCACAACCCCAACAACCGCAATCACAATTCCAGGCACAACAAACGACCACCCCCACCCATACTTCAAAAGCCCCGACGCGATCAGTGACCCGGAGATGTTCCCGACGGATGTGTGCGCGTTCCACACGCCCATGATAAGCCCCCTCTTGCTCTTCCCGAACCAGTTCCCTACTACGGCGACGACGGAAGGCCACCCGGAGGCCTGGAACATTCCGGCGAGCATCTGAACGCCGAGGAAGTAGTAGAAGCTGTGGATGTTGAACCAGTACCCCGCACCGAACATCGCCGTGAAGATCCCGGTAGCAACCATCCCGACGGTCAGGAATTTCCTTAGGTCCATCCTGTCGCCGATGTGTCCCGCGCAGTACATCCCGATGGAGTAGACAGCAAGGAACGCGACGTCGATCTGGCCCAGCATCGCCGTCCCGTCCGCGCCGTTGAACGGCGCCCATCCGCCTCCGGCGGTCCCCAGAGCATTACTCGGCAGAGATGTCTGATTTTCATCCCGGAACTGGAGCAGAGTAGCCAAAGGGTTGAGTAGATTGGCCGCCGTTAAAGGAGGTGACCCGCCACCAAGCTTGGCGGAGGTCGATTGTGGGTCGAGCACGCTCTTGACGATGCTGGTGGTCTTTCTCGTCGCGTGGAAGCTGGCGTATGCGAAGAAGGTGAGGATGAGGACGACGGCCTGGTGTGCCCGGAATGAAATGGCGGATTTCTTCACGCGCTCCACCAGGCGGGTGCCCAGGGGCCTGGTGTCCTCGACGGCAGCAGCGGTTGAGGAGGTGGTGGAATCCGTGTAGTATGACCCCATCGATTCGTCTCCCAGTGAACCCATGACTTGAATTGAATTGAGTCTTGGGATTATGGGTAGAGGAGAAGAAGGGTTTGGTGATTAAAACCCTCCCAAATCTCCAAAAATCTTCCTTTCTATGGACGAAAAAGATACTTTGACCGTCTCTGCAAAAGCACAAAGCAAGCAAGCGAGTCCATTAGCAAGGCAGCAAAAGCACAAAGCAAGCAAGCGAGTCCATTAGCAAGGCAGCAAAAGCACAAAGCAAGCAAGCGAGTCCATTAGCAAGGCAGCAAAAGCACAAAGCAAGCAAGCGAGTCCATTAGCAAGGCAGCAAAAGCACAAAGCAAGCAAGCGAGTCCATTAGCAAGGCAGCAAAAGCACAAAGCAAGCAAGCGAGTCCATTAGCAAGGCAGCAAAAGCACAAAGCAAGCAAGCGAGTCCATTAGCAAGCAAGACAGCAACTTGCAAGCATAAACCCACTACACGAAGAATCCCCAGGCGACGAGAGAAAAGCAGAGCCGTGCGGTGAAAAGAAGGAAAAGTCGGTACCTTTGAAAGTCAGATTGTCGTGGAAAAAAGAAAGGCTGATGAATTCCAACGAAAGGAGTATTTTTCCAACCGAGACCACCCCCTTGGTGTCAAACGAAACGCCAATTAAATTAAAACAGCCACGTAACAGCAACGACAATGACATCACGGCAACGTCTGTTGATCCAAGACGGCAAACGCGTCGGCCGGCGGCGAAGGAAGTTAGTAGTAGGAAGAGTCGGAGGCTATTAAGTTGTGAATGCGACAAGACAACTAGTTGTCGCGTAGATTGTAACTTTGTCGGCAAGACTAGGAAAACCAACGGTGAATTGAATTCCAAGTAGCGTGTTATTGAATTTACACCCCTCAAAGCTGGACGTCACCATTTAACCTAGACTAGCGTGCGACGGAAGAAATCATCGAGCTTTGTGGTGCAGCATGATAGCCACAAGACACCATCATATCGCCGCCGTACAGCAGTCCATTTAGGTAGAGATGAAAAACACACCATGTCCATGTGGATGTATTGCTGGGCGGATGGATTGTGGTTGCCTGTTTGGTGGTAGTGGAAAAGACGGGAGCTTGGACGGTGGATTCCAAGCCTGGCCAAACACCAGTGGTGCAATTCCGATTTGGAAACACTATAAAACGCCTTTGATAATGGAACTGTTGTTTGGGTCTGAAACGCCGGAAGGAGATTCGAGGAGTAGGACATCATAACTGCCGGTGAAGAAGGAATTTTGAAAACAACCCGGTCGGCTGGCCCCGATGAGAACTGCCGGTGTAATAACCCGGCGGAGGGTTAAGTGGGTTGCCGGAGTTGCTGGGGAACCGCGGTTCATATGGTCTCACCGGCGGGAATCAGGACGTTGGCACGCAAGGGGAATGAGGGAAGCGAAGCAACCGGCGGAGGAAACGGACGGGACAAGGCAAGAGGGATTGATAGATGAATTACCTTGTAGAGCGCGGTGGTTTGGGAGCTGTAGAGAGATTGATCTCTTGCCTCTCTCTCTCTCTCTATACCCGTGTGCTTCTTTCTCTCTGTGTCCCTCCACTTGGCTTGTTCTGGGTTGCAGGCTGATCGTGCTCCACAACTCCCCTTGATATTCCCTCTCTGTGACTCTGTTTTTCAGTCTCCGTCTCCGGACTATGCTTCGGTCTGGACAAGTAGTAGCCGTGAGCGGTTGTATGTGGAGTAGAGATACTCGGGGGTTCACGGTCCCTTTTCTAGTGGTAGCCCTCTACTTCCCATCTCGCCCACAATATTTTCCCGACCCAGATACCCTCGCGGCTTCCTTAAGCAGGAAGGGGGCGGTTCACACAGGGAATCGTTTGTCGTTTGCTTGCCTTTGGTTTTCCTCCCTTTGGCTCATTGCTACTCGGCCACGAGTTATTTACGAAGCATGCCCTCCTCCCTCTCTCTCAGCAGATCTGTGGCTGGAATCGACGTACGTAGATGCCTCCCTCTTCCTGGCGTGCTTTTGCTTAGTAAAATATACTGTCCACGCACCACAACTCAACAACGCAGTAAAAGCAGTAGATAAAAGAATGATATACAGACACCACCGCCACCCAATTATATAGTGTTTTTCGTGGCTGAGATCAGAACGGCCGCCTCCACCACCAAACTTATCGCCGAAAGTGACCGTCATACACACAGACAACTTATTAGGTTTACTACTATATTCACAGCCAAGCAAACATTGGGATTTGATTTTCCTATAATGTGTAAAGATCTTTATCGATACAAAACCATCTCACCCACCCAAATATTTACCACTATCTACCAGGTGGTGGAGCCTGTGAGTGCGTGCGTGCCCGGCTCACGGCTTTTTGTTTCGTCGGGTTACTCCGCCTGAGATTAACCACAGGGACAGTGCCACTGAACCGGATGACGTTCTCCGTAAATAAGTGCCAAATATGGGGTTACAGATATTTATCTGCCACGTCCTTGTACAGATTTTCCCTGCCGGCTGCCGCGGCGGTGGGTTTGGAAGGTGCGTGCGGCTGCACGGGAACTCCTCACGATTCACGAATATCCGAAGCGGATAAAGGAATAAACCCTCCCGATGCTTGCGAATATACCTTCTCTCACTTCTTACCATTCGTTAGGCCCCCACATCCCACCGCTCCGACCACCCGGATGTGGGGGCCGGTCCGGTCGCCCACACGCATTATCGTGGGTGGGTTTTCCATGGACGCTGCGGTGGGTTTTTGGTCGTGGTTTACCTCTTCCGGCTGGGTGTGGTTGCTTACGGACAAACTGCCAATGTAATGATGTATGTCCATCGGTGCAGGGAATGGATGGGAAATGAATCGGTTAGAGCGGTGGGATGTGGGGTCCAGTGAATGGAAAGAAGTGAGAGAAGGTATATTCGCACGCATTGGGAGGGTTTATTCCTTTTCTCCGGTCCGGATATTCGTGGGGAGTTCCCGTGCAGCCGCACGCACCTTCCAAACCCCCCACGCAGACTGCGGCGGCAGGAAAGGGCCCCAGTCCTTTCCGAATCTGTACAAGGACGTGGCAGATAAAGCTTTGTAACCCCATATTTGGCACTTATTTACGGATAACGCCATCCGGTTTCAGTGCCACTGTCTCTGTGGTTAATCTCAGGCGGAGCAACCCGACGAAACAAAGCCGTGAGACGGGCACGCCGGTCCGGTCGCCCACATGCGTTATCGTCGGTGTGTTATCCGTGGACGCTGCTGCCGGCGTGGTTTATCTCTTCGGCTGGATACTGGTGTGGACTGAGGCTTGCTTACGGACAACTACACTGTGGAATTCGCCGACGAAACATCAAACACAGTTAGTTGACCAGGTAACTGCCACCGTATGTAGATCGGTGCAGGGTATGGATATGAAGCAATCTGCTAAAGATCGGTAATCATTTTTCCGGTGTCATGCTCTCCGGCGGGTTTTCCGTATGGATTAATTAGAGCTGGACGGTTTCGTGCCGGCTGCCGGCGAACATCGTTCCGGTCCGTCGGCATGCACGATATAAGACAAAACTCAGAAACAAAGTTACTGTGGAGGGGGGAAAGAAGCCAAAATGAATGCCCAAGCGGCCAACTGTTTGGGAGCCTTCCCGCCCTTGTGATTGTGATCTGATGACGGAGAGTTCAGAGTGAGAGAAACAAAACCATTCAGGAAGATGAAAACAAAACCAAAACCAAAACCGAGGCGGGGTCTGCCACAACCAACAACTGAAAACCACCAAAACGGATCACCCATGCACCTGCCGCAATCCACCGACGCAAAACAGAGGAGGCGGGCATTTTCCTGAAACAGGGATCTTTAGCGTAGTAGCTAGCCAATCTACTCTAGGTACGTATATCACTCCATGTGAACAAACATGCATGCAACTCGCACATACAGACACATACAATTCATGTCTCCTTCTATTTCCAACTACCAAGAAAAAAACCAAAACAACGCGCGCCGTTCCATAGATCCCACCCCTCCTCTCAGCCGCCGCGGACAGACCGCCCTTCCTTGCCGTGAGATTGGGAACACCTCTCCAGCAAACCAATTCCAATCAACACGGCCCTCCCCATGATCCCACACCCCGTAGCAGGTCTCTCTCTCTCTCTCTCTCTCTCTCTCTCTCTCTCTCTCTCTCTCTCTCTCTCTCTCTCTCTCTGGTTGTTACTCTCTTTATAAGAGGCAATGTGCTCTCTTATAAAGAACAACAACGCACTAATTTCGTTCCCCAATATGCTGAACAGCCTCGTTCCAATTTTTTTTACACAGAATCATTGTTGAAGCGTAATTACACCTAGCCTAGTAGGCACTAGCCTATCCCCTTTTTTACTTTTGAACAATGTGTACTATTCCAACAAGTTTCATGTTGGAGGGTTTTTTTTTCAAGAGAAATGCTAAGGTATTCAAATAAATTCAGACCATCCCAATTATCTGTCACACATCAATAAGAAGAGAATATTTTCCAAGCAGAGATTGTAATTATGTACCTTGATCTCAAAACTAAGAAATTTGGAAATACTGAGCTCCATGATCATTCACAAAGGATCGATGGTGTATATGGAGGCGGGACGGGTTGTTATTGGTTTTGAATCATTTATTTACATGTGCTCATTTGAATAGTTAGTGGTTGCTTTTCTCTTTAGGAATGTTACCCGTATGTTTTCCTTACTCTGGTCACTTTTATGGTTATTAACTAAGTCATGTACATTTAGAGCCTCGTATAAATACATAATTTAATTGAATAATATTTGTTATTATCATATGGCCAAGTCATTAATACATGGTTAGAGATACTCTTATGTCTGCATAAATAATTATTCAAATACGAATATCCAGATGTCAAATATTTGTGCTGGTATAGAAGGTACATGGTATCTATCTAGATGCATAAAGAATGTTGCCTTGTCTTATAGTTTAAATTATTACACGAATGTAAAATCAATTGATTGATGATGTTCATATAACACTTTTCCATATAGGACAATATATATCAATTTTATTAGTTGGTCTAAGTTAATAATATATACCAATCCCCTTTATATCGATGAAATATATCAAACAACCATGGCTAAGATTTGAGAAAAATTGAATGAAGGCAAGTATCTTGTCTACATAGAATGATAACATGTTTACATCTCTATACTCTAAGGGTTCGTTTGGGTTCTATAATTAAGAATCCATGTATTTCACACATTTATTATGTACCAGTGAAATTTTATCAATCCCGTTAAATAATTCTTATTGTAATGGAAATATACCAAACATCATATAACTGTGATCGATCGAAAATCCTGTCAACATTCATAAATACTACACAATACATATAATGTAGATGTTTTAGTATAAAACTACTATTCTTAGTTAACAAATCTAAACCAAACAATATTCATAAATACTACACAATACATATAATGTAGATGTTTTAGTATAAAAATGCCGCATTTCAAAATTTCTCTCCCAAACTAGACGTAATATACTCATGCATACATGGTGGCTAAATACCACAGGTTGATCGTAATTCTAACATATTTTATTTTGCCATCAAAATATGTAATAAAGTTACAAGTGTTTCTGTGATTTCAAGCATTAGTTATAATACTAAAAGCGTTTATTTTACAAGAACAAAGATGAAATCATTTTCCTGTGAGTATTTTTGTATACTGATTCTTCTCTTCAATCGATTATCCTTTATTATCGAGCCTGATTTTCCATTACGTTTGTTCTTTTGTCATGTCATCTGTTCTTTTTTCTCTCACATTGTATCACTTCTAACACTAATCAATACTTGGTGCATTTATACTTGTTCTTTTGTCGCGTCTTCTCTTCTTTTTTCTCTCACATGGTATCACTTCTAGCACTAATCAATACTTGGTGTATTTATCACTAGTACTACATTATCACTTATATTAGTGTTGATCATTATATATTTACTTGATTTTAGATAGTCAACTAGGATGGTATATGAAACTAAATAAAGCTACTAGCACATGTAGTGTACACACACATATGTGTGTGTGTGTGAGTGTGTGTGTAAAATATGGAATCGTATTTAGTACACTTTTATGTGTTTTCTATATAACACGATCATACATATGACATCAATGGATATAGTATTTTTTTAATATGTTATGCGAGTACAACTATGATTCGAAGTAGAAAATATCTTAATTAAGTCAAGTAAAGATAAGATAGAAATATAAAGAATACCGTAAGATTTAGCGGAGCATTATGGCTGAAATTATATATCATTTTTACTACTATATACTAATCTCATTTGAGGGCCTCCTCATAAAATGTTAGGAGAAGTGTTACAACCCATTCTTAGCTTAGCTGGTAATCTTAGAGATTTAAGATAATCTTAATGTTTGTCATGTTTTTGTTAGTAATATTCAATGTTGTGCTTTATATTAACTTTAGTAACTTTAAATACTTATTTGGACAACTCATAATCATGACTTAAGCATACTATAAAGATCTGAGTTGGAGTAATATAGCATTAACGCATACATGTATGCAAGAAGAGAGTTAATATCATTGAAAGAAATGATTAATAATATAATCTTAATGTTTGTCATGCTTTTATTAGTAATATTCTATGTTATGATTTATATTAACTTTAGTAACCTTAAATACTTATTTGGCAACTCATAATCATGACTTAAGCATACTATAAAGATCTGAGTTTGAGTAATATAGCATTAACACATACATGTATGCAAGAGGAGAGTTAATGACATTGGAGAAAATGATTGATAAATAAATTTTTATTTGAGAATATTATTAAAACACTACACAATACATATAATGGTCACTTTTATGGTTATTAACTAAGTCATGTACATTTAGAAATACTGAGCTCCATGATCATTCACAAAGGATCGATGGTGTATATGGAGGCGGGACGGGTTGTTATTGGTTTTGAATCATTTATTTACATGTGCTCATTTGAATAGTTAGTGGTTGCTTTTCTCTTTAGGAATGTTACCCATATGTTTTCCTTACTCTGGTCACTTTTATGGTTATTAACTAAGTCATGTACATTTAGAGCCTCGTATAAATACATAATTTAATTGAATAATATTTGTTATTATCATATGGCCAAGTCATTAATACATGGTTAGAGATACTCTTATGTCTGCATAAATAATTATTCAAATACGAATATCCAGATGTCAAATATTTGTGCTGGTATAGAAGGTACATGGTATCTATCTAGATGCATAAAGAATGTTGCCTTGTCTTATAGTTTAAATTATTACACGAATGTAAAATCAATTGATTGATGATGTTCATATAACACTTTTCCATATAGGACAATATATATCAATTTTATTAGTTGGTCTAAGTTAATAATATATACCAATCCCCTTTATATCGATGAAATATATCAAACAACCATGGCTAAGATTTGAGAAAAATTGAATGAAGGCAAGTATCTTGTCTACATAGAATGATAACATGTTTACATCTCTATACTCTAAGGGTTCGTTTGGGTTCTATAATTAAGAATCCATGTATTTCACACATTTATTATGTACCAGTGAAATTTTATCAATCCCGTTAAATAATTCTTATTGTAATGGAAATATACCAAACATCATATAACTGTGATCGATCGAAAATCCTGTCAACATTCATAAATACTACACAATACATATAATGTAGATGTTTTAGTATAAAACTACTATTCTTAGTTAACAAATCTAAACCAAACAATATTCATAAATACTACACAATACATATAATGTAGATGTTTTAGTATAAAAATGCCGCATTTCAAAATTTCTCTCCCAAACTAGACGTAATATACTCATGCATACATGGTGGCTAAATACCACAGGTTGATCGTAATTCTAACATATTTTATTTTGCCATCAAAATATGTAATAAAGTTACAAGTGTTTCTGTGATTTCAAGCATTAGTTATAATACTAAAAGCGTTTATTTTACAAGAACAAAGATGAAATCATTTTCCTGTGAGTATTTTTGTATACTGATTCTTCTCTTCAATCGATTATCCTTTATTATCGAGCCTGATTTTCCATTACGTTTGTTCTTTTGTCATGTCATCTGTTCTTTTTTCTCTCACATTGTATCACTTCTAACACTAATCAATACTTGGTGCATTTATACTTGTTCTTTTGTCGCGTCTTCTCTTCTTTTTTCTCTCACATGGTATCACTTCTAGCACTAATCAATACTTGGTGTATTTATCACTAGTACTACATTATCACTTATATTAGTGTTGATCATTATATATTTACTTGATTTTAGATAGTCAACTAGGATGGTATATGAAACTAAATAAAGCTACTAGCACATGTAGTGTACACACACATATGTGTGTGTGTGTGAGTGTGTGTGTAAAATATGGAATCGTATTTAGTACACTTTTATGTGTTTTCTATATAACACGATCATACATATGACATCAATGGATATAGTATTTTTTTAATATGTTATGCGAGTACAACTATGATTCGAAGTAGAAAATATCTTAATTAAGTCAAGTAAAGATAAGATAGAAATATAAAGAATACCGTAAGATTTAGCGGAGCATTATGGCTGAAATTATATATCATTTTTACTACTATATACTAATCTCATTTGAGGGCCTCCTCATAAAATGTTAGGAGAAGTGTTACAACCCATTCTTAGCTTAGCTGGTAATCTTAGAGATTTAAGATAATCTTAATGTTTGTCATGTTTTTGTTAGTAATATTCAATGTTGTGCTTTATATTAACTTTAGTAACTTTAAATACTTATTTGGACAACTCATAATCATGACTTAAGCATACTATAAAGATCTGAGTTGGAGTAATATAGCATTAACGCATACATGTATGCAAGAAGAGAGTTAATATCATTGAAAGAAATGATTAATAATATAATCTTAATGTTTGTCATGCTTTTATTAGTAATATTCTATGTTATGATTTATATTAACTTTAGTAACCTTAAATACTTATTTGGCAACTCATAATCATGACTTAAGCATACTATAAAGATCTGAGTTTGAGTAATATAGCATTAACACATACATGTATGCAAGAGGAGAGTTAATGACATTGGAGAAAATGATTGATAAATAAATTTTTATTTGAGAATATTATTAAAATAATATTGTAGTATTGTAGAGAATTCAATTATGTATCTAACAAAAAAGAATGAATCAAATCAAATTTTAAAATGAGAGAGTTATGCCCTTTTTAGTAAACATGTACAGAGTGTTGCGACCACGACGTTGTGTCGTGTGCCGCGACCGCAGCGTGTGTCGTGTGCCGTGACCGCGACGCTGCATCATGTGTCGCAACTGTGACGCTGCATGTGTGATGCGACCGCTACGCTGTATCGTGACCGTGACAGATGCCACCCAAGACAGCCAATCGTAAAATGATCATATCTCGGGCTATACTTATCCGTTTTCAATGAAATAAAGTACTTAGAACCGCGATTCGATCCTCTATCATCTCAGACTCTTTGCTCAATGAGAGGGGGACCTAAAAGGTAAAATCTGGGGCAATTTTTGGGAAGAATGTGAAGAACGATAGAAATCTAAAAGGGTTGCCATGGATTCGACTTGGTAAGTAGTTTTAATCGTGATTCTTCCTTCTCTTCGTTTCCTCTTGCTCGGAACCCCTGATCCATTGAATTTGAGGTTTGGGTTAACCTTTGACCTTCATCTTCTACCTACAATAGACCTCCTTTAGGGTTGAACGGAAGAAGAAACCGTTGATTTTACTAGGGTCTTGATATGGATTCAAGATTTTCAAAAATGGGTTGTGCATTTAAGGGTTTCACACCTTAGGGTGAGTGAGTACTTCCTTTAAATAATAGATTGGACGAAAATGAGTTAAATCATCAATAATCTTCAATTGCTTAGTATGCGAGTACAAACCCTAAATTGCCTTTTTGATTTAGCTTTTGTAAAATGATATGAAATTGATTCTTCCTCTGTTTTGATGAATTTTAGATGATAAAATCATATTATAAATATATAAAATCCATCTTAATGAAAATTCCCTAAGTATTTGCATATGTTATAAGAGTAAACTAAAATTTAGGGTTTTCGGCTATGACTGAAATTGTTGTATAATTAGATAGAGAAATTTGTCTATCTTAATCGCATTGATTATGAGTCATTGTTTATCTGAATGCATAAGTACATATATGTCAGATACTATCTTGGATTTCATGTGATGTGAATAGTATTTGCTAGATATCTCAGTAAAGAGGGTGAAACCCTAGATGAGTGGAAAGTTGGAAATTTGTGAATAGAAATTGTGAAATCCATTTGCAGTGCTTTTCTTGAAATCCATTGGGAGCTTAGAGCAATGGGAGGACGACCCCCAACCTGTTGGTAAGCTTCTTGACCTTCTTTCACCTTGATTTCATGGTGGAAATCACAAATCAATGCTTGATTTCTTCTTTTCTTCACTCAATCTTCAATTCTAGCCAATCCTTTTCACTCAAAAAGCTTGAGGAACAAACCTTATGGTTTGAGAAAGCTTCTTCCACCATTGTTGACGTGAAGATCCAAGCTTTGAAGCTCATTTGAAGGTGGGTTATATAATTTGAACCCTTATTCATTGTTATTGAATTCAATTCCTCAATTCAATATGTTCAATTGTTCTTCTTGAAATATCTTTGATTAATTGATGAAACTACCATGGAAATGGCAGTAGAATTCGAGGGGTTGAAGCTTGATGATGATGACATCATCTTAAGCACACATCTCAATAAGTTTTAGTTGCAATCGGTTTCAACAAAATAATCCAATCAGTTTTCACCAAACCATTTGGTGATCAAACGGTTTGCAAACCGTTTGGAGGTTGAACCCCAAACCATTTGGACATGTTGACCGAATGGGATGGTTGACCGTTTGGAGCCTTAAATGGTTTCAAACTGTTTGAACATGCTTGAGTTGACCGTTTGGGGATGGGTTGACCGTTTGGACAAATAAGTTCAAAACCGTTTGGAGCATTAAATGGTTTCAAACCGTTTGGACTTTTAGTTAAATACTGTTTGGAGCCTTAAACGGTTTCAAACCATTTGGACTTTTGGGTCACACATTAAGAATCCATTATTTCACACATTTATTATTACCAGTGAAATTTTATCAATCTTGTTAAATAATTCTTATTGTAATGGAAATACACCAAAGCAACTTTGTCGATGCCAAACACCATATAACTGTGATGATCGAAAATCCTATCAATTTTAACAGATTTAAAATTGTTGTTCTTAGTTAACAAATCTAAACCAGACAACATTCATAAATACTACACAATACATATAATGTAGATGTTTTAGTATAAAAATGTCACATTTCAAAATTTCTCTCCCAAGATAGACGTAATATACTCATGCATACATGGTGGCTAAATACCACAGGTTGATCATAATTCTAACATATTTTATTTTGCCATCAAAATATGCAATAAAGTTACAAGTGTTTCTGCGATTTCAAGCATTAGTTATAATACTAAAAGCATTTATTTTACAAGAACAGAGATGAACTCATTTTCCTACGAGTATTTTTGTATACTGATTCTTCTCTTCAATTGATTATCCTTTATTTTTTAACCTGATTTTCCATTACGTTTGTTCTTTTGTCATGTCTTCTGTTCTTTTTTCTCTCACATGGTATCACTTCTAACACTAATCAATACTTGTTGCATTTATCACTGGTACTTGTTCTTTTGTCGTGTCTTCTCTTCTTTTTTCTCTCACATGGTATCACTTCTAGCACTAATCAATACTTGGTGCATTTATCACTGGTACTACATTATCACTTATATTAGTGTTGATCATTATATTTTTACTTGATTTTAGATAGTCAACTATGATGGGATATGAAACTAAAAAGGCTACTAGCACATGTAGTGTACACACACATATGTGTATGTGTGTGTTTTTGTGTGTGAGTGTGTGTGTAAAATATAGAATTGTATTTAGTACACTTTTATGAATTTTCTATATAACACGATCATACATATGACCTCAATGGATGTAGTATTTTTTTAATGTGTTATGCGAGTAAAACTATGATTCAAAGTAAAAAAATATCTTAATTAAGTCAAGTAAAGATAAGATAGAAATTTAAAGAAAACTGTAAGATTTAGCAGAACATTATGGCTGAAATTGTATATTATTTTTCCTACTATATACTAATCTCATTTGAGGGCCTCCTCATAAAATGTTAGGAGAAGTGTTACAACTCATTCTTAGCTTTACTGGTAATCTTAGAGATTTAAGATAATCTTAATGTTTGACATGTTTTTGTTAGTAATATTCTATGTTGTGTTTTATATTAACTTTAGTAACTTTAAATACTTATTTGGGAAACTCATAATCATGACTTAAGCATACTATAAAGATCTGAATTGGAGTAATATAGCATTAACCCATACATGTATGCAAGAAGAGAGTTAATGACATTGGAGGAAATGATTAATAACATAATCTTAATGTTTATCATACTTTTGTTAGTAATATTCTATGTTGTGATTTATATTTACTTTAGTAACCTTAAATACTTGTTTGGACAACTCATAATCACGACTTAAGCATACTATAAAGATCTGAGTTGGAGTTATATAGCATTAACCCATACATGTATGCAAGAAGAGAGTTAATGACATTGGAGCAAATGATTAATAAAATAATCTTAATGTTTGTCATGCTTTTGTTAGTAATATTCTATGTTGTGCTTTATATGAACTTTAGTAACCTTAAATACTTATTTGGACAACTCATAATCATGACTTAAGCATACTATAAAGATCCGAGTTGGAGTAATATAGCATTAACCCATACATGTATGCAAGAAGAGAGTTAATGACATTGGAGCAAATGATTAATAAGATAATCTTAATGTTTGTCATGCTTTTGTTAGTAATATTCTATGTTGTGATTTATATTAACTTTAGTAACCTTAAATACTTATTTGGATAACTCATAATCATGACTTAAACTACTACAGAAAAGGCCTTTGCCGTCGATTATTTAGAGCCTTTAGCGTCGATTTCCAAGCGACACCCAAGTGGGCGGCGCTAAAAGTCGACACCTTCAGCGTCGGTTTCTAACCGATGCCATAACCCTTCCCACCACCGAAAACGTGCCAGCAAGAGAACTATAGGCGTTGGTTCTTAACGAAAATTGACACTATATCATGATCAAAGACGTCGATTATTAAACAAACACCGACGCCATAACCCTTCCCGTCACTGAAAATGCGTCAGCATGGGAACTATAAGCGTCGGTTAGGACAGAAAACCGACATTATATCATGATTAAACATGTCGTTTATTAAACAATAACTGACGCCATATCTCTGCCAGCACGGCCGTTCCTAGCCACAATAGGCGTCGGTTCTTGCTAATAACTGACGCCAACCATGGAAGAGACGTCAGTTTTTTGCTAATAACTGACGTCGTATGTCTTTGGTGTCGGTTTTATACAAATAACCGACGCCTATGTTTTGATTTTTTTATCAGTTTGCAGGCCTGTTGTATGGCTGGTCACAGGATGCAGAACCTGTAATTCAGTTCTGAACTACAGGTTTACAACATCCATTGATATCAGCCAACAACATGCCACAAACCTGCAAAGTCATTCACATTCAGACACATGTATTGATCTAATACATGTAGAAACATGCAAAGTCATTTACATTCACATTCAGTTCCATTCATTTCATCTCTTTTTACATTTAGACATTCATGTATTGATAAGAAAAAGTCATTCACATTCACACATATGACAATTCAGAAAAAGTCATTCACATTCACACAAAAATAATAATGAGAACAAAGTTTAGAAATATCATTCTTTATTCATCATCGTCATCATTGTCCCAATTATATTTAAAAATGTCCACTACTTGTAGGGCTTTTTCCATTCTTCTCTTACAACATCTAATTCCTCCCTCGTATAAGGGAGTATGTACATCTAATAACTTTCCACCTGTACTGAAGTCAGTTTTAAACACCCACAAAGAGAATGACATATATATATATATATAATTAATAATATATAATAAGATTGATATATCCCATATTATCTAATGAGACTATATATAATACCTGATGTATAGTATCGATTTCCATTACGGCATATTTGACGATTAGGTCCATAAATTGCATCACATAGTAGGCACATGCCCAACCGTTGTCTTGTGTAGCACACTATAAATTGAAACATACAAAATATTTAAAAATACAAATAAGCACAGTTCACATAAATAATATATACATTGGAGTCGGGAAATTACTTTCACATTCTCCCAAATTAGTGGCTGATTCTTTTTCCTGGGGACCTTTCCTCCAGCTTTTTTGAACTCTTCTAAAGCCCTACATGTTTATGTAACATATTAAATTGCATAATTAAATAGTAATATAATAACATATGTTAGCAGATATAAAAATATGAAATATTTCTCACGAGAATAATGTCATTTTCATTGCGTGTCCATATAATGTATTCAATTTATTCCCCGCAGGATCTAGATAATAGACAGTGAATGTCTTGGGAACAATAACTAGTAGCTCCCAATGCCTACCACTACAGGTAAGAAAGTTCAAAATTAATAACTCAAAATCCACAATAAAAATGTACTTTCTTAAGTGCAAATTATAAGCAAAGTAAACTTACTCGACATTGAATGGAGCTATTATCACCGTCTTCTTATTTTTACCAAAATATTCAAAAGCATCACATCAGTATGAAGTAACTGAAGAAGGGTCTGTATCTACAAGACTAATCAAAGATGGAACCAAAAATCCCACATGGGAAAATACAAAATCTGTACATATCATGTGTAAGTGGCTGCAAAACTTGTATTACGTATGCACTAATATATAAGAAACCAGATCACCATATATAAAACTAGGTATACAGATGTATAAATAAGATCTCACCATATCCACACACCTCTATCATAGATGTGTTTAGCCAATCATAACGAAACAACTCCAAAATATTTTGTAAAAATAGCTTGTTTTTATATGATTGACCTGCATTAATACATATGCATTAATACATATGCAAAACTTGTATAAATATATTGTTATCATATGATTGACCTGCATCATCCTCCAGAATTGTAACACTTATAGGGAAATTTCAATCATGTTCACCGATCCATACTGCCATACCCCTACAATTAGGACCTAACGAGGCGTGTAGGTCCCTTGGAAGCCAACTTGATAGTTGAGGAGGTGGACGTGGAGGCCAAGATGTAGCAGGTGTCGTCTTTTTGACCTGTATATATAATTTCAAATCAATTGACTCATATATACACACTAACAAATTAATGTAATGTAAATTTATCATACAATATTAGTATAGACGCCATCTGCTTTGGGCCACATTATCACTCCGCCTTCTGCCTCACCAAGCATTTCAGAATCTGGGTAGGCATATGGCAGTTGAAGATCCCTCCAATCAGGGAGTATATGTATCGGGCTCACACAAACCGCACCACTTGGTACTGGAGTCCCATGAAACATCTCCCCTGGAAGGTCTGGGTAAGCATGTACCTCTGCAATGATATATTCTTTACTTTGCACAACCTACGATACAGATGGATTTTTGGAAGAAACCTTTGATGACCAAGATATACAGTCTTGCCGTCGTGTTTTAGTCGTATTGAATCAGTGTTCTCTTCACATATAGGACACGCTTTAGATCCTTTGACACTATATCCAGACAAATTCATATATGTTGGAAAGTCATTCACAATGCAAAACAACATAGCGTGCAAATGAAATGTCACTCTTTGTGAAACATCATAGGTCATCACACCTTCACCCTAGAGTTTCTTCAAGTCATCAATCAGAGGTTCAAGATAAACGTTGATATCATTTCCAGGTTGTTTAGGGCCTGATATCAACAACGACAACATAACATACTTATTTTTCATACACAACTAGGGAGGAAGATTGTATATAATAAGCATAACTGACCAAGTACTATGTTGGCTGCTCAATGTCTCATACGGATTCATCCCATCTGTACAAAGCCCAAGTCTTAGATTCCTGACTTCTTCACCGAATTTAGGGTACAATAAATCAATCTTCTTCCACTGTGGGGAATCAAACGCATGTCGTAGGATCCCATCATTGTTTTTCTTAAAATCTGCATGCCACCTCAAATTCTTCGCATCTATTGGATTAGAAAACAAGCGTTTAAACTGTGGTATTATAGGTAGATACCACATCACCTTGGCAGGAGAACCAGTTTTGGACTCCCCCGGAGTCGTCAATTTATATCTTGACGCACCACATTTGGGACAATCTTTCAAATCCACATATTCCTTTTGAAATAATACATAATCATTCAGGCATGCGTGTATCTTCTTGGCCTCTATTCCCATTGGGCACAACAATTTCTTTAACCAGTATGTTGAGATTGACAGCTCGTTTCCTTCATGAAGAATTTCTTTTAACAAAGACAACAATGACGTCAAGGTTTTGCCGCTCCATCTATTATTAGCTTTCAGCTTATACAATCTCAACACAACGCTAAGCTTCATCAACTTACAACATGTGTATAACGGTATCTCAGCATCATGCACAATGTTTCTAAACATGAGAGGTGGATCGGTGTGCTCTACCCCACAACTATCCAACATCACATCAATGATGTCTATTGGAACTGGTTCGTTCACATCTATGTCATCAGAGGCAATTTCTTCTTCCACACAAGTACTACTATCGACATCCACTGATTTCAGGTTTGAAATCTCTCCATGCCAGTGCCATTTGGTATAGCCTTGTACAATCCCATTTCACATGACATGACTTTTGATTTCGTCACCAGTGCTGACTTTCAAGTTGTTACTACAATGCCTACATGGACAGTAGAACCTATATCCAGGTTGTTTCCTATGTTCCTTGACAAATCTAATATACTGATCAAGACTAGAAATAAACTCTGGGGTGCAATGATTTGGAATGGACATCCATGATCTATCCATTCTATGAAAAAAGAGAAAACAAGTATATATTAGAATAAGATTAGGGTCTAGGGTTAAAAATTAGGGTTTATGGTTAAAACTTTAGGGTTTAAGGTCTTATATATAATAAATGTGTACCACCTATCCCATTCTTGAACACCCAATCTCATTAGTAAGTATATAATGTGTATTAGGTTTTCAAGAAAATTTCGGCAGCTTTTCCCCATGGTTCTCCAAGTACATATGTACTTAGAGAACAAACGGGGAAATGCTACCGAAATTTTCTTAAAAACCAAATACACATTATACACTTACATCCTAAGTGATATTAGGTGTTCAAGAACAGTCCCAAACCGGGGACTATCCAAGATTTACTCCTAATGAGTAAATCTTGGACGGGTTTCTAGGCCAACAAATACATGTATGTTGTCATTCTTATACCTACAATCCTAGTTTCATCATCAATATCCTAGTTCTTTAAGTTAGGGTGATTATTGATGTCTTTAGAAGCATGACTGGCAATCTAGGGCAAAGTTTCATCATTCAAATTCTAAGCATGTCACGTGAGTGCATTAGAGTTCATCATTAAGCAAGAAGGGTGATTAGGATTCTCAATATACTGAACAAGGAAACAAGTTAATTACCAATTTCATAGTTATGATGGTAGAGATACCCTAAGATCTAGATCTAATAGTTCATAATGAGCCTATGATAAAGTTACATCACTAGATATGATTATATAATTTCAAAAGCAGTACACAAAATAATTCAAATGAATAGATAACTAAATAAAAATAGTAGAAAAGAATACAAATAAGTAGATGAATCAATACAAATATGTTGATAAACTAATATAAATAAGTAGATGATCAATTAATTCCTAAATCAGTACATAAATAAATACAAATAGTAGATGAATACATACAGATAAATTGAAAAATAAAGTTAATTAAGTAGATGATTAAATCATAACAAAATTAGTACATAAATAAACAAAAATCAGTAAATAACTTAATAAAAAATTAAAAAATGCCCAACAGCAGCCTAGGCATGCCTTGGCACCGCCCAAGCATCCGCCCAGTCTGCCCAGGTCGCCTAGAGGCCTAACTAGGCTGGGCACCTGGGCTTGGGACCCTAGGTGAATGCCTAGGCCGCCTAGACGTGCCTAGGCGCCGCTTGGGCGAGATCCAGGTCAGTGGCAGAGGAGGAAAGGATAGCAATGGCAGAGGAGGAAAGGACAACAGCGACGGAGGAGGGTATACCTTGCTTAGGTCAATAGTGGAGGAGCAAGGACAACAATGACGAGGAGGGTATACCTTTCTTAGGTCGGCGGCGGAGGAGCAAAGGATAGCAACGGCGGGCGGCAGTAGGCTAGCGTCGGAGGAGCAGCGACAGAGCCGAACCAGCGACGGCGGACCAGCAACATCGGCAGAGGTTGCAGCAGTGGTGGAGTAGAATTGCCAGAGCAGATGATATTGGGAATGAAACAGAGAAATGGGAAGAGTCTGACTCGCGTGGGTGCTATTAAGTTAACCATAGGTGTCGATTGTTAAAATAACAGACGCTTAAAACAATAGGCATCGGTTGCCACCAAAAAACTGACACCTATGTTCAATGATAGTCGTCGGTTCCAAGCAGAGATTGTAATTATGTACCTTGATCTCAAAACCAAGAAATTTGGAAATACTGAGATCCATGATCATTCACAAAGGATTGATGGTGTATAGGAAGGCGGGACAGGTTGTTATTGGTTTTGAATCATTTATTTACATGTGCTCATTTGAATAGTTAGTGGTTGCTTTTCTCTTTAGGAATGTTACTCATATGTTTTCCTTACTCTGGTCACTTTTATGGTTATTAACTAAGTCATGTACATTTAGAGCCTCATATAAATACATAATTTAATTGAATACTATTTGTTATTATCATATGGCCAAGTCATTAATACATGGTTAGAGATACTCTTATGTCTGCCTAAATAATTATTCAAATACAAATATCCAGATGACAAATATTTGTGCTGGTATAGAAGGTACATGGTATCTATCTAGATGCATGAAAGAATGTTGCCTTGTCTTATAGTTTAAATTATTACACAAATGTAAAATCAATTGATTGATGATGTTTGTAAGGACCCTAACCTCCGTCTAGGGTTTACCCTGTTTGCTTTGCTTAACCCTGATGCTTAGTTGCTTGCTAATCACCTTTAGTGGTGATTAGGGTTTGTTTGTGCTTTGTTGAGAGTTGGAGGTGCTACTTGCAATTAACCCAAGTCTAGGGTTTGTGGGCAAGTTTTGAGGTTTTACTCCCTCTCCTTGCTTCCTCTAGTGTTGAGAGGAAGGTTTGGGCTCGTTGCTTGAGTTCCTTTGGGTTTGGTTGAACTTGTTGGGCCTTGTTGAGTGTTACCTTTGCTTCTTTGTGCCTTGTGTCGGGCAAGTGCTTGCTTGTGTCAGCCTAGTGTGTCGCCCAAGGTTTGTCACCCTGGTGGTGTGTCGCCCATGGACCTTTGACCATCTTTGACCTCGTTTGTGTCACCACTAGTGGACACTTGGTGCTTGATGCTTGCATGTGGCAATGGCCTTGGACATGTGTTTAAGACATGCTAGAGTGGTGGTTTTTGCACATGGACAAGTGTCCCTAGGTGGGCGACACCTTGCTTTTCTTTGGTTTCTCCTCCATCCCCTTCTATATATGTGTTTCCTTTCCCTTACTAAGGATCCCTTTAGCTCCTTAGTCTTCCTCTCCCTTGGTGCATGCCACACTTTCTTCTCTTGCAAGCTTGGTGGTCGATCCTCCTTGGAGTCTCCTTCTTCCTTGGTGGTGCTTGGAGCTAGGAGCTAGGAGCTTGGAGCTTGCTTAAGGTGGGTTATATGACTCCTAACCCTAACTATATTACCATCTTCTATGTTCTTATTCTTGTTGTTTATGATCGGCTATGTTGTTGTTAGTCTGGTTTCCTTGTTTAGTTGCACCTTGTTGGCCAAACCTATGATCTAGGGTTTCTTGGTGAGCAATACTCCTTTCTCTCCTTGGTCTTGAGGAGTGAGCTTGAGTTCTAGTATCATGAGAAACACTCCTCTCTCGTTTAAGTTGAGAGGTGATCTTGTGTTCTAGTAGCTTGAGCAACACCCTCCTCTCACCATGGTCTTGAAGGGTGAGCTTGGTGGTAGTTGTGGACCTCGTCTAGGGTTGCCCTTGTGTTGCCCGATTGGTGTTAAGACATGTGAAAGACCCCTCTCTCGTTTAAGTTGAGAGGTGAGTCATCCTCTTGATCCATTAGGGTTTGGTGCCCTTGTGCTTGAGGTTGATGATGACCTTGTGGAGTTTCTTCTTGACCGTTATGATCTTGGGGAAGGTGCTGCCCGATACCCCTCTTAACCTAGATGTTGCATACAACTAACAAAAACATAATTAACTAATGCAGAAGCGTTCACTAAGCAGCAGATTACAGAAAATCACTAAAAATTTTAAACCTTTTTCAAAGAGACCCAATCATAAGAAAACTCTTTCAACAATAACCAATGTATTACATTTACATCATGGTTCATAAGTATATATCTTATACCATCTCTTCTCGAGGGTTACAACATCAACTGCCTTGTTAAAAGATAAACACAGACAACATAATAACCTCGAGGCATCAAGCCAAGATCTCAAAATGATACATTAAAAGCACTAAGTACTAACTCCGAGGACCTGAGAGTACAGAGACGACACATAGGACTTCTATCTACCAAACACGATAGACATCACACTCAACCTGAGTTGTCACTACTGTCCTTGTAGCTGCTGATGTTCTTCATCCGAAAGATATTCTCAGTCTCTTTCACACTCGTCCACCTAAAAATGTTGGTTCCCACGGGGGTGAGACAATTGCAAATTGCCCCAGCGAGAGATATAACTCTCCGCCAGAAACATCATTATTGTAGTTTAATTAATATACAAGTGATCAGAGGATAAGCAGTTTAGATCATTCTCATCTTTTAAAGTATTACACCTATCTATGATTGAACAGTAATTCATCTATTCTCTTTATAAGAAATAGAAAGAACATGTATAACATTTATCTACCATACATTTTCAACATCTCAAGCTTTGCTCATGTCATTCATTATTCTGATGTGTCACCCATGATTCATTCTTGTTTCTATTTGTTGGCCTTAGCCAATCTGCTAAACAAGTATTCACTTATGCCAGACATGTGATTATATAAATCATCATGTCTTATTCAAGCATTAAACTATATCAATAAGGTATAAATGTTTCAGGCATTGGACTATACCAATCCTGATTACACATCCAGGCATTGGACTTTAACCAAACCTAATTACAGGCATTAAGCCTCTGTCAGGTATTTCTAATTATAGAGGCATGGATAGCATGCGAAACATAACTATCAACATGAGATATCTAGCATCATGATTATAATCAACAGTAGCAGTAAGATATCAACATAAGCATGACCATTGTATGTACACAATTACAGTCTTATGCATATCCACAACATAAGTATAATTACTATCTCTTAGTTGCACTAAGCATCATCTTTATGTAAAGAGAACAAACATGGGTTATCATTCGATGTGAAGCGTCATGTATAACCCTAAACAGATATGCTATACGGCTGTATTACATCTTTTATTATGTCCTGAGGAAATTGAGGATACCACTCAAAATCCAACTGACCACTGCTAAGTCGAAATTAGTGCCATACAAGATCTAGGAAGAGCCAGACTCCTAAGATCTTCTCCGCCCCCGGTCAGTACGGGTCCGCCATAGTGACACAAAAGGTCAAGCTGCTTACAGCCTAGTCCGTCCTTGGTACAGGTCACGACACTAGTGAAAGAGGTGGGTACGCATACCCTACCATCTGAGGTACAACCACAGTTGTCCTCTAATATCATCACATATATAATCACCGAGACACGACCACAGCCGTTCTCAAACTAAGGGCTAGTTATGACCACAGTCATCCTCCCTAAACACTTGAATTCAGGATGACAAGCACCCCGCATACTCATCAGTATGCGCTCCGAGTTTCCCTTAGGAATACTCATTTCACCATCTGGCAAGTTCTAACACTCAGATGGATCTATGGCACAGGACACTACATGATTAGAGTTGCACTTGATTAGTTATGCCAATTGGGTGAATTAAGGCTGCATCAAACAAGTAGACATACAAACCCTAATTCACTTCTAGCAAGCATATAAATATCAAAACCTGAAAAGATATAAAACATATGAAACATAATTTCTCATCTCATCATCACATGGTAATATTCACTTGCCATTCATGAGACTAAACCAGTCATCATGCTATCACAGGATATAAATCCTTTTCACAATATTACAGGGTATCAACCCTTATCAATCATAAGAGGAATACACCTCATTCAGGGCTCAATCATGCCCATGAAACATCTTGTTACTTCTTACTAAGTAACATCTAACCATATGGCTCACAAGGCCATTAAACATCTTGTCACCTCTCACTAGGCAACAATAACATATTAACTCATGTAATATAATAGTAACACCACTATTTCCTCCACAGGGTTAGGGTTTACTATTCACATCAATTAGGGTTTCATGTTCATTTTATCAATACAACCCTAATATATTGTTCCATACATCTAGGAGCATCCATCGACATTCCAAGTATTTAATATTCTTATCATTTATCATTAAATGATCATCAACACAAGGTATGAGTTTATCTCTCATCATTATCATGGTATGATTACATCATACTCATTTTAGCTTACTTATCAAGTATGTTAAACTCATTACATTTCATTGTGACAATTTACATAACACTCTCCTTGTGTATCTTATCTAAAAATATTGGATTTGAGATGCATCAAGGTATATCAACCCTGAAATGCTAAATGTGATATCTATCATGTCTCAATGTATCACTTCCCTCATCACTTCTATCTTACATGAGTTTATTAACTTATCTTATAATAAGGAATTTCACATCTTAATACTTTCATCCACCAACCTATCACCTTTACCATGATGTGCATAGATCACACACAAGGATTGTCCAACTATCTTCAATGATATGGACTCATCTCAAATTAAGGCATTGCTTGTTATAAGGTTGCCTATAGTCAAACACTTGAGATATTTCATCATTATAGGGTATTACTCATTATTTCATCATTAAGGTTTACTCATATCATTACCCAGACATTAGGGTTATGATTTATCATCATATTGCCGATGATTAGAATTCCATGCACTATAGCCCAAATTTAGGGTTTTACATAGCTTTACTCTGTGTTAGGTTTAAGGTTTCATATGACATCACCCTCAATTAGGGTTTCACATGGAATCATCCTCAATTAGAGTTTCTCAGGGAATCACCCTCAATTAGGGTTTCACTAATCATCCCAATTAGGGTTTCATTCAATTACCCATAAATTAGGGATTCATTATTCCTCCAATTAGGGTTTGGTATTTCATTACCTTAAATTAGAGTTACCCAAGTCATTACCCTTAATTAGGGTTACACTATTACCCTTAATTAGGGTTACACTATTACCCTAGATTAGGGTTTTACTTAGAATTTCCCTAAATCAGGGTTAGGGTTCGTTAACCTTCTCAATTAGGGTTTCTTGATCTCTTTACTAAAGATACTACCCTAAATCACCATATGAATCATACTCATGTATGAATTAATTTCTATCATTCTCTCCACTTGATTTGGTTACATCAACCATCTGATCAAATACAAACAACTATGTTTGACATAGTATACTGAGTTATTGCTTCCATAAACAATTAGGGTTTGCTTAAGTCAATAGCCTTCAACTCACGATTCCTTGGGAGTTAATCCCTCAAATTTGGTGAGTCATTAGACCACATCATTAGGAACAGTAATACCAAACATTCAACCCTTGGTCAATGCATTCAAACGGTCTTGAGACCGTTTACTCAAAAAGGTCAATTAAATCAGATTGAAAATCAGCACTTAATTCAATTAGGTTTCCCTAATTGATTAGGCTTCAAATCACGATTCATTGGGAGTTAATCCCTCAAATTTGGAGGGTCATTAACCAACATCATTATAAACAGGAATACCAAACGGTCAATGCTTGGTCAACACACTCAAACGGTCTTGAAACCGTTTTCCCAAACAGGTCAAGTTGATCAGGTTGAAAATCAGCATTTAATTCAATTCGATTTATCTAATTGATTGGCCTTCAACTCACGATTCCTTTGGATTTAACCCCTAAAATTTGGAAGGTCATTAGCCTACATAATTAGGAACAAGATTCCCAAACGGTCAACGCTTGTTCAACCATATCAAACGGTCTTGAAACCGTTTTCCCTAAAATGGTTTGCTGAAACCGCATAGCCAATCAATTTAAAACGATTTGGAATAGATATCAAGACCATTTGGCTTGGTACTTTTCTTTGGATAAGCATCTAGGATGATGTCATCATCCCCTTCCTTCGAAAAACCAAGAACAGCAACCGTTCTTGATGGAAATTGCCGCAAGGAAACAAGTATGTATCAAATTGAAGAAAACAATCAACAAAGCATAATTGATTGATGCAATAACAATGATTAAGGGTTTGAGTTATAAAACCCGCCTCCAATTGAGCTCCAAAGCTTCAAGCTCACGCCATTAATGGCGGATGAAGCTCTAGCAACTCCCCCTAAGCTCGTCCTCAAGCTTTTGGATGAAAAAGTTGGCTAGGGTTGAAGAGGAGATCCAAATAAGAAGAAATCAATGATTTATTTTTTATTTCCACCATGGAATCAAGGAGAACGAAGGTCAAGGACCTTACCAACAGGTTGGGGTCGTCCTCCTGCTCCTCCACAGATCCTTAGTCGTTTTCCAAGCAAGGGTAAAGAAAAGAATCCGAAATAGCCTTTGTTTTGGCTTGGTAAAGGTACTTTTATAAGAAAATTGATGAGAGAGAAAATGCATTATTAAAATGCATTAAATTCCAAAAATATGGCCGCCTCTTCCCCCTCAAATTCCCCTCAAAATCCCTAAGGACGAGGATATCTTCATTGCCTCTTATTCCTCTTCATTATCCATCATTTAAAGAAAATCAAATTAAGCACCTTAATGCTTATTATATTAATATCCATATGTGAGTGGGTTTTCTTTTCCTTATAATAATGGTGAGTGGAATTTCACCTTCTTAGGATATTTTCGTTCCTTATCTTGGAAAAAGAACGTCCATCCTTATTCAAAATCAACCAATAACATTTTGGTTGAAGGCCCTTTAATTAATACATTCATTTTTGCCCTAATTTGAATTAGGGTTTCACTTATGATTAAATCTTGATTATTTTAATATCAAGATTCTCTCTCCTCCAACTTAATTCAAATGAGGCACCCCTCTCATTTTATTTTCTCTACATGATGCCAAGGAACATTAAGGACCTTATTGAAGTGGTAATTTGCATATTGAACCCTAGGTTTTGGGTAAATTGCACATTACACCAAAACTAGGTTTTCATGCACATACATTGTTTTATCAGATCTTTCTTGGTATTCAGGCTTCCATAAGCCATACCTCAACATCATCTTTACTCTCATGATGATTCAACACCTGAGGAACATATTATCATACACAATTTGTACTTAAACCCCTAAACTTGGGTAATTTTCACTTTAGTCCAAAACAGGCAAAACATTGATTTCAACAATGTTCAAAAAGGACTAGAATTGCAATATAAGTTCCTCTTGAACCCTAATTACCTTTCACAAGATAAGATTAAGCATTTAATCATCTTTCTTAATCAAAACACCTAGGGTTAAAGTATAACCCAGGTCAGGGGTGTTACAAATTATAAACCCCTAACAAGGATTTCGTCCTCAAAATCCAGATAAAGGAGGACAGATATATTTCATTTATCATACTATCTAGTCTTCACATAACATCTCATTATTATGGAGACACCATAATACTTTGATCAGCACCAAGTGTTTCCATATAAGATTCTCATAGAATCAACACACAAGGCACATGCCCCACTGTCCCTCATCATTGACTATAGAGTCAACTTTGTGTCAAATAACACTTTTCTTATTCAGAGAAGCATCATACATTCTTTATTAATATCATGTTTATGCAGAGCATAAACCCCTAACATATGATGTTCATATTATTATAATCAGACTAATTTCACAGTTGACCACTCTAGGTAGCCAACCTAACCCATCTAATAACTCTCAGATACCAGAATCTTTCACCTTGGTATCTATCACATGTGTTGGAAACACATCATATATATCTCTTCCTTTCATCTTGGAACGTTAATTGTTTCATGTCCTCATCTTGGGACCAAAGTCCAAGATAACTGATACTTTTCTAAGTATCCATCACATGAACACATTTATCTTATGCACATCAAGTGTCCTAAGACCCACTTGATTGCCATGTCCCTGAAAGGAAAGAAAACAAGGATTCATATTCCTCTTATTAATTTATGTATTTTCAATTATTCATGAACCATTTACTTTTTATCTCATCCTAGGTTCCTTGCCTTTAGCATTGAAATTTGTAAGGATGATTGCATGTCATTATCCTTTTCTTTATTATTATCTAGCATGTTTATGATCATCTCATGATCTCATCACAATTCCCATTTCCTCATTATGGGAAAGATCTCTATCATGCTTGCAGCATTGTTGAACAAGGTTCATCTCCCTTATTCTTACTCTTATCTTATGAGGAGTACACTTTTAGTTCCTCATACAACATGCTCATTTGAGATTATCTCAGACTTCTGTTTCTTATACTTAGTATATCACACATTTATTCATTCCATATTTCTGATTTCATGATACTCATTAGATTGTATTAGAATGACTGCTTGATCAGGGCAATCAGAGAGATTACAATCTAAGAGTTTCCATACTCACTTTATCATCAATAGTTGTATACCTGGCCAGGGTATATAAATACTGAGATTAAGTGGTATGCACTTTGTATACTATCATATTCCTCACTTTTCATATCATTATACACACATGACTTTCCCTTGTTCCAACATGACTAAGTCATTTAGGAAATCTTTTAAAGCTCAAACTTCTGTATTAAGGACTGATAACCTAGATCGTAAAGCTAGTATCCAGTCCACTATATGCATTACTATTGCTCTAATCTACCCAACAGTAATACTTAAAGAAAGATTTTCTTATCATAAATGGATCAACTAGGAGACTCTTAAGCAATTGTCTCTGTCTTGCCTGCTCCCATGCACCTCTTCTTGGTGCAATATTGCTGCTCTCAGCAACAATCTCCTCATGTGACCCAGTCATCTTTAAGTTCCTCTTCTCTTATATGAGCAGAAGACATTATCAGATACACTGGATGATACCAGAACATACTCTACTACCTTATTCCTATGTCTCTGTAGACTCAGCGAACCTAGAGCTCTGATACCACTTAATTGTTGCATCCAACTAACAAAAACATAATTAACTAATGCGGAAGCGTTCACTAAGCAGCAGATTACAGAAAATCACTAAAAATTTTAAACCTTTTTCAAAGAGACCCAATCATAAGAAAACTCTTTCAACAATAACCAATGTATTACATTTACATCATGGTTCATAAGTATATATCTTATACCATCTCTTCTCGAGGGTTACAACATCAACTGCCTTGTTAAAAGCTAAACACAGACAACATAATAACCTCGAGGCATCAAGCCAAGATCTCAAAATGATACATTAAAAGCACTAAGTACTAACTCTGAGGACCTGAGAGTACAGAGACGACACATAGGACTTCTATCTACCAAACACGATAGACAGCACACTCAACCTGAGTTGTCACTACTGTCCTTGTAGCTGCTGATGTTCTTCATCTGAAAGATATTCTCAGTCTCTTTCACACTCGTCCACCTAAAAATGTTGGTTCCCACGGGGGTGAGACAATTGAAAATTGCCCCAGCGAGAGATATAACTCTCCGCCAGAAACATCATTATTGTAGTTTAATTAATATAAAACTGAGCAGAGGATAAGCAGTTTAGATCATTCTCATCTTTTAAAGTATTACACCTATCTATGATTGAACAGTAATTCATCTATTCTCTTTATAAGAAATAGAAAGAACATGTATAACATTTATCTACCATACATTTTCAACATCTCAAGCTTTGCTCATGTCATTCATTATTCTGATGTATCACCCATGATTCATTCTTGTTTCTATTTTTTGGCCTTAGCCAATCTGCTAAACAAGTATTCACTTATGCCAGACATGTGATTATATAAATCAGCATGTCTTATTCAAGCATTAAACTATATTAATCAGGTATAAATGTTTCAGGCATTGGACTATACCAATCCTGATTACACATCCAGGCATTGGACTTTAACCAAACCTAATTACAGGCATTAAGCCTATGTCAGGTATTTCTAATTATAGAGGCATGGATAGCATGCGAAACATAACTATCAACATGAGATATCTAGCATCATGATTATAATCAACAGTAGCAGTAAGATATCAACATAAGCATGACCATTGTATGTACACAATTACAGTCTTATGCATATCCAAAACATAAGTATAATTACTATCTCTTAGTTTCACTAAGCATCATCTTTATGTAAAGAGAACAAACATGGGTTATCATTCAATGTGAAGTGTCATGTATAACCCTAAACAGATATGCTATACGGCTGTATTACATCTTTTATTATGTCCTGAGGAAATTGAGGATACCACTCAAAATCCAACTGACCACTGCTAAGTCAAAATCAGTGCCATACAAGATCTAGGAAGAGCCGGACTCCTAAGATCTTCTCCGCCCCCGGTCAGTACGGGTCCGCCACAGTGACACAAAAGGTCAAGCTGCTAACAGCCTAGTCCGTCCTTGGTACAGGTCACGACACTAGTGAAAGAGGTGGGTACGCATACCCTACCATCTGAGGTACAACCACAGTTGTCCTCTAATATCATCACATATATAATCACCGAGACATGACCGCAACCGTTCTCAAACTAAGGGCTAGTTATGACCACAGTCATCCTCCCTAAACACTTGAATTCAGGATGACAAGCACCCCGCATACTCATCAGTATGCACTCCGAGTTTCCCTTAGGAATACTCGTTTCACCATCTGGCAAGTTCTGACACTCAGATGGATCTATGGCACATGACACTACATGATTAGAGTTGCACTTGATTAGTTATGCCAATTGGGTGAATTAAGGCTGCATCAAACAAGTGGACATACAAACCCTAATTCACTTCTAGCAAGCATATAAATATCAAAACCTGAAAAGATATAAAACATATGAAACATAATTTCTCATCTCATCATCACATGGTAATATTCACTTGCCATTCATGAGACTACACCAGTCATCATGCTATCACAGGATATAAATCCTTTTCACAATATTACAGGGTATCAACCCTTATCAATCATAAGAGGAATACACCTCATTCAGGGCTCAATCATGCCCATGAAACATCTTGTTACTTCTTACTAAGTAACATCTAACCATATGGCTCACAAGGCCATTAAACATCTTGTCACCTCTCACTAGGCAACAATAACATATTAACTCATGTAATATAATAGTAACACCACTATTTCCTCCATAGGGTTAGGGTTTACTATTCACATCAATTAGGGTTTCATGTTCCTTTTATCAATACAACCCTAATATATTGTTCCATACATCTAGGAGCATCCATCGACATTCCAAGTATTTAATATTCTTATCATTTATCATTAAATGATCATCAACACAAGGTATGAGTTTATCTCTCATCATTATCATGGTATGATTACATCATACTCATTTTAGCTTACTTATCAAGTATGTTAAACTCATTACATTTCATTGTGACAATTTACATAACACTCTCCTTGTGTATCTTATCTAAAAATATTGGATTTGAGATGCATCAAGATATATCAACCCTGAAATGCTAAATGTGATATCTATCATGTCTCAATGTATCACTTCCCTCATCACTTCTATCTTACATGAGTTTATTAACTTATCTTATAATAAGGAATTTCACATCTTAATACTTTCATCCACCAACCTATCACCTTTACCATGATGTGCATAGATCAGACACAAGGATTGTCCAACTATCTTCAATGATATGGACTCATCTCAAAATAAGGCATTGCTTGTTATAAGGTTTCCTATAGTCAACCACTTGAGATATTTCATCATTATAGGGTATTAATCATTATTTCATCATTAAGGTTTACTCATATCATTACCCAGACATTAGGGTTATGATTTATCATCATATTGGCGATGATTAGAATTCCATGCACTATAGCCCAAATTTAGGGTTTTACATAGCTTTACTCTGTGATAGGTTTAAGGTTTCATATGACATCGCCCTCAATTAGGGTTTCACATGGAATCATCCTCAATTAGAGTTTCTCAGGGAATCACCCTCAATTAGGGTTTCACTAATCATCCCAATTAGGGTTTCATTCAATTACCCATAAATTAGGGATTCATTATTCCTCCAATTAGGGTTTGGTATTTCATTACCTTAAATTAGAGTTACCCAAGTCATTACCCTTAATTAGGGTTACAATATTACCCTAGATTAGGGTTTTACTCAGAATTTCCCTAAATCAGGGTTTGCTTAAACCCTAGATTAGGGTTTTACTGAGTTATTGATTCCATAAACAATTAGGGTTTGCTTAAGTGAATAGCCTTCAACTCACGATTCCTTGGGAGTTAATCCCTCAAATTTAATGAGTCATTAGACCACATCATTAGGAACAGTAATCACAAACATTAAACCCTTGGTCAATGCATTCAAACGGTCTTGAGACCGTTTACTCAAAATGGTCAATTAAATCAGATTGAAAATCAGCACTTAATTCAATTAGGTTTCCCTAATTGATTAGGCTTCAACTCACGATTCCTTGGTAGTTAATCCCTCAAATTTGGAGGGTCATTAACCAACATCATTATAAACAGGAATCCCAAACAGTAAATGCTTGGTCAACACACTCAAACGGTCTTGAAACCGTTTTCCCAAATAGGTCAGGTTGATCAGGTTGAAAATCAGCATTTAATTCAATTCGATTTATCTAATTGATTGGCCTTCAACTCACGATTCCTTTGGATTTAACCCCTAAAATTTGGAGTGGCATTAGCCTACATAATTAGGAACAATATTCCCAAACGTTCAACGCTTTTTCAACCATATCAAACGGTCTTGAAACCATTTTCCCTAAAACGGTTTGCTGAAACCGCATAGCCAATCAATTTAAAACGATTTGGAATAGATATCAAGACCATTTGGCTTGGTACTTTTCTTTGGATAAGCATCTAGGATTATGTCATCATCCCCTTCCTTCGAACAACCAAGAACAGCAACCGTTCTTGATGGAAATTGCAGCAAGGAAACAAGTATGTATCAAATTGAAGAAAACAATCAACAAAGCATAATTGATTGATGCAATAGCAATGATTAAGGGTTTGAGTTATAAAACCCGCCTCCAATTGAGCTCCAAAGCTTCAAGCTCACGCCATTAATGGTGGATGAAGCTCTAGCAACTCCCCCTAAGCTCGTCCTCAAGCTTTTGGATGAAAAAGTTGGCTAGGGTTGAAGAGGAGATCCAAATAAGAAGAAATCAATGATTTATTTTTTATTTCCACCATGGAATCAAGGAGAACGAAGGTCAAGGACCTTACCAACAGGTTGGGGTCGTCCTCCTGCTCCTCCACAGCTCCTTAGTCGTTTTCCAAGCAAGGGTAATGAAAAGAATCCGAAATAGCCTTTGTTTTGGCTTGGTAAAGGTACTTTTATAAGAAAATTGATGAGAGAGAAAATGCATTAAATTCCAAAAATATGGCCGCCTCTTCCCCCTCAAATTCCCCTCAAAATCCCTAAGGAAGAGGATATATTCATTGCCTCTTATTCCTCTTCATTATCCATCATTTAAAGAAAATCAAATTAAGCACCTTAATGCTTATTATATTAATATCCATATGTGAGTGGGTTTTCTTTTCCTTATAATAATGGTGAGTGGAATTTCACCTTCTTAGGATATTTTCGTTCCTTATCTTGGAAAAAGAACGTCCATTTTTATTAAAAATCAACCAATAACATTTTGGTTGAAGGCCCTTTAATTAATACATTCATTTTTGCCCTAATTTGAATTAGGGTTTCACTTATGATTAAATCTTGATTATTTTAATATCAAGATTCTCTCTCCTCCAACTTAATTCAAATGAGGCACCCCTCTCATTTTATTTTCTCTACATGATGCCAAGGAACATTAAGGACCTTATTGAAGTGGTAATTTGCATATTGAACCCTAGGTTTTGGGTAAATTGCACATTACACCAAAACTAGGTTTTCATGCACATACATTGTTTTATCAGATCTTTCTTGGTATTCAGGCTTCCATAAGCCATACCTCAGCATCATATTTACTCTCATGACGATTCAACACATGAGGAACATATTATCATACACAATTTGCACTTAAACCCCTCAACTTGGGTAATTTGCACTTTAGTCCAAAACAGGCAAAACATTGATTTCAACAATGTTCAAAAAGGACTAGAATTGCAATATAAGTTCCTCTTGAACCCTAATTACCTTTCACAAGATAAGATTAAGCATTTAATCATCTTTCTTAATCAAAACACCTAGGGTTAAAGTATAACCCAGGTCAGGGGTGTTACACTAGAACCTTGGACGATATGTGTAGTGGCTATGACGGACGATACCCTTTGGTCCCTGACCTTGTGACGTGCGTCACACTATCACCCTGTTTTGTGGCGGCCGATAGGCCATGAGTTGGTTGGCTGAACTATAGGTCCCTTGGCCGACTGTATGAGCTACACCTTCAGATGTTGCCTCTTGTGGAGTACTCTTCCCGACACATACACACATGACCTAGATGTAGCTTGGTGTCATTTGTGCTTTGAGGTGGAAGTTGCTAGTTAGTTCTGTGACGGGCGTGACACTAGTCCTATGTGTGTGTCGACCGATAACCCTGCACCTGATGGGCGTTGCTCTACACCCCATCGCACGATCTGCTTCTTTGTTTAGCTGCACACTTGGTTGCTGTTACCCTTGGTGCTGACGCAGCGTTGCACGATACCATAGTGCACAACACTGGTGAGTGCATGACACGCCTGACGCAATGTTGCACTTTACACCCTTGTGTTGGCCGTTGGACACCGGTGTGCTGACCGTTATGAGTTGTATGATAGATGAGGGTGCCCTGCCCGATATCTTTGTGGTGAGGGTAGTGGGTGCTTTTAGTGAGGGTCCTGCCCTTATAGAAACCGATATGTTGTTCTTGCATCACGTTTTAGTTTTGATAAGTAACCCTGGATGTGCACGATATAGTGGACCACATCTATGTTAGAACTTGTGTATATATCACGTTTAGACATGATGATGGCCCTTAATATGCTGAATGGTAATCATTATGGTAAAGCTTGTCCATGTAACTTATCATGACTTTACATATGCATGTGATCATCCTGAATCATCTGTATAAGTGCTAAGGAAATGGTAATCACATAAATGCTCTGTTTAAATAATGTGGCCTATTTCTATATGTTGAGGCATGACTGATAAAGCATCAACGTCACCCTATGTCGATAAAATGAACTTCTAAGCTATTCACAATGATTATGTATACTAACCATGCAGGTCTCATACAGATGTATAGCCAAGCAAAGGGCTATGAGGTATATATGTTGAGTAACTCTGCTGTGATGGTGACTCTTGATAATGTGATAACATGTATGATGTATTTGACTAAAGTGCTTGGGATTGCTATCCCATGTTGATGATGTAAGCGTTGAGAGGCAGTGGCACTATGTGATAAGGGATTGAGATCCCATGGTATGTGATGATCCTTGAGATGGATCCGGATGATTGACAAGAAGCCAAGTGATAACATGTAATGTTGGATCCTTGTGATGGATCAGGATGATGTTGATTACAATAATAGTCTAATGTTGAGTTTTATGTTGTTTATTCTTGTTATAGTTGGCATGTTATACAACTTGGTTGAATCTTGCAATCCACTTAAAATATACTAACTAATCACAGTGGAACATGTCTTGTAGTTTGCCCTGGCCATAGACCCATCATCGTCAGTAGTTGGTGATGGTGAAACAGGTTCTCCTACGGGTTAACCTGGAAGCGCATATTGTTGAATATGTGTGGTTTCTCCTAGCCTTAAATAGAGAGGGAATCGAGTGCAGCTACGGTTGCAGACTCGGATATATATATTCTGAGCATGGTGAACAGGCCCATGGCTCAGTGTGATAGAGCATGAATGTGTTCATGGCTCAGAGCACGGTGAATGGGCCCGTGGCTCAGATATACTAGCGTCGAGACCTGTACCGAGGTAGGCTAGAGAAAGGGGAGCCTATGGAGCTGACCCTGTGGTTGATGCCACTTAAGCACGAGACTGTGGTCCTGCTTTGGTTCTCGTGCACTGACCACGAGGTGGGAGGTCATGGAGTCCGACTCTTCCATTGACCTAGTATGGCACCGACTCCGGGTTTTGCAGCCGTCGATTGGATTTGAACGGTACGGTTCACTTCCTCAGGGCTTGATAATAAATAATCCAGCCGTATAGTATTTACTGCTTAAGGCAAAACGCGGAACATTGATTGATGCCTTGTTTGTGTAGTTAATCTTGTAAAACCTTGCAGTTACTTATATGTTCCTCATGATTATGTGGTAAGCTCTTATAATTCTTATCTTGTTAATCATGTTCCATAGAGAAATAATTGGTTATATGTCTTCCATACATCCTGGTAAGCTTGATGGTAAGAATAGATTTACGGTATAAGCTGTTATTATTCTACGTTTTGCTGTTTATCTTCTGTTGTTGCTTTATCCTCTTGGTTTTATAGTTTTGGCGGGGAGTTATGTTTCTCGTTGGGACAATGTTCAATTGTCTCACCCCCACTGGTTTTTAGGTGTTCGAGCTAGACGTGGTGGTGGTCGCGGAGTTGCGACTGAGCAGCAAGACGAGCAGTAGAAGGCAAGAAATGGACATGCTGCTGTTTTGGTCATTTTGTAGTAGAGTCTTAGAGTCATCCCTGTACTCTTAGGTCCTTGGAGGTGTTTTGACGTTGTTTCACGATGCATAGCTGTTGATGTTTTGTATATCCTGCTGCTGGCCGGATGTGGGCCTTTATGTACATATAAACAGGTGATGAACTCATGTGATGAAACAACGGATCCCCTAAGCTGTGGACACGTATCAAGGCTGGTATATATTTATATAACCTGTTTTCTTGCAGAATGAGGACGTAAATGTAATAGTTTCTTAGTTTATCCACTTTCCGCAATCGGTTTTAATTAACCCGTGTTTTTGATAATCTGTGGTTATGGTGATTTCCGCACATTTTCGCGTAACACCTCGTTGTCTGTGTGATAGAGGGATGTGTTGCCACAAGTTTGGTATCAGTGCTCTAGGTTCGCTGAGTCTACAGGGACTTAGGACTAGGTTGTGTCTATTCTTGTGCGTTTTCCAGATTTTCTTACAATCATCTTCTACCCTTAGCGGAAGAAAAGCCAAGATGTCTGGAAACCATGAAGAACATGCTGCTGAGAACAGCGATGCTGCATCAGTTGATGGAGCTATAGGGCAGGCACATGAAGATCGGGTGCCTGAGGTCCCACAACCTGACCCAACCATTATTAAACATCATACTTACCAACAACTTATGGGGCAGATGATGGCTACGATGAATCTCATGGTTGAGCAATTGCCAGTGCCTCTTCCTAGAGCACAGGCTCCCCATGGTGAAACATCGGGTATTGAGAAGACCTTTGAGCGGCTTTGCCGAGTCGGAGCTTCGGATTATGCTGGAACGGCTGATCCAGCGGATGCAGATCTATGGCTGACAAGTCTTGAGAAGGCTTTCCGGATCCTCGACATCCCCGAAGCAGACAAAGTAAAGCACACGGTCTACCTTCTGAAGGGTACTGCTGGTCACTGGTGGACCATCGAAGAAGAGAAGCGACCTGGTGAGGTGATCGGTTGGGAAGTTTTCCGGCGCGAGTTCGTCAGCAGATACTTTCCGAAAACGTATCTAGATGAGAAGATCAGTTAGTTTGAGCACTTTCAACAAGGAGGGATGAACATCACCGAGTATGAAGCCAAGTTCATGGATCTGTTGAGGTTTTGTCCTCACGTGGCAGCAACAGATGAAGAACGGATCAGATGCTTTGAGAAAGGTCTGAGTGCTGAGTTGACAACACCTGCTTCTGCGTTGGAGAACAGAGAGCGGATTGCTACGTTTGTGGAATCTATCTGAAGGATTGAAAGGTTTGTTAGGGAGAAAAGAGAATCTATGGCTAGGAAGAGGCTTGCTCAGTTCAAGGGACAGAGGTTTGGTGGCTTCAAAAAGCCAAGGTTTTCAGCACCTTTTATGATGAGAGGTTCCAGTGTACCATCGCAATGGTCTCCAAGTAAGGGAAGAGGTTATGTTTCTTCACCATCAAAGGCACATAGTACAACTTCTGTGGCAGTGATAGGGCCATCTAGGCCACGATTTGAAGTTAATACATGCTATATCTGCGGTCAGACGGGGCATTTCAAGTTGAACTGCCCAAGTAGAGATGTTGAAGTGACGCAACAGTCGATGCAGAATCATCAAGGGTCAGATAGACATCAGCCCAGTGGTAGCAGAGGGTGAGGACGCGGTCAACCGATGCAAGCGGGATCGTCTGCTCAAGGGAGCAGAGGTCGTGGATAGCAAGCAACGGCTCGATTCTATGCTATGAGTCAGCCGGAGGCGATAGTCAACCTGCGAGTGGTGACAGGTCATATGAAGTTATTTCATTCTGATATGTCTTCTCTTTGCTTTATATCTGTTCTGGTTGACCTAGGTGCCACACACACTTTTATCTCCTATAGTATGCTTGAAAACTATCGTTTACCTATTAGCTGTAAGAAGGATAGCTTGTTGTTAGAAACCCCTCTTGATGGTCTCTCGATGCTTCGAGAAGAGTGTCCATCTTGTGTCTTATCTTTTTCAGGACACAACATACAAGTGGATCTTATACCACTTGATATGCATGGTTTCAATGTTATCCTTGGGATGGATACCTTAGAGAAGTATAGAGTTGTTTTGGACTGTGGTTCCAAGCAGACTGTGTTTGATGATGATGGAGAGAAGTAGATCTTCCAGGGAGATAGAAAGATTCTTCTGACGTGTCTGGTATCAGCTATGGTGGCAGAGAAGTTGATATGACAAGGATGTGAGGCATTCTTAGATCACGTTGTGGATACCGTTATGGCTACCAAGGCGAAGGGTCCTAGTCTCGAGGAAGTGTCGGTTGTCCAAGAGTTTGCCGATGTGTTTCCTGATGAGTTTCCTGGAGTTCCTCCACCCCGAGAAATTGATTTTGAGATCAATCTGGTACCAGGAATGCAGCCAGTTGCACAGACACCGTATATGATGGCTCCAGTAGAGATGGCAGAGCTTAAGAAGCAATTTCAAGAGTTGTTGGAGAAGGGTTTCATCTGACTGAGTACGTCGCCTTGGGGTGCTCTAGTGTTGTTCGTCAAAAAAAGGATGGATCGATGCGGCTATGTATAGATTACCGACAGTTGAACAAGGTCACGATTAAGAACAAGTACCAGTTACCAAGGATAGACGATCTGTTCGATCAGTTGCATGGTGCTACAGTGTTTTCAAAGATCGATCTACGATCCGAATATCATCAATTGAGGATTAAGGCGGATGACATACCGAAGTCAGCTTTTAGGATGAGGTATGGTCACTTCGAGTTTGTGGTTATGTCGTTTGGGCTAACCAATGCACTTGCTGCTTTCATGGATTTGATGAACAGAGTGTTCCGTCCGTTCCTAGATCAGTTTGTTGTAGTCTTTATAGATGACATCTTGATCTATAGTTGGGACAAGCTAGAGCATGAGTGACATCTTCGACTAGTGTTGACTCTTCTTCGCCAACATCAGTTATATGCCAAGTTCAGTAAGTGTGAGTTCTGGTCGGAAGAGGTGACTTTCCTGGGTCATGTGATATCTGCTGAAGGAGTCAAAGTGGACCCAAAGAAGGTAGAGTCCGTCACAGATTGGGAGCAACCAAAGACGCCGAAAAAAGTTCGTAGTTTCCTGGGTTTAGCAGGATACTACCGAAGGTTTATCAAGGACTTCAGTGCAATTGCATTGCCGATGACGAAGTTGACTAGAAAGGATGTACCTTTTGTCTGGGATGATCGTTGTCAACAAGCTTTCCAAGGTCTGAAGGAGAAGCTGACCAGTGCTCCAGTGTTAATCCTGCCAGAGCCTGGGAAGGGCTATGTTGTTTTATGTGATGCTTCCAAGAAAGGTTTAGGTTGTGTGTTGATGCAGGAAGATCATGTGGTTTCTTTCGCTCCGCGACAACTTAAGAAACACGAGGAGAACTATCTGAATCATGATTTGGAGTTGGCGGCAGTGGTTCATGCATTAAAGATTTGGAGACACTATCTTTACGGGGAAGTGTGTCAAATCTTCACGGATCACAAGAATCTGAAGTACATCTTTTCGCAACATGAGTTAAACATGCGACTGCATAGATGGATGGAGCTAATCAATGATTACGACTGCACCATCGAGTACCATCCTGGTAAGGCTAATGTGGTGGCTGATGTGCTTAGCCGAAAGTCTTCTTCTTTTCCTTCAAAGAAGGCACAATTGAGTTCCCTGGTATGCCATAGACGGGATATGTTTGTTTCCTTGCGGTAGATGAATGTACAGATGGAAGTTTCCTTCTAAGCTGGACTTTTAGCATAGATGCAAGTCAAGCCTATGCTGAGACAACAGATCAAAGATGCACAACAAATAGATTACGCGGTACAGTTGATCAGATCAGAGTTCGGCAGCGAAAAGTGTGATGGGTTCCATGAGTCTAAGGAGGGACTAGTTTGCTATCGTGATAGGATGGTGGTCCCTGATGTTGATGATCTGAAGAAGTTAGTGCTTGAGGAAGCACACACGTCGATGTATGCTATGCATCCAGGAGTCACCAAGATGTATCATGGTCTAAAGGACTTGTATTGGTGGCCCGATTTGAAGAGAGATGTAGCTGAGTTCATGGCTAGATGTACGGTTTGTCAGCAAGTCAAGGCTGAACATCAGAAGCCGGCAGGTACTTTGCAACCCCTGCCATTACCACAGTGGAAATGGGATCATATAACCATGGATTTCGTAGTTGGTCTACCCAGGACAACTAGGAATCATAATTCCATTTGGGTGATAGTCGATAGGTTGATGAAGTCTGCCCATTTCATACCAGTAAAGACAGCGTATACAGCCGTGAAACTCGCTCGAGTATACGTGGATGAGATAGTACGTTTTCATGTGTGCCAGTGACGATAGTTTCTGACAGAGGTCCTCAGTTCATGAGTCGTTTCTGGGAACAGTTGCACAAAGCGTTGGGAACACAGTTGAGGTTCAGTACCGCCTTCCACTCGCAGATAGATGGATAGTCTGAGAGGACTATTCAGACTCTGGAGGATCTCCTTCGAGCTTGTGTTTTGCAGTTCTTAGGCAATTGGGACATGCATCTTAGTTTGATAGAGTTTGCACTACTACAGAACCTACCTTTAGTGTCGGTTATTTAAAGTCTTTAGTGTCGGTTTCTAAGCGACACCTATGTGGGCGACACTAAAAGCTCACCCATTAGGCGTCGGTTCTGAAACCGACGCCCAAACTCTTCGCGCGCCACCGAAAATGCGCCATCATGGGACTATAGGCGTCGGTTATTAGATAAGAAATCGATGCCCAAACCCTTCGCGCCACAGAAGGGCGCCAACTTGGGTACTATAGGCGTCGGTTATTAGCTAATAAGCGATGCCATCGAACTCCCAACACGTCCGTGCTGGACAGCACGACCGTGGTGTCTGGTCCGCTGCCATGGCCGTGCTGGCCAGCACGGCCGTGGTGTTAAGGAAATAGACGTCAGTTTCTATTAAAAACTGACACTGTAACTATTTGGCGTCGGTTTTATACAAATAACCGACGCCTATTGTTTTTTTTTCTGTCAGTCTGCAGACCTGCTGTGGCTGGTCGCAGGATGAGAAACTTGTTCAGTTCAGTTATGAACTGCAAGTTTTATGACATCCATTGATATCAGCCCACAACAGGCCAAAAACCTACAAAATTAACAACAAAAATATTCACACATTCATTTAGCAATGCAACCTGTGGTTCCATTTTATTTTCACACATTTAGAAACATTCATGTAGCTAGCAATTTTTAGTTCCATTCATTCACATTCACACATGTAGAAACATTCATATAGCAACCAACACTTTCATTCATTTTCACTCAGACACATGTAGAAACATCCAGACATGTAGAAACATTCACACATATATTATAATTCAGAAATTCATTTACAAAATATCATTGTTTAGTCATTATTCGCTATCAGGATCCCAATTATATTTTAAAGCCCCCACTATTTGTATGGCTGTTGCCCATTCTTCTCTTACTTCATTTAATTCTCCCATCATATAGGGAGCATTTTCATCTGGTAAGGCCTCTCCTGTAATGGGGTCAGCTTTAAACACCTGTAAAGAGAATGATGTATATATATAATTAATGAGCTATAAATAAGATTGATATATTTCGATCATATTATCTAATGAGACTATATAATACCTGAGCAATACACTCGATATCCAGTGCGGCATGTTTGATAATCATGTGCATATATCGCATGACATAGTATCCACATGCCCATCCGTTGTCTTGTGTAGCACACTATAAATTCAAACATACAAAATATTAAAAAATACAACTAATTAAGCATTGTTCACATAAATAATATATCCATATATTGCAGTCGGGAACTTACTTTCACGTTCTTCCAAATTATTAGCTGGTTCTTTTACATGGGGACCTTTCCTCCAGCCTTTTTGAACTCCTCAAAACCCCTACATGTTAATGTAACACAGAACATTGCAATTAAATAGTAATGTAATAACATATGTTAACGGATATGAAAATGAAATATTTTCACCGGAATAATGCCATTTTCATTATGTGTCCAAATCTTGTATTCAATTTACTCCCCTTAGGATCTAGATAATACACAGTGAACGTCTCGGGGACAATAACCAGTAACTCCCAATGCATACCACTAGAGGTAAAAAAGTTAAAAATTAATAACTCAAAATCCACAATAAAAATGTAATTTTCTTAAGTCCAAATTATAATAAGCAAAGTAAACTTACTCTACATTGAATGGAGCCATTATCACCGTCTTCTTATTTACAACAAAATTTGAAAAAGCCTCACAGCAGTATTGTTGAACTGACGTAGGGTCTTTAGCTACTAGAATAATCAAAGATGGAATAAAAAACCCTACATGTTCGAATCCAAAATCTGTACATATGTTGTCTAAGTAGCTGCAAAATATGTATTAATTACGCATGCATTAATAAATAAGAAACCAGATCACCAGATCATACACAAGGTATATGGATGTATAAAGAATATCTCACCTTATCCATAGCTCTATCACAGATGTATTTAGCCAATCATATCGAAACAACTCCAAAATATCTTGTATAAATATTTTTGTTTCGTATGACTGACCTGTAGAATCTGAATCGGAAGAAACAGTTATAGGGGAGTTTATATCATGTTCACCTAACCATACTGCCATACCCCTACAGTTAGGACCTAACGGGACAGGTAGGTCCTGTGGAACCCAACTAGGTAATGTAGGAGGTGGAAGTGGAGGCCTAGATGCTGTGGGTGTCTTCTTTTTAACCTGTATTATATATATAATTTCAGATCAACTGCCATCATATACACACGCTAACAATTGAACGTAATGTAAATTTACCATACCTTTTTAGTAAAGAGGACATCCGCTTTTAGCCACAATATCACTCCGCCTACTGCCTCACCAAGCGTTTCACAATCTGGGTGGGCATATGGCAATGGAAGATCCATCCACTGGGAGAATATATGTATCGTGTAAGGACCCTGACATGTGTTTAGGGTTTACCCTGTTTGTTTCGCTTGACCTTGATGCTTTAGTGCTTGCTAATCACCTTTGGTGGTGATTAGGGTTTTGTTGTGCTTTGTTGAGAGTTGAGGGGGGGGGCTACTTGCAAATCACCCAAGTTTAGAGTTGTGTGTGCAAGTTTACCATCTTGCGAGCCGTTTCCCTCTCTTTGCTTCCTCTAGGGTTGAGAGGAAGGCTTGGGCTTGTTGTTTGAGTTCTTTGGGCTTGAGTTGAGCTTGTTTGGGCCCTGATGTGCTTTGTTTGGGCTTGGTTGAACCTTGTGTCAGCCAAAGCTTGCCTTGTGTCATCCAAGGTGAGTTTGTGTCGACCTAGGGTGAGTGTGTGTCGTCCAAGGAAGCTTTGTGTCATCCAGCACAGTGGTGTGTCGCCCAGTAGCTTGTTTGTGTCGCCCAGCAGGAGTTGTTGCTTGTGTCGCCCATGTTGGTTGACCTTGGTTGGTGACACTTGGTGCCTAGCTTGGACAAATGTCTCTTGGCGTGCTAATGTGTTGGCTTGAACCCTAGGACAAGTGTCCCTTGGGTGGACGACACTTAGCATGGTTGTACCTTAGTTTCTCCTCCCCTTCTTCCTATATAAGTGGCTCTTCTCCTTGCCTTAGTCTCCTTTGGTCCTTTGGTCTCCCCTCCACCCTTGGTGCACGATACCCCTCTCCATCTTGCTTGTGTTGGCCGATACGCTTCCTTGGAGCTGAAGTGGTGGCCGATACACCTTCCTGGAGCAGCCTGGTGGACGATAGCTTTGGACCTTGGAGTGCTTTGGAGCTTTGGTGGCCGACAACCTTGGAGCTCAAAGTGCATCTTCTTCCTTGGAGCTTAAGGTGGGTTGCATAGTTTCTAACCCTAACTCTTTTACCTCTAGCTTTGATCTTGTTATATGTTAGTAGTCTAGCTTAGTTCCTTGCTTGTACATCTTTCTTATATACCTTAGTGGCCGATATCCCTCTCTTGGGTTTAGGGTTCCTTGTATACCTTGCTTTTTAGGGTTTGTGCTCCCTTGTGTTGGAGGTTGAAGGTGACCTAGGGTTGGGCGATATCCCTTCCTTGTGGGTGTGTTGAGCGACACCCTTGTCCTTGAGTTGAACGATATCAGTGTTCTTGGTGTTGGGCAACACCCTTCCTCTTGGGTTGGACGATAGGTTGACCTAGTATGGATGTTGGCTGACATGGTGACCATGTTGGGAGATATGGTTCCTAGGGTTGAGCAACACCTTTGTTTTTGAGTTGGACGGCATGGTGTTCCCCTTGGTGGACGATATGGTAGCTGGTGTTGGGCAACATGATGAGTCCTTTAGGTTGGCCGATACCCTTGCCCTTGAGTTGGGCGATAGGGTGAGCTAGGGTTTGTTGGCCGATATGGTGAGTACCCTTGGAGATAGGCGATACTCTCTCTCTCTCTCTTGTTGGGCGATATGGTCTGATGGTGTTGGGCGACATGGATGTCCTTGAGTTGGACGATAGAATGGGTGCTCTTGTGTTGAGTTATCTCCTTGTCCATGTGGTGGACGATAGGGCCAAGTAGTGCCATGTTGGACGATAGGCTATGTGCCCTGATGGCCGACACCATGGTGGGCGATACCCTTATGGCCGATAGCCATGTTGGGCGATACCCTACCCTATGTGCATGAGTGTGATGGTCGATAGGGTTAGTAGAGTGTGTTGGCCGATAGGGTAGTAGTGGGTGATGGTCGATAGGGTTAGTGAGGTTGGCCGATACCCATGTTGGATGATAGGTTTTAGATGAGGGTTGTGAGGCTATAGTGAGGGTATGAGTTTCTTTGGTGACGGTCCCTCATGTGATGGAAGTGGTTAGCCATTAACCAATAAAACGATGGTGGTGTTTGTGATATCATCAATATGTAATATGTTGCCTTGCAAATAATAAGGATGCTAATGGTAGTAATGTATATGATGATAGCCCTCATGTAATAGATGCATGATGTGACCCGTTATGCTTAATTGTTAATGATAATGAAGATGATGATAACTACTCTAGTAGTTTGTTTAATGATAATAATGTTGGTAATAATGATGCTAAGTGACAGTTATGTTAAAGGTTGCTTCATGATAAAGATGACAATAGTTGATGACATAGTAATGACCTTGTTAATAATAGTGTTGGTTCTGTAAACACAACATGATCTCTATATACCCTGATTGTTTGTACGATCTCGATATAAGGGTAAGTATCAGTATGGTTGTTTAATGATGTACTTAACATACTTGATTACCCAATAACTTTCATATTGATAAGTAGATTATCTTGAATGATATTTCATGATAGTGAGCATATTCCTTATGTTGAATCTACAATTATTGCATACCTTAACCTTGCAGGTGATGGCTTAGCCATGAAAGGGCTATGTGACATATGTAATGAGTAACATTACTTTGATAATTGCTCTATAAGATTATGTATGTGATGTGTTGGTCCCATGATGATGATGTGAGCCTTAAGAGGCAGTGACAGTACATGATGAGGGGTTGAGACCCTGCGGTATGTGGTGATCCTTGAGATGGATCTGGATGGTTGGCAAGAGGCCAAGTGGTAACATGTGATGTTGGATCCTTAAGATGGATCAGGTTGATATGAATAGATCAGAATATAATTTCATCTCATGTTAGTAAGTATAATCCTTATAACGAACTACGAATGTTGAATACACTAACCATGCAGGTGATGCTTAGCCATGAAAAGGCTATGAGACATATGTGATGAATACATCACACTGATGATTATTCTTGCTAAATAGGTTACATTTATAATGTGTTCGTCCCATGATATTAATGTGAGTTCTGAGTAGCAGTGGCAGTACTTGATGAGGGATTGAGATCCTAGGGTATGTAATGGTCCTTGAAATGGATCTAGATGGTTGGCCAGAGGCCAAGTAATAACAGGTGATGATGAATCCTTGAGATGAATCAGGTAGATGCGGTTACAATAATAGCATAAGGATTAAGTTTATATTTATTTATCTTCTGATATATCTTGCATAGATGCTAACTAATCTCAGTGAAATCATATCATGTAGTTGCCTTGATCATATATTCATCATAGCCTATAGTTGATAATGGCAAAAAGGGTTTGCCTAAGAGTTAACTCGGAAAGCATATCGTTGAATAGGCGAGGGTGTTTCTAGCTTAAAAAGGAAGATGGTAAGAGTGCATCTACAGTTATAGACTCTAGGGTATGGAACTAGGTTATAACACTGCTATGTGATGAGCTTGGCGAACAGGCCCATGGCTCCGGACAGGTGATGTGATGAGCATGGTGAACAAGCCCATGGCTCAGGATACATGATGAGTTGAGCATGGTGAACAGGCCCATGGCTCAGGTTATGTGAAATGAGGAGCATGAATGCGTTCATGCCGTCATATAGTAGTTTCTGGGAAAAAATACAGAACATTGGTTAAGGCCTCATTTACGTGATTAATCTGTTCTATCTTAATCCCCAGGTTATGTGACAATATATCCTGATCTAATAATCATGTTACCTAGTGATATATCTTATCTTGTCAATCATGTCCCATCGAGAGGTATTTGGTTATATGCTCTTATACAGCTGGTAAGCTTGTCGGTAAGAATAGCGTTACTTTATATAGACCATTCTTATTATTTCTATTATCAATTATCTGCTGTTATAGTTTATCCTGCCGAGGTTCTGTAGTTGCGGTGGGGAGTTATGTTTCCCGCTGGGACAATGTTCGATTGTCTCACTCCACTGGTTTTCAGGTGGCCGAGGTAGACGTGGTCGTGGTCGTGGTGTTGCGGCCGAGCAGCTTGAAGAGCAGTAGAAGGCAAGCGATGGATATGCTGCTGTTTTGGACATTTTGTAGTAGAGTCTAGAGTCATCCCTATACTCTCAGGTCCTTGGCAGTGTTTTGACGATGTTTTACGATAAACGATCGATGATGTTGGTATATCCTGCTGTTGGCCGGATGTGGGCCTTTCTGTATATGAAAAGGTGGTGAACTCATGTGATAGATGAACAGCTATTTCTGTAAGCTGTAGACACGCATCATATCTCGTGTATGTATGCATATGACATGTTTCTGTGCAGGATGAGGACTGGAGAGTAATAGTTTCACAGTTTATCTATTTCCCGCAATCAGTTTTAATTAACCCGTGTTTTCATAATCTGTGGTTATGGTGATTTCCGCACGTTTTCGCGTAACACCGCATTATCTGTATGATAATGGGATGTGTTGCCACAAGTTTGGTATCAGATCCCTAGGTTCGCTGAGTCTACAGGGATTTAGGACTAGGTTGAGTCTGTTCTTATGAGTTTTCTAGGTCTTCTTATAGAATCTTCTGCCCTCAGCAGAAGAAAGGACAATATGTCTGGAAACCATGAAGAACATGCTCCTGAGCTTAGTGATGCTGCATTAGCTGATGGAGCAGAAGGACAGGCACATGAAGATCGGGTGCCTGAGGTTCCCCAATTTAACCCAGCCATACTTGAACATCCTGCTTACCAACAGCTTATGGGGCAATTAATGGCTACGATGAATCTCATGGTTGAGCGATTACCAGTGCCTCCTTCGCGAGCACAAGTTCCCCATGGAGAAGCATAGGGTATTGGGAAGACCTTCGAGTGTCTCCGCCGAGTTGGAGCTTTGGATTATGCAGGTACGGCTGATCCAACGGATGCAGATCTGTGGCTGACAAGTCTTGAGAAGGCTTTTCGGATCCTTGACATCCCCGAAGCAGACAAGGTAAAGCATGCAGTCTATCTCCTGAAAGGTAGTGCTGGTCATTGGTGGACCATCGAGGAAGAGAAGCGGCCAGGTGAGGTGATCTGTTGGGAAGTGTTCCGGTGCGAGTTCGTCAGCAGATACTTTCCAAAGACGTATCTGGATGAGAAGATTAGACAGTTTGAGAAGTTGCAACAAGGAATGATGAACATTACCGAGTATGAAGCCAAGTTCATGGATCTGTTGAGGTTTTGTCCTCATATGGCAGCGACAGATGAGGAGCGGATCAGACGCTTTGAGAAAGGTCTGAGTACTGAGTTGAAAACACCTGTTTCTGTGTTGGAAAACCGGGAGCGATTCGCTACGTTTGTGGAATCTGTTCGAAGGATTGAGGGGTCAGTACGGGAGAAGAGAGAATCCATGCCTCACCAAAGACCTGCTCAGTCTCAAGGACAGAGGTCTGGAAACTTCAAGAAGCTGAGATTTTCTACATCGCCAGTATCATCCAGATTCCATAACCAGACGCAAAGGACGATGAGTGGGGGTAGGGATCATAGTAACCTTCCAAGTGGAGCCCCCGACATAGCATCGACATCGGTAACTGGATCTCACAGACCCTATCTTGCACCCAAGATCTGTTACCGATGTAGACAACCGGGACATCTAGCAAAAGATTGTCCAGACGGGAACATGATGATGACACAACCCCAGGGGAAGAATCAGCAGGACCCTCAAAGGAGGCATCTTTTTAGTAATGATCAAGGGCAGGGACATACGTCCCCGACAGGTCAGATAAAATATATTCATTCTGATGTTCCATTTCCTGAGCCTGTGTGATAAAAAAAGTAGATGTTTCTGAACTTCTTTTAGATAGTCCTATACGGATACAAGTAAGAAGAAAATTCACATTTTTCTAAATATTCCTTAAAATGCTATGTAATCTCTCTTATCTGTGTGATAAAAGATGAGATATAGAAGTGATGCCTGAAAGAAAATCCAAGAATGAAAATCTCTGTGATAAGTGTAGGATAGAAATAAAGTGCATACTACCTAATCTCAGTACTTGTATACCCTGGCCCGGTATATGATTATTGTAGATTAGGCAAGTATGGAACTCTTAGATTGTTATCTTTCTGATTACTCTGATCAAGTAGTCATTTTGAGATAATCTAGAGACTATAATCCAATGAAGTGAGAAGAGCTAAGTGAACATTCTCAACCAAACGGGAAAAGCTGAGTGAACATTCCCAATTAAAGAGAAAAGCTAAGCGAACATTCCTAAGTGAGAAGAGCTAAGTGAACATTCTCAACTAAACGGGAAAAGCTGAGTGAACATTCCCAATTAAAGAGAAAAGCTAAGTGAACATTCCTAAGTGAGAATAGCTAAGTGAACATTCTCAACTAAACGGGAAAAGCTGAGTGAACATTCCCAATTAAAGAGAAAAGCTAAGTGAACATTCCTAAGTGAGAAGAGCTAAGTGAACATTCTCAACTAAACGGGAAAAGCTGAGTGAACATTCCCAATTAAAGAGAAAAGCTAAGTGAACATTCCTAAGTGAGAAGAGCTAAGTGAACATTCTCAACTAGACGGGAAGAGCTAAGTGAACATTCCCAATTAAAGAGAAGAGCTAAGTGAACATTCTCCATTATATAGGAAGAGAGCTAAGTGAACATTCCTACACAGGGAGAGCTGTATGAACATTTCCAAATAAATAAGAAAAGTTGTGTGATCATTCCTACATGAGAAGAGTTGCGTGAACATTCCCAATATAGAGGAAGAAGCTAAGTGAGCATTCCAAACTAAATATAGTATAGCTGAATGAACCTTCTCAGACGAATAGAGGAGGCATAGTGGACATATGATGCAATACAGTTCATCAGAGTTCGGCAGCGAAGAGCGTGATGGGTTTCATGAGCCCGGGGAAGGACTAGTCTGTTATCGTAATAGGATAGTTGTCCCGAGTGTTGATAGGTTGAATCAGTGAGGTTTGTCAGTAAGTGAAGGCTGAACTTTAGAAGCCGACATGTACGTTGCAGCCTTTTCCAATACCATTGTGGAAATGGGATCGTATGACCATGGGTTTCGTAGTTGGCCTACCCAAGACAACTAGAGAACATGATTCCATCTGGGTGATAGTGGACAGATTGATAGAGTCTGCCCACTCCTTACCTGTAAAGATGACATAAACAGCTGAGAAGCTCATTAGAATGTATATGGATGGGATGATACATTCGCATGATGTGCCAGCAATAATAAGTTTCGGACAGAGGTCCTCAATTCACGAGTCGTTTCTGGAATATACATCTTAGTTTAATAAGAGTTGGCCTACGACGACAGTTTTGGGCAGAGCATTGACATGGCACCTTGTGAGACTCTACATGGAAGAAAGTGCAAACCTTCTTTGAGTTGGGAAGAGTCCGGTGAGTGTCAGCCGTTAGGTCATGAGTTAGTCCAGCTAACAATAGATAAGATCAAAGTGATATAGCAACAATCGAAAGTAGCACAGTACAGGTAGGAGTTTTATGCAAACAATCGCCGACGATCTTGGAGTTCCAGGTAGGAGACAAATGTATCTTAAAGTCTTTCCGTGGAAAGGTGTGCTACAAGTTTGGTCAGAAGGGTTAGATAGCTCCCAGATATATGGGGCCTTACTCAGTCATAACACGTGTTGACAAAGTAGCTTATGAGTTAGAGTTGCTTACAGAGTTGCACAGGTTGCATCCAGTGCTTCCTGACAGTATGCGGAAGGGAAGTCATCCGGATTCATGTACCGTGATGTAGTCAGTTGAGGTTGAGCTTGATGCAGATGTGACCTATGAGGAAGGTCATGTGGCAATCAAGAAGCTGAAGAGGAAGGATCTGGTTCTTGTGAAGGTTCTTTGGCAGCATCGTGACATAGAGGAAGCCACGTGGGAGATTGAGGAAGAGATGAGGAGGAAGTATCCCTCGCTTTTCTCTTCGGATTTCGGGGATGAAATCCCTTAAAAGGGGTTATCTTGTAAGGACCCTGACCTGCGTTTAGGGTTTACCCTGTTTGTTTCGCTTGACCTTGATGCTTTAGTGCTTGCTAATCACCTTTGGTGGTGATTAGGGTTTTGTTGTGCTTTGTTGAGAGTTGAGGGGGGGGGGCTACTTGCAAATCACCCAAGTTTAGAGTTTTGTGTGCAAGTTTACCATCTTGTGAGCCGTTTCCCTCTCTTTGCTTCCTCTAGGGTTGAGAGGAAGGCTTGGGCTTGTTGTCTGAGTTCTTTGGGCCTGAGTTGAGCTTGTTTGGGCCCTGATGTGCTTTGTTTGGGCTTGGTTGAGCCTTGTGTCGGCCAAAGCTTTCCTTGTGTCATCCAAGGTGAGTTTGTGTCGACCTAGGGTGAGTGTGTGTCATCCAAGGAAGCTTTGTGTCGTCCAGCACAGTGGTGTGTCGCCCAATAGCTTGTTTGTGTCGCCCAGTAGGAGTTGTTGCTTGTGTCGCCCATGTTGGTTGACCTTGGTTGGTGACACTTGGTGCATAGCTTGGACAAATGTCTCTTGGCATGCTAATGTGTTGGCTTGAACCCTAGGACAAGTGTCCCTTGGGTGGACGACACTTAGCATGGTTGTACCTTGGTTTCTCCTCCCCTTCTTCCTATATAAGTGGCTCTTCTCCTTGCCTTAGTCTCCTTTGGTCCTTTGGTCTCCCCTCCACCCTTGGTGCACGATACCGCTCTCCATCTTGCTTGTGTTGGTCGATACACTTCCTTGGAGTTGAAGTGGTGGCCGATACACCTTCCTGGAGCAGTCTGGTGGACGATAGCTTTGGACCTTGGAGTGCTTTGGAGCTTTGGTGGCCGACAACCTTGGAGCTCAAAGTGCATCTTCTTCCTTGGAGCTTAAGGTGGGTTGCATAGTTTCTAACCCTAACTCTTTTACCTCTAGCTTTGATCTTGTTATATGTTAGTAGTCTAGCTTAGTTCCTTGCTTGTACATCTTGCTTATATACCTTAGTGGCTGATATCCCTCTCTTGGGTTTAGGGTTCCTTGTATACCTTGCTTTTTAGGGTTTGTGCTCCCTTGTGTTGGAGGTTGAAGGTGACCTAGGGTTGGGTAATATCCCTTCCTTGTGGGTGTGTTGAGCGACACCCTTGTCCTTGAGTTGAACGATATCAGTGTTCTTGGTGTTGGGCAACACCCTTCCTCTTGGGTTGGACGATAGGTTGACCTAGTATGGATGTTGGCCGACATGGTGACCATGTTGGGCGATATGGTTCCTAGGGTTGAGCAACACCTTTGTTTTTGAGTTGGACGGCATGGTGTTCCCCTTGGTGGACGATATGGTAGCTGGTGTTGGGCGACATGATGAGTCCTTTAGGTTGGCCGATACCCTTGCCCTTGAGTTGGGCGATAGGGTGAGCTAGGGTTTGTTGGCCGATATGGTGAGTACCCTTGGAGATGGGTGATACTCTCTCTCTCTCTCTCTTGTTGGGCGATATGGTCTGATGGTGTTGGGCGACATGGATGTCCTTGAGTTGGACGATAGAATGGGTGCTCTTGTGTTGAGTTATCTCCTTGTCCATGTGGTGGATGATAGGGCCAAGTAGTGCCATGTTGGACGATAGGCTATGTGCCCTGATGGCCGACACCATGGTGGGCGATACCCTTATGGCCGATAGCCATGTTGGGCGATACCCTACCCTATGTGCATGAGTGTGATGGTCGATAGGGTTAGTAGAGTGTGTTGGCCGATAGGGTAGTAGTGGGTGATGGTCGATAGGGTTAGTGAGGTTGGCCGATACCCATGTTGGATGATAGGTTTTAGATGAGGGTTGTGAGGCTATAGTGAGGGTATGAGTTTCTTTGGTGACGGTCCCTCATGTGATGGAAGTGGTTAGCCATTAACCAATAAAACGATGGTGGTGTTTGTGATATCATCAATATGTAATATGTTGCCTTGCAAATAATAAGGATGCTAATGGTAGTAATGTATATGATGATAGCCCTCATGTAATAGATGCTTGATGTGACCCGTTATGCTTAATTGTTAATGATAATGAAGATGATGATAACTACTCTAGTAGTTTGTTTAATGATAATAATGTTGGTAATAATGATGCTAAGTGACAGTTATGTTAAAGGTTGCTTCATGATAAAGATGACAATAGTTGATGACATAGTAATGACCTTGTTAATAATAGTGTTGGTTCTGTAAACACAACATGATCTCTATATACCCTGATTGTTTGTACAATCTCGATATAAGGGTAAGTATCAGTATGGTTGTTTAATGATGTACTTAACATACTTGATTACCCAATAACTGTCATATTGATAAGTAGATTATCTTGAATGATATTTCATGATAGTGAGCATATTCCTTATGTTGAATCTACAATTATTGCATACCTTAACCTTGCAGGTGATGGCTTAGCCATGAAAGGGCTATGTGACATATGTAATGAGTAACATTACTTTGATAATTGCTCTATAAGATTATGTATGTGATGTGTTGGTCCCATGATGATGATGTGAGCCTTAAGAGGCAGTGACAGTACATGATGAGGGGTTGAGACCCTGCGGTATGTGGTGATCCTTGAGATGGATATGGATGGTTGGCAAGAGGCCAAGTGGTAACATGTGATGTTGGATCCTTAAGATGGATCACGTTGATATGAATAGATCATAATATAATGTCATCTCATGTTAGTAAGTATAATCCTTATAACGAACTACGAATGTTGAATACACTAACCATGCAGGTGATGCTTATCCATGAAAAGGCTATGAGACATATGTGATGAATACATCACACTGATGATTACTCTTGCTAAATAGGTTACATTTATAATATGTTCGTCCCATGATATTAATGTGAGTTCTGAGTAGCAGTGGCAGTACTTGATGAGGGATTGAGATCCTAGGGTATGTAATGGTCCTTGAAATGGATCTGGATGGTTGGCCAGAGGCCAAGTAATAACAGGTGATGATGAATCCTTGAGATGAATCAGGTAGATGCGGTTACAATAATAGCATAAGGATTAAGTTTATATTTATTTATCTTCTGATATATCTTGCATAGATGCTAACTAATCTCAGTGAAATCATATCATGTAGTTGCCTTGATCATATATTCATCATAGCCTGTAGTTGATAATGGCAAAAAGGGTTTGCCTAAGAGTTAACCCGGAAAGCATATCGTTGAATAGGCGAGGGTGTTTCTAGCTTAAAAAGGAAGATGGTAAGAGTGCATCTACAGTTATAGACTCTAGGGTATGGAACTAGGTTATAACACTGCTATGTGATGAGCATGGCGAACAGGCCCATGGCTCCGGACAGGTGATGTGATGAGCATGGTGAACAAGCCCATGGCTCAGGATACGTGATGAGTTGAGCATGGTGAACAGGCCCATGGCTCAGGTTATGTGAGATGAGGAGCATGAATGCGTTCATGCCGTCATATAGTAGTTTCTGGGACAAAATACAGAACATTGTTTAAGGCCTCGTTTACGTGATTAATCTGTTCTATCTTAATCCCCAGGTTATGTGACAATATATCCTGATCTAATAATCATGTTACCCAGTGATATATCTTATCTTGTCAATCATGTCCCATCGAGAGGTATTTGGTTATATGCTCTTATACAGCTGGTAAGCTTGTCGGTAAGAATAGCGTTACTTTATATAGACCATTCTTATTATTTCTATTATCAATTATCTGCTGTTATAGTTTATCCTGTCGAGGTTCTGTAGTTGCGGTGGGGAGTTATGTTTCCCGCTGGGACAATGTTCGATTGTCTCACTCCGCTGGTTTTCAGGTGGCCGAGGTAGACGTGGTCGTGGTCGTGGTCGTGGTGTTGCGGCCGAGCATCTTGAAGAGCAGTAGAAGGCAAGCGATGGATATGCTGCTGTTTTGGAAATTTTGTAGTAGAGTCTAGAGTCATCCCTGTACTCTCAGGTCCTTGGCAGTGTTTTGACGATGTTTTATGATAAACGATCGATGATGTTGGTATATCCTGCTGTTGGCCGGATGTGGGCCTTTCTGTATATGAACAGGTGGTGAACTCATGTGATAGATGAACAGCTATTTCTGTAAGCTGTAGACACGCATCAGATCTCGTGTATGTATGCATATGACATGTTTCTGTGCAGGATGAGGACTGGAAAGTAATAGTTTCACAGTTTATCTATTTCCCGCAATCAGTTTTAATTAACCTGTGTTTTCATAATCTGTGGTTATGGTGATTTCCACATGTTTTCGCGTAACACCTTGTTATCTGTATGATAATGGGATGTGTTGCCACAAGTTTGGTATCAGAGCCCTAGGTTCGCTGAGTCTACAGGGATTTAGGACTAGGTTGAGTCTGTTCTTATGAGTTTTCCAGGTCTTCTTATAGAATCTTCTGCCCTCAGCAGAAGAAAGGACAATATGTCTGGAAACCATGAAGAACATGCTCCTGAGCTTAGTGATGCTGCATCAGCTGATGGAGCAGAAGGACAGGCACATGAAGATCGGGTGCCTGAGGTTCCCCAATTTAACCCAGCCATACTTGAACATCCTGCTTACCAACAACTTATGGGGCAGTTAATGGCTACGATGAATCTCATGGTTGAGCGGTTACCGATGCCTCCTTCGCAAGCACAAGTTCCCCATGGAGAAGCATCGGGTATTGGGAAGACCTTCGAGTGTCTCCGCCGAGTTGGAGCTTTGGATTATGCAGGTACGGCTGATCCAGCGGATGTAGATCTGTGGCTGACAAGTCTTGAGAAGGCTTTTCAGATCCTTGACATCCCCGAAGCAGACAAGGTAAAGCATGCGGTCTATCTCCTGAAAGGTAGTGCTGGTCATTGGTGGACCATCGAGGAAGAGAAGCGGCCAGGTGAGGTGATCTGTTGGGAAGTGTTCCGGTGCGAGTTCGTCAGCAGATACTTTCCAAAGACGTATCTGGATGAGAAGATTAGACAGTTTGAGAAGTTGCAACAAGGAACGATGAACATTACCGAGTATGAAGCCAAGTTCATGGATCTGTTGAGGTTTTGTCCTCATATGGCAGCGACAGATGAGGAGCGGATCAGACGCTTTGAGAAAGGTCTGAGTACTGAGTTGAAAACACATGTTTCTACGTTGGAAAACTGGGAGCGGTTCGCTACGTTTGTTCAATCTGTTCGAAGGATTGAGGGGTCAATACGGGATAAGAGAGAATCCATGCCTCACCAAAGACCTGCTCAGTCTCAAGGACAGAGGTCTGGAAACTTCAAGAAGCCGAGATTTTCTACATCGCCTGTATCATCCAGATTCCATAACCAGACGCAAAGGACGATGAGTGGGGGTAGGGATCATAGTAACCTTCCAAGTGGAGCCCCCGACATAGCATCGACATCGGTAACTGGATCTCACAGACCCTATCTTGCACCCAGGATCTGTTACCGATGTAGACAACCAGGACATCTAGCAAAAGATTGTCCAGACGGGAATATGATGATGACACAACCCCAGGGGAAGAATCAGCAGGACCCTCAAAGGAGGCAGCTTCTTAGTAACGATCGAGGGCAGGGACAGACGTCCCCGACAAGTCAGATAAAATATATTCATTCTGATGTTCCATTTCCTGAGCCTGTGTGATAAAAGAAAAAGTAGATGTTTCTGAACTTCTTTTAGCTAGTCCTATACGGATACAAGTAAGAAGAAAATTCACATTTTTCTAAATATTCCTTAAAATGCTATGTAATCTCTCTAATCTGTGTGATAAAAGATGAGATATAGAAGTGATGCCTGAAAGAAAATCCAAGAATGAAAATCTCTGTGATAAGTGTAGGATAGAAATAAAGTGCATACTACCTAATCTCAGTACTTGTATACCCTGGCCCAATATATGATTATTGTAGATAAGGCAAGTATGGAACTCTTAGATTGTTATCTTTTTGATTACTCTGATCAAGTAGTCATTTTGAGATAATCTAGAGACTATAATCCAATGAAGTGAGAAGAGCTAAGTGAACATTCTCAACTAAACGGGAAAAGCTGAGTGAACATTCCCAATTAAAGAGAAAAGCTAAGCGAACATTCCTAAGTGAGAAGAGCTAAGTGAACATTCTCAACTAAATGGGAAAAGCTGAGTGAACATTCCCAATTAAAGAGAAAAGCTAAGTGAACATTCCTAAGTGAGAAGAGCTAAGTGAACATTCTCAACTAAACGGGAAAAGCTAAGTGAACATTCCTAAGTGAGAAGAGCTAAGTGAACATTCTCAACTAAACGGGAAAAGCTGAGTGAACATTCCCAATTAAAGAGAAAAGCTAAGTGAACATTCCTAAGTGAGAAGAGCTAAGTGAACATTCTCAACTGGACGGGAAGAGCTAAGTGAACATTCCCAATTAAAGAGAAGAGCTAAGTGAACATTCTCCATTATATAGGAAGAGAGCTAAGTGAACATTCCTACACAGGGAGAGCTGTATGGACATTTCCAAATAAATAAGAAAAGTTGTGTGATCATTCCTACATGAGAAGAGTTGCGTGAACATTCCCAATATAGAGGAAGAAGCTAAGTGAGCATTCCAAACTAAATATAGTATAGCTGAATGAACCTTCTCAGATGAATAGAGGAGGCATAGTGGACATATGATGCAATACAGTTGATCAGAGTTCGGCTGCGAAGAGCGTGATGGGTTTCATGAGCCCGGGGAAGGACTAGTCTGTTATCGTAATAGGATAGTTGTCCCGAGTGTTGATAGGTTGAATCAGTGAGGTTTGTCAGTAAGTGAAGGCTGAACTTTAGAAGCCGGCAGGTACGTTGCAGCCTTTTCCAATACCATTGTGGAAATGGGATCGTATGACCATGGGTTTCGTAGTTGGCCTACCCAAGACAACTAGAGAACATGATTCCATCTGGGTGATAGTGGACAGATTGACAGAGTCTGCCCACTCCTTACCTGTAAAGATGACATAAACAGCTGAGAAGCTTGTTAGAATGTATATGGATGGGATGATACATTCGCATGATGTGCCAGCAATAATAAGTTTTGGACAGAGGTCCTCAGTTCACGAGTCGTTTCTGGAATATACATCTTAGTTTAATAAGAGTTGGCCTACGACGACAGTTTTGGGCAGAGCATCGACATGGCACCTTGTGAGACTCTGCATGGAAGAAAGTGCAAACCTTCTTTGAGTTGGGAAGAGTCCGGTGAGTGTCAACCGTTAGGTCCTGAGTTAGTCCAGCTAACAATAGATAAGATCAAAGTGATATAGCAACAATCGAAAGTAGCACAGTACAGGTAGGAGTTTTATGCAAACAATCATCGACGATCTTGGAGTTCCAGGTAGGAGACAAATGTATCTTAAAGTCTTTCCGTGGAAAGGTGTGCTAAAGGTTTGGTTGGAAGGGTTAGATAGCTCCCAGATATATGGGGCCTTACTCAGTCATAACACGTGTTGACAAAGTAGCTTATGAGTTAGAGTTGCTTACAGAGTTGCACAGGTTGCATCCAGTGCTTCCTGACAGTATGCAGAAGGGAAGTCATCCAGATTCATGTACCGTGATGTAGTCAGTTGAGGTTGAGCTTGATGTAGATGTGACCTATGAGGAAGGTCATGTGGCAATCAAGAAGCTGAAGAGGAAGGATCTGGTTCTTGTGAAGGTTCTTTGGCAGCATCGTGACATAGAGGAAGCCACGTGGGAGATTGAGGAAGAGATGAGGAGGAAGTATCCCTCACTTTTCTCTTCGGATTTCGGGGACGAAATCCCTTAAAGGGGGTTAGCTTGTAAGGACCCTGACCTGCGTTTAGGGTTTACCCTGTTTGTTTCGCTTGACCTTGATGCTTTAGTGCTTGCTAATCACCTTTGGTGGTGATTAGGGTTTTGTTGTGCTTTGTTGAGAGTTGAGGGGGGGCTACTTGCAAATCACCCAAGTTTAGATTTTTATGTGCAAGTTTACCATCTTGTGAGCCGTTTACCTCTCTTTGCTTCCTCTAGGGTTGAGAGGAAGGCTTGGGCTTGTTGTTTGAGTTCTTTGGGCCTGAGTTGAGCTTGTTTGGGCCCTGATGTGCTTTGTTTGGGCTTGGTTGAGCCTTGTGTCGGCCAAAGCTTGCCTTGTGTCATCCAAGGTGAGTTTGTGTCGACCTAGGGTGAGTGTGTGTCATCCAAGGAAGCTTTGTGTCGTCCAGCACAGTGGTGTGTCACCCAGTAGCTTGTTTGTGTCGCCCAGCAGGAGTTGTTGCTTGTGTCGCCCATGTTGGTTGACCTTGGTTGGTGACACTTGGTGCCTAGCTTGGACAAATGTCTCTTGGCGTGCTAATGTGTTGGCTTGAACCCTAGGACAAGTGTCCCTTGGGTGGATGACACTTAGCATGGTTGTACCTTGGTTTCTCCTCCCCTTCTTCCTATATAAGTGGCTCTTCTCCTTGCCTTAGTCTCCTTTGGTCCTTTGGTCTCCCCTCCACCCTTGGTGCACGATACCCCTCTCCATCTTGCTTGTGTTGGCCGATACACTTCCTTGGAGTTGAAGTGGTGGCCGATACACCTTCCTGGAGCATCCTGGTGGACGATAGCTTTGGACCTTGGAGTGCTTTGGAGCTTTGGTGGCTGACAACCTTGGAGCTCAAAGTGCATCTTCTTCCTTGGAGCTTAAGGCGGGTTGCATAGTTTCTAACCCTAACTCTTTTACCTCTAGCTTTGATCTTGTTATATGTTAGTAGTCTAGCTTAGTTCCTTGCTTGTACATCTTGCTTATATACCTTAGTGGCCGATATCCCTCTCTTGGGTTTAGGGTTCCTTGTATACCTTTCTTTTTAGGGTTTGTGCTCCCTTGTGTTGGAGGTTGAAGGTGACCTAGGGTTGGGCGATATCCCTTCCTTGTGGGTGTGTTGAGCGACACCCTTGTCCTTGAGTTGAACGATATCAGTGTTCTTGGTGTTGGGCAACACCCTTCCTCTTGGGTTGGACGATAGGTTGACCTAGTATGGATGTTGGCCGACATGGTGACCATGTTGGGCGATATGGTTCCTAGGGTTGAGCAACACCTTTGTTTTTGTGTTGGACGGAATGGTGTTCCCCTTGGTGTACGATATGGTAGATGGTGTTGGGCGACATGATGAGTCCTTTAGGTTGGCCGATACCCTTGCCCTTGAGTTGGGCGATAGGGTGAGCTAGGGTTTGTTGGCCGATATGGTGAGTACCCTTGGAGATGGGCGATACTCTCTCTCTCTCTCTCTCTCTTGTTGGGCGATATGGTCTGATGGTGTTGGGTGACATGGATGTCCTTGAGTTGGACGATAGAATGGGTGCTCTTGTGTTGAGTTATCTCCTTGTCCATGTGGTGGATGATAGGGCCAAGTAGTGCCATGTTGGACGATAGGCTATGTGCCCTGATGGCCGACACCATGGTGGGCGATACCCTTATGGCCGATAGCCATGTTGGGCGATACCCTACCCTATGTGCATGAGTGTGATGGTCGATAGGGTTAGTAGAGTGTGTTGGCCGATAGGGTAGTAGTGGGTGATGGTCGATAGGGTTAGTGAGGTTGGCCGATACCCATGTTGGATGATAGGTTTTAGATGAGGGTTGTGAGGCTATAGTGAGGGTATGAGTTTCTTTGGTGACGGTCCCTCATGTGATGGAAGTGGTTAGCCATTAACCAATAAAACGATGGTGGTGTTTGTGATATCATCAATATGTAATATGTTGCCTTGCAAATAATAAGGATGCTAATGGTAGTAATGTATATGATGATAGCCCTCATGTAATAGATGCATGATGTGACCCGTTATGCTTAATTGTTAATGATAATGAAGATGATGATAACTACTCTAGTAGTTTGTTTAATGATAATAATGCTGGTAATAATGATGCTAAGTGACAGTTATGTTAAAGGTTGCTTCATGATAAAGATGACAATAGTTGATGACATAGTAATGACCTTGTTAATGATAGTGTTGGTTCTGTAAACACAACATGATCTCTATATACCCTGATTGTTTGTACAATCTCGATATAAGGGTAAGTATCAGTATGGTTGTTTAATGATGTACTTAACATACTTGATTACCCAATAACTGTCATATTGATAGGTAGATTATCTTGAATGATATTTCATGATAGTGAGCATATTCCTTATGTTGAATCTACAATTATTGCATACCTTAACCTTGCAGGTGATGGCTTAGCCATGAAAGGGCTATGTGACATATGTAATGAGTAACATTACTTTGATAATTGCTCTATAAGATTATGTATGTGATGTGTTGGTCCCATGATGATGATGTGAGCCTTAAGAGGCAGTGACAGTACATGATGAGGGGTTGAGACCCTGCGGTATGTGGTGATCCTCGAGATGGATCTGGATGGTTGGAAAGAGGCCAAGTGGTAACATGTGATGTTGGATCCTTAAGATGGATCAGGTTGATATGAATAGATCATAATATAATGTCATCTCATGTTAGTAAGTATAATCCTTATAACGAACTACGAATGTTGAATACACTAACCATGCAGGTGATGCTTAGCCATGAAAAGGCTATGAGACATATGTGATGAATACATCACACTGATGATTACTCTTGCTAAATAGGTTACATTTATAATGTGTTCGTCCCATGATATTAATGTGAGTTCTGAGTAGCAGTGGCAGTACTTGATGAGGGATTGAGATCCTAGGGTATGTAATGGTCCTTGAAATGGATCTGGATGGTTGGCCAGAGGCCAAGTAATAACAGGTGATGATGAATCCTTGAGATGAATCAGGTAGATGCAGTTACAATAATAGCATAAGGATTAAGTTTATATTTATTTATCTTCTGATATATCTTGCATAGATGCTAACTAATCTCAGTGAAATCATATCATGTAGTTGCCTTGATCATATATTCATCATAGCCTGTAGTTGATAATGGCAAAAAGGGTTTGCCTAAGAGTTAACCCGGAAAGCATATTGTTGAATAGGCGAGGGTGTTTCTAGCTTAAAAAGGAAGATGGTAAGAGTGCATCTACAGTTATAGACTCTAGGGTATGGAACTAGGTTATAACACTGCTATGTGATGAGCATGGCGAATAGGCCCATGGCTCCGGACAGGTGATGTGATGAGCATGGTGAACAAGCCATGGCTCAGGATACGTGATGAGTTGAGCATGGTGAACAGGCCCATGGCTCAGGTTATGTGAGATGAGGAGCATGAATGCGTTCATGCCGTCATATAGTAGTTTCTGGGACAAAATACAGAACATTGGTTAAGGCCTCGTTTACGTGATTAATCTGTTCTATCTTAATCCCCAGGTTATGTGACAATATATCCTGATCTAATAATCATGTTACCTAGTGATATATCTTATCTTGTCAATCATGTCCCATCGAGAGGTATTTGGTTATATGCTCTTATACAGCTGGTAAGCTTGTCGGTAAGAATAGTGTTACTTTATATAGACCATTCTTATTATTTCTATTATCAATTATCTGCTGTAATAGTTTATCCTGCCGAGGTTCTGTAGTTGCGGTGGGGAGTTATGTTTCCCGCTGGGACAATGTTCGATTGTCTCACTCCGCTGGTTTTCAGGTGGCTGAGGTAGACGTGGTCGTGGTGTTGCGGCCGAGCAGATTGAAGAGCAGTAGAAGGCAAGCAATGGATATGCTGCTGTTTTGGACATTTTTGTAGTAGAGTCTAGAGTCATTCCTGTACTCTCAGGTCCTTGGCAGTGTTTTGACGATGTTTTACGATAAACGATCGATGATGTTGGTATATCCTACTGTTGGCCGGATGTGGGCCTTTCTGTATATGAACAGGTGGTGAACTCATGTGATAGATGAAAAGCTATTTCTGTAAGCTGTAGACACGCATCAGATCTCGTGTATGTATGCATATGACATGTTTCTGTGCAGGATGAGGACTGGAAAGTAATAGTTTCACAGTTTATCTGTTTCCCGCAATCAGTTTTAATTAACCCGTGTTTTCATAATCTGTGGTTATGGTGATTTCCGCACGTTTTCGCGTAACACCTCGTTATCTGTATGATAATGGGATGTGTTTCCACATATCGGGCTCACACGAATCCAACCAGCTGGTATTGGAGACCCGTGACACGTTTCCCTTGGTAGGGATGGGTAAGCCGACGCCTCTGCAATGACAAATTCTTTACTTTTTAGACGGTATGGCTTCAACCCCTACAAATTTTTGTGTAAAGAATGTTATATACATATATACATATCATCTTTTTTTGAAACGACTACAATTTCATATATACATATCATCTTGAATTAAAAAACTAGTTACTATGTCATAAAAATACTTACAGTGGATGTGCTAGGTGGTGGTTCTACAGGATTACTCCCAACCTCTACAGTAGGAGTAGGAGTAGAGCATGCAGTAGGTACTATCTGGTAAGTGGCAGTCTGAGATGCCTGCCACTTTTTCATTGCTTCTTCTAGTTTCCTATCAACTAGCTTATCTACCTATACATGGATAAAAGAAACGTTAGCTTCTAATTATTGAATTCTCTTTTACAGTAACATTATAAAGAAAGAATATGTTACCTCCTCTTTTGAAAGTCCCGCTTTTAGGACATGTTTGCGCTGGGATGGCCCAAAAAAAGCTTTGATGCTCACACCAGCGCCTGCAGCCCTACACGTCCAGGATGCTCTGGGTTACCCAGAGCAACTGTCAATTCATCCCTTGTGCCCTCAGGGATGAACTTGCCTTGTTTCCTGAGCTCGTGCAGCTCTCGCTAATCGCCAAAACAAAAATTTGTAATTAAGTAAACAACACAAATAATCAATATTTGAATTATTGCTGTAAGAGTTGTATTTTACCATTTTTGCAGCCTCCTCAGCAGTTGCGGCCTTCGTTATTTCTCCCTTCTTATTTTGCCTCCCAGCTATCTAGACATCATGGTGAGGCAGAGGTGTGCTACCTATGGTAGAGGACTCCTGAGTAGCAGCAGACTGAGTAGTAGCCTCAGACTGTAGTCTTTGGCGAATGCCTGCATACCCCCTTGGACCCATTGTGTGGTCATGCACATTCAGTGCACGCCTTGATCTTTGTGCCTCACTGAGGGCCTAGTTAGTATGCACATTAATGATTTGGTTAGTAACACTAAATGTTAATCTTGAATAGGTGAATACAACATATATTAATTAATGAGATTGAGACTGACGCCTAATACCTTGAATTCATCAGTTTGTCTTGAAGTGACAAACACGTCCCATTCTTCTTTGTCCAGGAAGTTCCACTGTTCAGTGGCTGTCTTCTTCCTCTTGTCAGCTTCTTTTATGTATTCTCGGGTGAGATTTGTCCTATAGTTCCTTAGGACTCTCCCACAGCGTTGCATCACGCATTTACGATGCAGCTTTTCATCCAATTCAAATATACTCTGCAAAATAGAATTGCTATTAACTAGTATCCAAAAATTTAGTAATCTACAAAATAGAATTGCAAATTAATAATAACTCACGCATAAATCCCTCCATATTAAGTCTTTCTTCTCCTTAGAAATGTTATGCCAAGAATCTAAGAGACAACCGCAATGGCTACGAGTAACAAACCCAAGATATGAAATAAATGAATTGCTATTCACACCACATGCATTTCCTACATTATCAAAATCCACAACAAGTTTGGGTCCATTGCCCTTTTGCGCAATTAACTTCTTCATCATAGTGATGCCCCTTCTCTTGTCAACTTTTTGGTGTTGTTGATCAAGTGCATCAAGTGCTTCAGATGGTACCTGTGCATCATCAACCTAAAATTTTACAAAATAATCACATTTACAAGATATAACTATAAATGGACATATAGATATAAATATATGATATATTTTTAAAACTTACATTGTGAGGTGGCGCATTGATGTCCTCACCCTCACAGTAATCATCAACACGGTCATCAGGAGAATGGTCAGCCATCTGCAAATTCACATTCAAATTGTAAAGTTCACATTGTAAAGTAATTCAAATTGTAAAGCTCACATTGTAAAGTTCACATTATTACAACAAAGTATATATCACAACAAAATTGTAAAGCTCTATGATTAAAGAGAAAACAAGTATATATTACAACAATATTAGGGTCTAGGGTTAACAAATACATGTGATGTCATTCTTATATATAATAAATGTACATGTACCACCTATCCCATCCTTGAACACCTAATCTCACTAGTAAGTGTATAATGTGTATTGGGTTTTCAAGAAAATTTCGGCAGCATTTCCCCACTGTTCTACAAGTACATATGTACTTAGAGAACAAACGGGGAAATGCTGCTGAAATTGTCTTGAAAACCCAATACACATTATACACTTACATCCTAAGCGAGATTAGGTGTTCAAGAACAGTCCCAAACTGGGGACTATCCAAGATTTACTCCTAGTGAGTAAATCTTGGACGGGTTTCTAGGCCAACAAATAATGTGTTGTCATTCTTATACCTAAAATCCTAGTTCTTCAAGTTAGGGTGATTATTGATGTCTTTAAAAGCATGATTGGCAATTTAGGGAAAAGTTCATCATTTACATTCCAAGCATGTCACATGTGTGCATTACAGTTCATCATTAAGCAAGAAGGGTGATTAGGATTCTCACCAAGAATGGGTTTTGATTTTATATACAATTTTATAAAAAAATGCACATGTATGCATATATATACTATACTTTTTGGAACCTTTATACATATATGAACACCCTAAATAACCATACTAAACACCCAAATACTTTATAACACAACTATAAAACAATGATTATAGCTAAACTATTAAACAATAGACTTGTCACACATAAAACACCCTATATAACTATAAAACAAAAAAGTTTTAAGATATGCATGATACAATAACTATTTTGCATCACATTACAGCAGACTTATCATTGATACCTTACTAACTTATTGCTACATTTACATATCATCACTTGATCAAAAATTACAGTAGTACATTTAACCAAAGTATGCATTCTAAAATCTAGCTATGTCATGATTAGTTACATGTAATTTACTTGGATATACAGCGGTACCCGATTACTATGTCTTACATACAAAGTATGCATATTAAATTAACTAAGGCTTATCATAGAACATGATTAGAACATTAAGTAGATGATTAAATCATAACAAAATCAGTACATAAATAACCAACAGCAACCACGGTCGTGTGGGCTGGAATGGCCGTGGCTGTGTTGGCCAACCACACGGCCGTGTTGGGTAGCATGGCCGTGTGGTCGGCCAACACAGCCACGGCCGTGCTATCCCACACGGCCGTGGTTGCTGTTGCTAAGGAGAGGGAGAAGGAAGAAGAAGAAGAAAGGAGGCCTACTGTTGGTAGCAGCGTGGAGACGGAGGCGGCGGTGAGCACACCAGCAGCAGGAGACGGCGCAGAGGCAGGCGAGCAAAGAAGGAGAGGCACCGGTGTCGAGCAGAGAAGGAGAGGGCGCCGACAGAGAAGGAGAGGCGCCGGCGTAGAGAAGAGAAGGAGAGGGCGGCGGCGAGGAGCGGCGGCGAGAAACTGCAGCAGCAGGCGGCGAGCGGCGCCGGCGAGGAACTGCAGTAGCAGGCGGTGGCGAGAAACTACAACAGCAGGCAGCGAGCGGCGCCGGTGAAAAGCGTCAGTGGAAGGGAGAGCAGCAGGCGAGGAGCGGCACCGGTGGAAGAGAAATCGTCGGAGGACCAAACCCTGAGCATGAGAATGAATGAAACAGAGAAAGGGGAAGAGTCGGGCTCTTTCGCGCGATTTAAGTTAACATTAGGTGTCGGTTTTTTAAAAACCGACACTGAATGTTTTTATTGTCGGTTTTCAACAAACCACCGACACTAAAGGGAGGTGAAAATTTTCACGGTTAATCGCGCGAAAACACAACGACGTCAGTTATTGTCACAAAACCGACGACTAAAATTGTACAAATTTCTGTCTCACAGAAAAGCTTTAGTTGACGGTTCCTCCATTAAAAACCGACGCTGTATGTCAATTTTTGGAGGCAATTTTTTTCGCTGGAAATTTTGTTTTTGGCGGTTACTTTTAGGTGTCGGTTTTTTAATAAGTAACCGACACTTAATAAAAGCGGTACCCGTGTCTGGTCGCCCTTCATAGATTGGATGTCAGTTTATGTTATCAACCGACACTGTAGTGTTTAGGTGTCGGTTTATTTATACAACCGACACCTTGAAAAGTGACTTTATAAGCCATTTCTGTAGTAGTGTTGCCTACAACAACAGTTATCAGCGGAGCATTGACATGGCTCCTTATGAGGCCTTATATGGCAGGAAGTGCAGATCTCCTTTGTGTTGGTATGAGTCTGGTGAATATCAGCTTTTGGGTCCTGAATTAGTACAACAGACAACAGAAAAGATCAAAGTGATACAACAACAGTTGAAAGCGGCACAGGACAGGCAGAAGTCTTATGCGGACAATCGCCGACGACCTTTGGAGTTCTAGGTAGGAGACAAAGTGTATCTTAAAGTCTCTCCATGGAAAGGTGTGCTAAGGTTTGGCCGGAAGGGTAAGCTAGCACCCAGGTATATGGGGCCATACCCAGTCATAACACGTATGGGCAAGGTAGCTTATAAGTTAAAGCTGCCACCAGAGTTGCACAAGTTACATCCAATGTTCCATGTCAGTATGCTAAAGAAAAGTCATCTAGATTCTGGAATAGTGATACAGCCAGTTGAAGTTGAGCTTGATGAAGATGTGACCTATGAGGAAGGTCTTGTGGCGATCCTTGATAGAAGAGTTAAGAAGCTAAAGAGGAAGGACCTGGTTCTTATGAAGCTTCTTTGGCATCATCGTGGCATTGAGGAAGCCACGTGGGAGCTTGAGGAAGAGATGAAGAGGAAGTATCCCTCGCTTCTCTCTTCGGATTTTGGGGACGAAATCCCTTTGTAGGGGGTTAGCTTGTAAGGACCCTGACCTCTGTTTAGGGTTTACCCTATTTGCTTTGCTTAACCCTGATGCTTAGTTGCTTGCTAATCACCTTTAGTGGTGATTAGGGTTTGTTTGTGCTTTGTTGAGAGTTGGAGGTGCTATTTGGAATTAACCCAAGTCTAGGGTTTGTGGGAAAGTTTTGAGGTGTTCCTCCCTCTCCTTGCATCCTCTAGTGTTGAGAGGAAGGGTTGGGCTCGTTGCTTGAGTTCCTTTGGGTCTGGTTGAACTTGTTGGTCCTTGTTGAGTGTTACCTTTGATTCTTTGTGCCTTGTGTCGGGCAAGTGCTTGCTTGTGTCGGCCTAGTGTGTCGCCCAGGGTTTGTGTCGCCCTGGTGGTGTGTCGCCCATGGACCTTTGACCATCTTTGACCTCGTTTGTGTCACCACTAGTGGACACTTGGTGCTTGATGCTTGCATGTGGCAATGGCCTTGGACATGTGTTTAAGACATGCTAGAGTGGTGGTTTTTGCACATGGACAAGTGTCCCTAGGTGGGCGACACCTTGCTTTGCTTTTCTTTGGTTTCTCCTCCATCCCCTTCTATATATGTGTTTCCTTTCACTTTCTAAGGATCCCTTTAGCTCCTTAGTCTTCCTCTCCCTTGGTGCACGACACACTTTCTTCTCTTACAAGCTTGGTGGCCGATCCTCCTTGGAGTCTCCTCCTTCCTTTGTGGTGCTTGGAGCTAGGAGCTTGGAGCTTGCTTAAGGCGGGTTATATAACTCCTAACCCTAACTATATTACCATCTTCTTTATTCTTGTTCTTGTTGTTTATGATCGGCTATGTTGTTGTTAGTCTGGTTTCCTTGTTTAGTTGCACCTTGTTGGCCGAACCTATGATCTAGGGTTTCTTGGTGAGCAATACTCCTTTCTCTCCTTGGTCTTGAGGAGTGAGCTTGAGTTCTAGTATCATGAGCAACACTCCTCTCTCATTTAAGTTGAGAGGTGATCTTGTGTTCTAGTAGCTTGAGCAACACCCTCCTCTCACCATGGTCTTGAAGGGTGAGCTTGGTGGTAGTTGTGGACCTCGTCTAGGGTTTCCCTTGTGTTGCCCGATTGGTGTTAAGAGATGTGCAAGACCCCTCTCTCATTTAAGTTGAGAGGTGAGTCATCCTCTTGATCCATTAGGGTTTGGTGCCCTTGTGCTTGAGGTTGATGACGACCTTGTGGAGTTGCTTCTTGACCGTTATGATCTTGGGGAAGGTGCTTCCTGATACCCCTCTTAACCTAGAACCTTGGACGATATGTGTAGTGGCTATGACGGACGATACCCTTTGGTCCATGACCTTGAGACGGGCGTCACACTATCACCTGTTTTGTGGCGGCCGATAGGCCAAGAGTTGGTTGGCTGAACGATAGGTCCCTTGGCCGACTGTTTGAGCTGCACCTTCAGACGTTGCCTCTTGTGGAGTACTCTACCTGACACATACACACATGACCTAGATGTAGCACGGTGTCGTTTGTGCTTTGAGGTGGAAGTTTCTAGTTAGTTCTGTGACGGGCGTCACACTAGTCCTATGTGTGTGTCGTCCGATAACCCTGCACCTGATGGGCGTTGCTCTACACCCCGTCGCACGATCTGCTTCTTTGTTTAGCTGCACACTTGGTTGCTGTTACCCTTGGTGCTGATGCAGCGTTGCACGATACCACAATGCACAACACTGGTGAGTGCATGACACACCTGACGAACCATTGCTCTTTACACCCTTGTGTTGTCCGTTGGACACCGGTGTGCTGACCGTTATGAGTTGGATGATAGATGAGGGTGCCCTGCCCGATATCTTTGTGGTGAGGGTAGTGGGTTCTTTTAGTGAGGGTCCTGCCCTTATAGAAACCGATATGTTGTTCTTGCATCACGTTTTAGTTTTGATAAGTAACCCTGGATGTGCACGATATAGTGGACCACATCTATGTTAGAACTTGTGTATATATCACGTTTAGACATGATGATGGCCCTTAATATGCTGAATGGTAATCATTATGGTATAGCTTGTCCATGTAACTAATCATGACTTTACATATGCATGTGATCATCCTGAATCATCTGTATAAGTGCTAAGGAAATGGTAATCACATAAATGCTTTGTATAAATAATGTGGCCTATGTCTATATGTTGAGGCATGACTGATAAAGCATCAACGTCACCCTATGTCGATAAAATGAACTTCTAAGCTATTCACGATGATTATGTATACTAACCATGCAGGTCTCATACAGATGTATAGCCAGACAAAGGGCTATGAGGTATATATGTTGAGTAACTCTGTTGTGATGGTGACTCTTGATAATGTGATAACCTGTATGATGTATTTGACTAAAGTGTTTGGGATTGCTATCCCATGTTGATGATGTAAGCCTTGAGAGGCATTGACACTATGTGATAAGGGATTGAGATCCCATGGTATGTGATGATCCTTGAGATGGATCTGGATGATTGACAAGAAGCCAAGTGATAACATGTAATGTTGGATCCTTGTGATGGATCAGGATGATGTTGATTACAATAATATCCTAATGTTGAGTTTTATGTTGTTTATTCTTGTTATAGTTGGCATGTTATACAACTTGGTTGAATCTTGCAATCCACTTAAAATATACTAACTAATCATAGTGGAACATGTCTTGTAGTTTGCCATGGCCATAGATCCATCATCGTCAGTAGCTGGTGATGGTGAAACAGGTTCTCCTACGGGTTAACCTGGAAGCGCATATTGTTGAATATGTGTGGTTTCTCCTAGACTTTAATAGAGAGGGAATCGAGTGCAGCTACGGTTGCAGACTCGGATATATATATTCTGAGCATGGTGAACAGGCCCATGGCTCAGTGTGATAGAGCATGAATGTGTTCATGGCTCAGAGCACAGTGAATAGGCTCGTGGCTCAGATATACTAGTGCTGAGACCTGTACCGAGGCGGGCTACAGAAAGGGGAGCCTATGGAGTTGACCCTGTGGCTGATACCACTTAAGCACGAGACTGCGGTATTGCTTTGGTTCTCGTGCACTGACCACGAGGTGGGAGGTCGTGGAGTCCGACTCTTCCATTGACCTTGTATGGCACCGGCTCCGGGTTTCACAGCCGTCAGTTGGATTTGAACCGTACGGTTCACTTCCTCAGGGCTTAATAATAAATAATCCAGCTATATAATATTTACTTCTTAAGGCAAAACGCAGAACATTGATTGAGGCCTTGTTTGTGTAGTTAATCTTGTCATACCTTGCAGTTACTTATATGTTCCTCATGATTATGTGGTAAGCTCTTATAATTCTTATCTTGTTAATCATGTTCCATAGAGAAATAATTGGATATATGTCTTCCATACAGCCTGGTAAGCTTGATGGTAAGAATAGCTTTGCGGTATAAACTGTTATTATTCTACGTTTTGCTGTTTATCTTCTGATGTTGCTTTATCCTCTTGGTTTTATAGTTTTGGCGGGGAGTTATGTTTCTTGCTGGGATAATGTTCAATTTTCTCACCCTGATGGTTTTCAGGTGTTTGAGCTAGACGTGGTGGTGGTCGCGGAGTTGCGGCCGAGCTGCAAGACAAGTAGTAGAAGGCAAGAAATGGACATGCTGCTATTTTGGTCATTTTGTAGTAGAGTCTTAGAGTCATCCCTATACTCTCAGGTGCTTGGAGGTGTTTTGACGTTGTTTCACGATGCATAGCTGTTGATGTTTTGGATATCCTGCTGCTGGCCAGATGTGGGCCTTTATGTACATATAAATAGGTGATGAACTCATGTGATGAAACAACTGATCCCCTAAGCTGTGGACACGTATCAAGGCTGGTATATGTTTATATAACATGTTTGCTTGCAGAATGAGGACTTAAATGTAATAGTTTCTCAGTTTATCTGATTTCTGCAATCGGTTTTAATAACCCGTGTTTTTTATAATCTGTGGTTATGGTGATTTCCGCACATTTTCGCATAACACCTCGTTGTCTGCTTGATAGCGGGATGTGTTGCCACAATGTTCATATAACACTTTTCCAGATAGGACAATATATATCAATTTTATTAGTTGGTCTAAGTTAATAATATATACCAATCCCCTTTATATCGATGAAATATATTAAACAACCATGGCTAAGATTTATAAAAATTGAATGAAGGCAAGTATCTTGTCTACATAGCATGATAGCATGTTTACATCTCTATACTCTAAGGGTTCGTTTGCGTTCTATAATTAAGAATCCATGTATTTCACACATTTATTATGTACCAGTGAAATTTTATCAATCTTGTTAAATAATTCTTATTGTAATGGAAATACACCAGAGCAACTCTACTGACACCAAACGCCATATAACTGTGACGATCAAAAATCCTATCAATTTTAACAGATTTAAAACTAATGTTCTTAGTTAACAAATCTAAACCAGAAAACATTCATAAATGCCACATGAAACATATAACGTAGATGTTTTAGTATTAAAAATGCTACATTTCAAAATTTCTCTCCCAAACTAGACGTAATATACTCATGCATACATGGTGGCTAAATACCACAGGTTGATCATAATTCAGACATATTTTATTTTTCTATCAAAATATGCAATAAAGTTACATGTGTTTCTGTGATTTCAAGCATTATTTATAATACTAAAAGCGTTTATTTTACAAGAACATAGATGAACTCATTTTCCTGTGAGTATTTTTGTATACTGATTCTTCTCTTCAATCAATTATCCTTTATTTTCGAGCCTGATTTTCCATTTTGTTTGTTCTTTTTTCATGTCTTATGTTCTTTTTTCTCTCACATGGTATCACTTCTAGCACTAATCAATACTTGGTGCATTTATCACTGGTACTTATTCTTTTGTCATGTCTTCTCTTCTTTTTTCTCTCACATGGTATCACTTCTAGCACTAATCAATACTTGGTGCATTTATCACTGTTACTACATTATCACTTATATTAATGTTGATCATTATATATTTAATTATTTTAGATAGTCAATTAGGATGGGATATGAAACTAAATAAAGCTACTAGAACATGTAGTGTACACACATATGTGTGTGTATTTGTGTGTGTGAGTGTGTGTGTAAAATATGGAATCGTATTTAGTACATTTTTATGTGTTTTCTATATAACATGATCATACATATGTCCTCAATGGATGTAGTATTTTTTTAATGTGTTATTGGAGTACAACTATGATTCAAAGTCAAAAATATCTTAATTAAGTCAAGTAAAGATAAGATAGAAATATAAAGAATAACGTAAGATTTAGCAAAACATTATGGCTAAAATTGTATATCATTTTTACTACTATATACTAATCTCATTTGAGGGCCTCCTCATAAAATGTTAGGAGAAGTGTTACAACCCATTCTTAGATTTGATGATAATATTAGAGATTTAAGATAATCTTACTGTTTGTCATGCTTTTGTTAGTAATATTCTATGTTGTGCTTTATATTAACTTTAGTAACCTTAAATACTTGTTTGGACAACTCATAATCATAACTTAAGCATACTATAAAGATCTGAGTTGGAGTAATATAGTATTAACCCATACATGTATGCAAGAAGAGAGTTAATGACATTGGAGGAAATGATTAATAAGATAATCTTAATGTTTGTCATTCTTTTGTTAGTAATATTCTATGTTGTGATTTATATTAACTTTAGTAACCTTAAATACTTTTTTGGACAACTCATAATCATGACTTAAGCTGTAACATCCCTGACCTGGGTTACACTTTAACCCTAGGTGTTTTGATTAAGAAAGATGATTATATGTTTAATCTTATCTTGTAAAAAGTCATTAGGGCTCATGAGAAACTTATGTTTCAATTTTGGTCATGTTGAAACAATGTTGAAGCAATGATTGCTTATTTTGGACTAAAGTGCAAATTACCCAAGTTGAAGGGTTAGATTGCAAATGTTGCATTATAAGATGTTCCTTATGTGTTGAAGCATCATGAAAATGAAGATGATGCAAATGTATGGCTTGTGGTAGCCTGAGTACCAAGGAAAAGCTGATATAGCAATGTTTGTGCATTAAAACCTAGTTTTGGTGTAAAGTGCAATTTACCCAAAACCTAGGGTTCAATATGCAAATTACCACTTCAATAAGGTCTCTAATGTTTCTTGGAACCATGTAGAGTAAATAAAATGAGAGGGGCGCCTCATTTGAATTAAGTTGGAGGAGAGAGAATCTTGATATTAAAATAATCAAGATTTAATCCTAATTGAAACCCTAATTCGATTTAGGGCAAAAATAAATGTATTAATTTAAGGGCCTTCAACCAAAATTAAAATGGTTGGATTCTGATGTGCGTGGACATCCTTGAGCCTTTCAAGGACCACGAAAATATCCAAGGGAATGGATAACTCACTCACAATTTTATAAGAAAAAGAAATATCCACTCACAAGGATATTAATATTATATGATTTAAGGTGCTTGATTTGCTTTTCTTTAAATCATGGATAATTGAGAGGAATAATAGGAAAAGAAGATAGCCTCATCCATAAGGAAGTTAAGGGGGAAGAGGCGGCACCATTTTTGGGATTAAATGAATTTTTATAAGGCACTTTCTCTCTCCTTGAATTTCTTATAAAAAGACCCTTTACAAGCCAAATGAAAGGCTTTTTCGTTTTCACTTCTTCTCCTTGCTTGGAAACCGACCAAGGGAGCTAGGGATGACCTGGAGGACGACCCCCAACCTGTTGGTAAGGTTCTTGATCCATTTCACCTTGATTCCATGGTGAAAATAAAAAATAAATTATGGATTTCTTCTTATTTCGATCTCCTCTTCAACCCTAGCCAATCTTTTCAACCAAAAGCTTGAGGACGAGCTTAGGGGGAGTTGCAAAAGCTTCATCCACCATTTTTGGCGTGAGCTTGGAGCTTTGGAGCTCAATTGGAGGTGGGTTTTATAACTTGAAACCCTAACTTTGTTATTGCATTCAATTCCCCATCAAATAATGATCATTTCTCTAATTACAATTATCAATTTGGTTGATTGATGCAATCTCCATGGAAATTACAACAGGTTTCGTGGGTATAGAGCTTGATGATGATGAAATCATCATAAGCACACACCTCCCAAAATATCTAGACCAAATGGTTTCAATCAAATGTCCAAACGGTTTGTGTTTTGGAAGCAAACAGCTTCAAAACCGTTTAGTAGCAAACGGTTTCACCAAACCACATGAGACCAAACAGTTTCAGACCATTTGGTGATGTTGACCAGGGTTGACCATTTGGGGACTTTTTCATAATGATCTAAGTTAAAGACCCACCATTTATTATTGATTAACTCCAATCGGTTCATGAGTTGAAGGTCCATCAATCGCCAAACCCTAATCGGGTTGAGTGCTGATTTCATAAGTGATTGAGTTTGAAACTTGGGTTGATTGACCCAAATGGTTTCAAAACCGTTTGGGAATCACCCAAACAGTCTCAAGACCGTTTGGAGTCACCCAAGACCGTTTGGAGGTCTATGTTTGAGTATGGCTAAGTGTTTGAAGATCCAAAGATATGATATCAACCCTAATCGGCTAAGTGCTGATTTTGCGATTGAATAAGTTGATGGTTTGGGTTGATTGACCCAAACGGTTTCAAAACCATTTGGGGATCACCCAAACGGTCTCAAGACAGTTTGGGGGTCACCCAAGACCGTTTGGAGGTCTAGGGTTAAGTTTTGTCAAGTGTTTGAAGGTCCAAATATACCAAATTGAAATACAATTAAGTGCTGATTTGGTGACCAATCCTAGGATCCAAACCCTAATTGAATGACATGGTTGATGATGATATGATGACCAAACTGTCTCAAGACCATTTGGAGGTCATTCAAATGGTCTCAAGACCGTTTGGGGGTCACCCAAGACCATTTGTAGGTCCAGGGTTGACTATGGTTAGGTGTTTAAAGATCTAAAGGTACTAAATCGAAGTGCAATCAAATGCTGACTTATTGATTGACTTGGATTTTGATGTTGACATGGGAAAATGGTCTCAAGACCGTTTGGAGGTCATCCAAATGACCTCAAGACCGTTTGGGGTCAGGTCATGTCCAATTTGGATGATGGTCCAATAGTTTTAAAGAAACTAGACTCACATTGGTTAATGTTAAAGGATCATCGATTCCAAACCCTAATTCAGTTGATTCAAACCCTAATTTATGATCAATTGAGGGTTAATTGAGGTTCAAATCAGTTGAAGGATGACCTAATTAACCCAATTGAAGTATGGTGATGGGTCCAATTGAAGATTGGTTACATGAATTCAATGATTGAAGGAATCAACATTGAGAACCCCAAATCGATCTGATAAGTTGAGACCATCTTTGGTCCATGTGGTTTTGAGGAGGTTTGGACCAAACGGTCTCAAGACCGTTTGGGACCAAACGATCCCAAACCGGTTGAGCCCATGCGGTTTCAAAAGGTGCTTTAGCAAACGGTTTCAAGTACTTGCTTTAGCAAACAGTCTCAAGCACCACCTTTACCAAACAGTTTCAAACCGTTTGAACTTTGAATGACTAAGACCATTTGGGGCTCAAGTAGTCAAAATTAATTGAGGACTCAATTGGTTAATCCACTTAGACACCTTTTGTAATTAAAGATTCAATTGGTCAATTCAATTGGATACCTTATGTAATGGAGGTCCAATGCAATCAAATTTCTTGAGAATTAAGATGATGAATGATCCATTGATCCAATGATGATTAGTAATGATAATCAATGAAGGTACAAAGGTTGAATCCCCTAATAGTACCTAAGTGATTAGTGCCAATTAAGGGATAAACCCGAATTGCCTATAAGAACAATGACTTGGTACATTATGTTAATCATAATTGTATGTACTTGATTGAAGGGTTGATGTAACCTAATCAAGGTGAGAGGATGATGGAAAGGAATTCATACATGAGTAGTGATCATGTGATGAATAGGGTATGATCCATAATAAAGAGATCATGAAACCCTAATCAAGAAGGTTGTTGAACCCCAATCCCTAATTTAGAGCAATATCAGATGTAACCCAAACCTAGGGTAATGTTGTGACTCTAAAACCAAGATAATAAAATGTGAATCCCTAATTGAGGTTGATTCCATGTGAATCCCTAATTGAGGTTGATTCCATGTGAACCCCTAATTGAGGTTGATTCAATGTGAATCCCTAATTGAGGTTGATTCCATGTGAATCCCTAATTGAGGTTGATTCAATGTGAAACCATAATTGAGGTTGATTCCATGTGAATCCCTAATTGAGGTTGATTCAATGTGAATCCCTAATTGAGGTTGATTCCATGTGAATCCCTAATTGAGGTTGATTCAATGTGAAACCCTAATTGAGGTTGATTCCATGAGAAACCCTAATTGAGGGTGATGTTATGAGAAACTCTTTTTGGGATGAATAGTAAACCCTAATATTAGGCAATAAGATGTGAAAGCCTAATGAAGGGTAATGTTATATGCAATCCTCACCCTAATGAAGTATGATAGTATGTGAAACCCTAAACCCTATTAAAGAGTAATGATATGGGAAACCTTAATTCGAATAAGAATGGTAACCAATACATTGATGGGGGAAATACCTAAAGTGATTGATTGTAGATACCCTTATATCAAGCAATTCTTTAACTTGAGATGAGTCCATATCATTAAAGATAGTTGGACCATTCTTATGCGTGACCTATGCACTTCATGATAAGAGTGATAGGTTAGTGGATGAAAGGATTAAGATGGGAAATAACTTAATCCAAGATAAGTTGATAACTCAAGAAAGTTGGAAGTAATGAGGTAAGTGATACATCAAGATATGAAAGACTTCATAGTTAGCATCTCAAAGTTGATATACTTTGATAACTATGAAATCCTAATATGAGATGGGAAACCTTAACCCTAAATTGGGTAATGGGACATGAGAAATCATAATATGATATGAATAGTAAGCCCTAACCCTATTGAGGGAATAGAGGTGTTACTATTGTATTACATGAAGTAATATGTTATGTTGCCTAGTGAGAGGTGACAAGATGCTTTATGGGCCTTATGAGCCATGAGGATGGTTGTTGCCTAGTGAGAGGTAACAAAATGTTTTAAAGGTTACCCAGGATTAGCATAGTCTAATACCTATAATAATAACACAGGATTGGCTAATTCCCAATACCTGGAATGCACAGGATTGGCTAACTCCCAATACCTGGAATAATAACATAGGATTGGCTAATTCCCAATACCTAGAATGCACAGGATTGGCTAACTCCCAATACCTGGAATAATAACATAGGATTGGCTAATTCCCAATACCTGGAATGCACAGGATTGGCTAACTCCCAATACCTGGAAGAATAACATAGGATTGGCTAATTCCCAATACCTGGAATGCACAGGATTGGAAAACTCCCAATACCTAGAATAATAACACAGGATTGGCTAATTCCCAATACCTGGAATGCATAGGATTGGCTAACTCCCAATACCTGGAATAATAACACATGATTGGCTAAATCCCAATACCTGGAATAATAACACAAGATTGGCTAACTCCCAATACCTGGAATAATACCACATGATTGGTAATAATCCAATACCTGGAATAGTTGCACATGATTGACATAGATCAATACCTGGAATAGTTATACAGGATTGACATAGATCAATACCTGGAATAGTTGCACAGGATTGACATAGATCAATACCTGGAATAGTTATATAGGATTGACATAGATCAATACCTAGAATAGTTGTACATGATTGACATAGATCAATACCTGGAATAGTTATACAGGATTGACATAGATCAATTCCTGGAATAGTTGCACATGATTGACATAGATCAATACATGGAATAGTTATACAGGATTGACATAAATCAATACCTGGAATAGTTGCACAGGATTGACATAGTTCAATACTTGGGAATGGATACACATGAATAATATAAGTCTAATGATTGTACTAGTTGCACATGATTGGTGTAATCCAATGCCTGGAATATTTATATAGGATTAGTATAGACCAATGCCTGAATAAGACATGATGATGCACACTCTCATGTCCAATATAACCAAAATTTGTTTAGATGATTGACTAAGGCCAATAAGTTGAAACAAGAATGTCTCATGGGTGACATATCAAGATAATGAGTGTCACAAGAGAAGTTTGACATGATGGAATAATATGGAGGATAAATGATATACATGTTCTTCCTATTTATTATTAAGAGAAAATTTGATCTATTGTTCTATCATAGATAGTTACAATGCTTTAAGATGAGAATGCTTTAAATTGCATATCCTCTGTCCAGTTTCATGTATATAACTGCAATAATAATGTTTTGGCAGAGAGTTATATCTCTCGCTGGGACAATTTACAATTGTCTCACCCCCGTGGGATCCAATGTTTTTAGGTGGATGCGGACAAAGAGGAAGGAAACCTTTAGCAGAGAAAGAACAGCAGCAGCAGTATCAAGGACATCAGTAATATCTTAGGTGGAGATACTGCCTGTCTAGTCATATAGTTAAAAGTCCTATGTGTCATCTCTGTACTCTCAGGTCCTCGGATTCAGTAGTCAGTGTTTTTATTGAATCGATCTGAGATTTTGGCTTGATGCCTTAAGGTTTTATGTTGTCTGTATATAATGTTGAATAGGATAGCTGATGTTGCAATCCTCGAGAAGAGATAGTATAGGTTGTGTACTTATGGAACAGAATGTAAATATTATACTTTAGTTCTTGATGAAAAAGATTTCCTATGTGTGGATCTCTTAAAAAAAGGTCTCAACAAGATGAATGTGGCTGAAATGCGTATGCTGAGATGGATGTGTGGGAAGACAAGAAAAGATTGTTTGAGAAATGACTATATTAGGAATAAAGTGGGGTGGTGAGCATTGAGGACAAGTTGCGTGAGGGCCGACTCAGATGGTACAGACATGTGCAACGCAGACCTTCTAGTGCGCCTATACGAAGTAATGCTATTGAGCCAAACATTATAAATAGAAGAAGAGGAAGGCCTAAATTAACATGGGATGAGCTTATAAAGAGAGATTTTGAATCTCTACATCTCAATCAGAATATGGCCCATGATAGAGCTGAATGGAAACGAAGGATCCATGTAGACGACCCCAACATAGTTGGGATTGAGGCTTAGATGATGATGATGATGATGATGATGTGTGGATCTCTTTGCAAAAAGTTTTAATTTTTAGTGATTTTCAGTAATCCATTGCAAATGATTCGCTTCCTCTTAAGTAAATTTCATTTTTATAAGTTGGATGCCACAATTTAGTGGTATCAGAGCTCTAGGTTCGCCGAGTCTACAGAGACATAGGACTAAGGTATCGAGTCCATTCTAAGTGTACCTCAATATATCTTATAGTGTCTTCTTCTTATGTAGAATAAGATATATAACTTAAAGATGTTTGAAGGACGTGAAGAATACATTGCTGAGAGCAATGTTGATGCACCAGTGGGAGGTGCAAGGGATCAGGCAAGGGAGGAACCAGTGCCTGAAAATCCCCATGTTGATGAAGTCATGAGAGGAAACCCAGATATTCATAATCTTTTTGGGCAGCTCATGACCACACTAAGGTATATGGCAGATCGGATGCCAGCATCAACACCGAGGGTGCCAACTCCCAATGAGGGATATGGGTTTGGTAAGACCTTTGAATGACTACGTCGTGTCGGAGCCATTGAATATGCTGGAACATATGATCCAGTAGATGCTGATCTCTGGCTCACTAAGTTAGAAAAAGCCTTTAAGATCCTTAGTATCCCAGAGGCTGACAAAGTTAAACATGCAGTGTACCTTTTGAAAGGTAGTGCTGGACACTGGTGGTCTATAGAAAAAAATAAAAAGGAATGATGAAGAGGCTGGCTGGGAGGAATTTCATCGAGAATTCATCAATAAGTATTTTCCAAAGACTTATTTAGATGAAAAGATCTCACAGTTTGAGAAAATACGACAGGGAGCCATGTCAATAAGTGAATATGATGTTAAGTTCATGGAACTTTTACGATTTTGCCCCCAGATGGCTGCTACTGAGGAGGAAAAGATTTGACGTTTTGAGAAAGGATTGAATGCTGAGATGTCCATTCCGGCATCTGCCCTAGAAAGTAGGGAGAGGTTTGCCACATTTGTGGAGTCTATACGGAGGATAGAAAGATCTACAATAAAGAAACATGAGACAAACCTCAAAAGAAAGTCTACAAAGTCAAAAGGACTAATGAGTAGTGGCAGCAGACAACCAAAATCTTCACTAGTTCAACCACAATATAGTGCACATATGCAGGGGTCATCAAGTTGGGGTCGAGCTTGTCATAAATGTGGACAACTAAGACATTTTAGACAACAATGTCCAAGGAGAAACAATGAAATGACCCAACACTCAAGGCATAATCTGCAAAACCCACAAGGACCTCAGTCCAGTGGAGCATATGATAGAGGACAAAAACAAGTGTCACAGTATAGTCCATCTACTTCTGGTAGTAAAGGACAAAGGCAATAACCAATAACAACTAAGTCCATGTTCTGGGTTAGATAAGATGCTAGTTATCTTGTAAAAGGTAGACTTGTCAAGATAGAACTTTCTATTTTGAGTTACCTTCTATTTCCTACTATAAGAAAAGTAGTTTTTGTTTAGTTCATATATATAATCCTTTAAGGATATGAGGAAGAGATAGTAGTATGAAATTTGTGTTCACTTTAATATTCTTTTACATGTTTTGAAGTTTCTCTTTCTCCATCAAGAAAGGGAAGAGATGAAAAAGGAACTCAGAATAAATCTGAGATATTAAATTTACTAAATCTAAAGAGATGAAAAACATAAAATAAAGTAAGTGCATATTACTTGATCTCAGTATTTATATACCCTGGCCAGGTATACAACTATTGATGATAAAGTGAGTATGGAAACTCTTAGATTGTAATCTTTTTGATTGCCCTGATCAAGCAGTCATTCTGATACAATCTAATAAGTATCATGAAATAAGAAGCATGGAATGAATAAATGTGTCATGTTTTAAGCATAAGAAAGAGAAATCTGAGATAACCTCAGATGAGCATGTTTGTATGAAAAATTAAAAGCATAATCCTCATAATATTAGAAGGAGGAATATGATTCCTTGTTTTCTTTTCTCTCAGGGACATGACAATCAAGTGGATCATAGAACACTTGATGTGCATATTATAAAGATGTTTATGTGATGGATACTTAGAAAGGTATCAGTTTATCTTGGAATTTGGCTCCAAGATGAAGATATATGTAACAAGTAATGTCCCAAGATGAAAGGAAGATAAATAAGTGATGTGTTTTTAATACATGTGATAGATACCAAGGTAAGAGATTATGGTATCTAAGAAATAATAGATGGTTTATGTTGAATATGTGAAATGGTCAATTATGAAATCAAATTAGTCATGTGAAACAATATGAACATCACATGTTAGGGGTTTATGTTTTGCATAAACATAACAATTGAAGATACCTTTGAGATAAGTTCTTAATTGATAAGTAACTTTTCCTTATGATAAGAGAATGTACAACTAATGAGATAGTTAGTGCAATCAATAAGGAAAGATAGTATGGTGTTTTCAGGTGAGATGACACAATCAGGGTATGAAAAGACTTATAGTCTCAAGTGGATGACAGAATATAATGATGATCTTGAAAGAGAAATATTGAACCAATAAGGAACATGGGAGTATGTGTTCCATGTGAACCATTCCATGATAAATTTGTGTGAAATAATTTTTTGTTGATCAAAACTCTATGGTGTCTCCATAATAATGAGGTGTTATGTGAGGACATGATGATATGATGCATGGATAATATCTGTTTCCCTTTATCTGGGATTTCAGGGACGAAATCCTTGTTAGGGGTTTATAATTTGTAACATCCCTGACCTGGGTTACACTTTAACCCTAGGTGTTTTGATTAAGAAAGATGATTATATGTTTAATCTTATCTTGTGAAAAGTAATTAGGGCTCATGAGAAACTTATGTTTCAATTTTGGTCATGTTGAAGCAATGATTGCTTATTTTGGACTAAAGTGAAAATTACCCAAGTTGAGGGGTTAGATTTCAAATGTTACATGATAAGATGTTCCTTATGTGTTGAATCATCATGAGAATGAATATGACGCAAAGGTATGGCTTGTGGTAGCCTGAGTACCAAGGAAAAGCTGATAAAGCAATGTTTGTGCATTAAAACCTAGTTTTGGTGTAAAGTGCAATTTACCCAAAACCTAGGGTTCAATATGCAAATTACCACTTCAATAAGGTCCCTAATGTTTCTTGGTACCATATAGAGCAAAGAAAATGAGAGGGGCGCCTCATTTGAATTAAGTTGGAGGAGAGAGAATCTTGATATTAATATAATCAAGATTTAATCCTAATTGAAACCCTAATTCGATTTAGGGAAAAAATAAATGTATTAATTAAAGGGCCTTCAACCAAAATTCAAATGGTTGGATTCTGATGTGCGTGGAAATCCTTGATCCTTGCAAGGACCACGAAAATATCCAAGGGAATGGATAACTCACTCACAATTTTATAAGAAAAAGAAATATCCACTCACATATGGATATTAATATTATATGATTTAAGGTGCTTGATTTGCTTTTCTTTAAATCATGGATAATTGAGAGGAATAAGAGGCAAACAAGAGAGCCTCGTCCCTAAGGAAGTTAAGGGGGAAGAGGCGGCACCATTTTTGGGATTAAATGAATTTTTATAAGGCACTTTCTCTCTCCTTGAATTTCTTATAAAAAGACCCTTTACAAGCCAAATGAAAGGCTTTTTCGTTTGCACTTATTCCCCTTGCTTTGAAACCGACCAAGGGAGCTAGGGAGGACCTGTAGGACGACCCCCAACCTGTTGGTAAGGTTCTTGATCCATTTTACCTTGATTCCATGGTGAAAATTGAAAATAAATTATGGATTTCTTCTTATTTCGATCTCCTCTTCAACCCTAGCCAATCTTTTCAACCAAAAGCTTGAGGACGAGCTTAGGGGGAGTTGTAAAATCTTCATCCACCATTTTTGGCGTGATCTTGGAGCTTTGGAGCTCAATTGGAGGCGGGTTTTATAACTTGAAACCCTAACTTTGTTATTGCATTCAATTCCCCATCAAATAATGATCATTTCTCTATTTACAATTATCAATTTGGTTGATTGATGCAATCTCCATGGAAATTACAGAAGGTTTCCTGGGTCTAGAGTTTGATGATGATGACATCATCATAAGAACACACCTCCCAAAATATCTAGACCAAACAGTTTCAATCAAATGTCCAAACGGGTTGTGTTTTGGAAGCAAACGGTTTCAAAACCGTTTTGTAGCAAACAGTTTCACCAAACCGCATGAGACCAAACGGTTTCAAAACGTTTGGTGATGTTGACCAGGGTTGACCATTTGGGGACTTGTTCATAATGATCTAGGTTAAAGACCCACCAATTATTATTGATTAACTCCAATCGGTTCATGAGTTGAAGGTCCATTAATCGCCTAAACCCTAATCGGGTTGAGTGTTGATTTCATAAGTGATTGAGTTTGAAACTTGGGTTGATTGACCCAAACGGTCTCAAGAACGTTTGGATGTCTATGTTTGAGTATGGCTAAGTGTTTGAAGATCCAAAGATATGATATCAACACTAATCGGCTAAGTGCTGATTTTGCAATTGAATAAGTTGATGGTTTGGGTTGATTGACCCAAACGGTTTCAAAACCGTTTGGGGATCACCCAAACGGTCTCAAGACCATTTGGGGGTGACCGAAGACCATTTGGATGTCTATGGTTAAGTTTGGTCAAGTGTTTGAAGGTCCAAAGAAACCAAATTGAAATACAATTAAGTGCTAATTTGGTGACCAATCCTAGGATCCAAACCCTAATTGAATGACATGGTTGATGATGATATGATGACCAAACGGTCTCAAGACCGTTTGGAGGTCATCCAAATGGTCTCAAGACCGTTTGGTGGTCACCCAAGACCGTTTGTAGGTCCAGGGTTGACTATGGTTAGGTGTTTAAAGATCTAAAGGTACTAAGTCGAAGTGCAATCAAATGCTGACTTATTGATCAATCCAATGATCCAAACTTTGATTGATTGACTTGGATTTTGATGTTGACATGGGAAAATGGTCTCAAGACCGTTTGGAGGTCATCCAAACAACCTCAACACCGTTTGGGGTCAGGTCATGTCCAATTTGGATGATGGTCCAATAGTTTTAAAGCAACTAGACTCGCATTGGTTAATGTTAAAGGATCATCGATTCCAAACCCTAATTCAGTTGATTCAAACCCTAATTGATGATCAATTGAGGGTTAATTGAGGTTAAAATTAGTTGAAGGATGAACTAATTAACCCAATTGAAGTATGGTGATGGGTCCAATTGAAGATTGGTTACATGAATTCAATGATTGAAGGAATCAACATTGAGAACCCCAAATCAATTTGATAGGTTGAGACCATCTTTGGTCCATGTGGTTTTGAGGAGGTTTGGACCAAACGGTCTCAAGACCTCACATGCGGTTTCAAAAGGTGCTTTAGCAAACGGTTTCAAGTACTTGCTTTAGCAAACGGTCTCAAGCACCACCTTTACCAAACGGTCACAAACCGTTTGAACTTTGAATGACTAAGACCGTTTGGGGCTCAAGTAGTCAAAATTAATTGAGGACTCAATTGGTTAATCCACTTGGACACCTTTTGTAATTAAATATTCAATTGGTCAATTCAATTGGATACCTTATGTAATGGAGGTCCAATGTAATCGAATTTCTTGAGAATTAAGATGATGAATGATCCATTGATCCAATGATGATTAGTAATGATAATCAATGAAGGTACAAAGGTTTAATCCCTAATAGTACCTAAGTGATTAGTGCCAATTAAGGGATAAACCCAAATTGCCTATAAGAACAATGACTTGGTACATTATGTTAATCATAATTGTATGTACTTGATTGAAGGGTTGATGTAACCTAATCAAGTTGAGAGGATGATGGAAAGGAATTCATACATGAGTAGTGATCATGTGATGAATATGGTATGATCCATAATAAAGAGATCATGAAACCCTAATCAAGAAGGTTGTTGAACCCCAATCCCCAATTTAGAGCAATATCAGATGTAACCCAAACCTAGGGTAATGTTGTGACTCTAAAACCAAGATAATAAAATGTGAATCCCTAATCGAGGTTGATTCCATGTGAATCCCTAATTGAGGTTGATTCCATGTGAACTCCTAATTGAGGTTGATTCAATGTGAATCCCTAATTGAGGTTGATTCCATGTGAATCCCTAATTGAGGTTGATTCAATGTGAAACCCTAATTGAGGTTGATTCCATGTGAATCCCTAATTGAGGTTGATTCAATGTGAATCCCTAATTGAGGTTGATTCCATGTGAATCCCTAATTGAGGTTGATTCAATGTGAAACCCTAATTGAGGTTGATTCCATGTGAATCCCTAATTGAGGTTGATTCAATGTGAATCCCTAATTGAGGTTGATTCCATGTGAATCCCTAATTGAGGTTGATTCAATGTGAAACCCCAATTGAGGTTGATTCCATGAGAAACCCTAATTGAGGGTGATGTTATGAGAAACTCTTGTTGGGATGAATAGTAAACCCTAATTTTAGGCAATAAGATGTGAAAGCCTAATGAAGGGTAATGTTATATGCAATCCTCACCCTAATGAAGTGTGATAGTATGTGAAACCCTAAACCCTATTAAAGAGTAATGATATGGGAAACCCTAATTCGAATAATGGAATGGTAACCAATACATTGATGGGGGAAATACCTAAAGTGATTGATTGTAGATACCCTTATAGCAAGCAATGCTTTAACTTGAGATGAGTCCATATCATTAAAGATAGTTGGACCATTCTTATGCGTAACCTATTTACTTCATGATAAGAGTAATAGGTTAGTGGATGAAAGGATTAAGATGGGAAATACTTCAATCCAAGATAAGTTGATAACTCAAGAAAGTTGGAAGTAATGAGGTAAGTGATACATCAAGATATGAAAGACTTCACAGTTAGCATCTCAAAGTGAGAGGTGACAAGATGCTTTATGGGCCTTATGAGCCATGAGGATGGTTGTTGCCTAGTGAGAGGTAACAAAATGTTTTAAAGGTTACCCAAGATTAGCATAGTCTAATACCTGGAATAATAACACAGGATTGGCTAATTCCCAAAACTTGGAATGTACAGGATTGGCTAACTCCCAATACCTAGAATAATAACACAGGAATGGCTAATTCCCAATACCTGGAATGCACAGGATTGGCTAACTCCCAATACCTGGAATAATAACACAGGATTGGCTAATTCCCAATACCTGGAATGCATAGGATTGACTAAATCCCAATACATGGAATAATAACACAGGATTGGCTAATTCCCAATACCTGGAATGCACAGGATTGGCTAACTCCCAATACCTGGAATAATAACACAGGATTGGATAACTCCCAATACCTGGAATAATAACACAGGATTGGCTAACTCCCAATACCTTGAATAATACCACAGGATTGGTATTAACCCAATACCTTGAATAGTTGCACATGATTGACATAGATCAATACCTAGAATAGTTATACAGGATTGCCATAGATCAATACCTGGAATAGTTGCACATGGTTGACATAGATCAATACATGGAATAGTTATACATGATTGACATAGATCAATACATGGAATTGTTGCACAGCTTTGACATAAATCAATACCTGGAATAGTTATACAGGATTGACATAGATCAATACCAGGAATAGTTGCACAGGATTGACATAGATCAATACCTGGAATAGTTATACAAGATTGACATAGATCAATACCTAGAATAGTTGCACATGATTGACATAGTTCAATACTTGGGAATGGATACACATGAATAATATAAGTCTAATGCTTGTACTAGCTGCATAGGATTGGTGTAATCCAATGCCTGGAATATTTATATAGGATTGGTATAGACCAATGCCTGAATAAGACATGATGATGCACACTCTCATGTCCAATATAACCAAAATCTATTTAGCTGATTGGCTAAGGCCAATAAGTTGAAACAAGAATGTCTCATGGGTGACATATCAAGATAATGAGTGTCATAAGAGAAGTTTGACATGATGGTATAATATGGAGGATAAATGATATACATGTTCTTCTTATTTCTTATTAAGAGAAAAGTTGATATATTGTTCTATCATAGATAGTTATAATGCTTTAAGATGAGAATGCTTTAAATTGCATATCCTCTGTCCAGTTTCATGTATATAACTGCAATAATAATGTTTTGGCGGAGATTTATATCTCCCGCTGGGACAATTTACAATTGTCTCACCCCCGTGGGATCTAATGTTTTTAGGTGGACGCAGACAAAGAGGTGGGAAACCTTTAGCAGAGAAAGAACAGCAGCAACAGTATCAAGGACAGTAGTAATATCTCAGGTGGAGATACTGCCTGTCTAGTCATATAGTTAAAAGTCCTATGTGTCATCTCTGTACTCTCAGGTCCTTGGAGTCAGTCGTCAGTGTTTTTATTGAATCGATCTGAGATTTTGGCTTGATGCCTTGAGGTTTTATGCTGTCTGTATATAATGTTGAATAGGACATCTGATGTTGCAATCCTCGAGAAGAGATAGTACAGGTTCTGTACTTATGGAACAAAATGTAAATATTATACTTTGGTTCTTGATGAAAAAGATTTCCTATGTGTGGATCTCTTTACAAAAAGTTTTAATTTTTAGTGATTTTCAGTAATCCATTGCAAATGATTCGCTTCCGCTTAAGTAAATTTCGTTTTTATAAGTTGGATGCCACATAAGTATACTATAAAGATCCGAGTTGGATTAATATAACATTAATCCATACATGTATGCAAGAAGAGAGTTAATGACATTGGAGCAAATGATTAATAAGATAATCTTAATGTTTGTCATGCTTTTGTTAGTAATATTCTAAGTTGTGATTTATATGAACTTTAGTAACCTTAAATACTTATTTGGACAACTCTTAATCATGACTTAAGCATACTATAAAGATCCGAGATGGAGTAATATAGAATTAACTCATACATGTATGCAAGAAGAGAGTTAATGACATTGGAGCAAATGATTAATAAGATAATCTTAATATTTGACATGCTTTTATTAGTAATATTGTATGTTGTCCTTTATATTAACTTTAGTAACCTTAAATACTTATTTGGACAACTCATAATCATGACTTAAGCTGTAACGACCCCGCCTCCTGGTAACCCCCAATTAAGGGAGACTAAAAGGTCAGAGTCGTTATCCTAATTTTCCAGATCAATGGTTTGACAAATAATCAATAATAGTTACTAAATTCTACTAAAAACTATACTGAAAAGCTGGAATAAAATAAAACTTCTTATACCTTTTTAAAATCTTATATTTCTAAACTTCTATCCATAACTCTAATCTATTCTAACTAATCCTCATTGTACTTTAATTCATGTATTCACAATGTACCACTTTACTGTTTGTCTTTTTTTAATTTTCGTACCTAAATCGCCGATAAACAAAACGTCGGTCAGTATAATGAATTATATTGGTATGTAGGGGAAAAACAAATTATGCATTTAGTTTTAACAACATATCGCAAAGCAATTATGATTTAACAAACAAACTTTACGCTTTAAACATAACTACTCAGTCCATACATACCCTAGCCTCTGTGTTGTCCCTGCAGTGGACCTGGATACTACCTCTCATATAGTAGATCCCAATTAACCCCCATGATCCTACCTCACAGGTAGATCAATACCTAGGGTTGAAGAGTCGTATGGAACTACCCATAGGTAGCCCAATCCCTAACTCATAATATAATAAAGAGTCGCATGGCACTACCCATAGATAGCCCAATTGCTGACTCATGATAACCTAATGGTCCGACCTAACAGGTAGACTATGTACTAGGTCATCCTTATTATTAGCAAAGCCACCGAGGAGGACCATGATCTGAGCTAGTCATGTACACTTATTTATAGTGATATTCTTAGTCACTTTATAGTTGTATGAAATAAAAGTCATCCAAGCAATTATATTCAGGCAAGCAATAAATATCCAGGAATCACCGTGAAACTAAAGTGATTTAATCATAAGCGTAACCACATACCTGTGATGCAGACTTTTGAGATAGAATCAATCAAGTAGAGAAATCCAACCAAGCAAGCAAGTATACACAAGAATCTTGAAATAAATATACAAATACCTTTTATCAAGATTTATCCAATCCCATCTTGCTTCTTAGGATTTCTATGCCCATTTAGGGATTCTTTTTAGGGTTTCTCTTGCAATTAAGGTTTTGCCTCCACTTTTAGTATCATAAACCCTAATTAAACAAAACTAGATAAAAACCCTAAATTTCTCATCTTTTCTCTCCTAACAGGTTTAGGATTTAATAACATATTTCTATAATTCGAATTAAACATGGTTTTCTCTTCTTTTACCCTAAATTAGGGTTTCTAGATGCATTATCCTTTATACTTAGTTTAAAACCCTAAAACATGCAATTATTCATCTAAATTAGGTTCAAGCCTATCATTATCATTCAACAGGTTAATATTACTCGAATTAACCTATTAAGCTTCATAGATTCATCCATTGATCTTAATTAGGGTTTCTAACCAAATTCTAATACATTTTCCATCAAGTTAACATAATTTTGCAAAAAGAGAAGAAATTAGGTTCTCAAACGAATTTTATCTTGTTCCTCATATTTTTCTGATCAACTTTCATATATAAAGTTTATTCATATGAGTTTTCTAGCAATTCCTATGAATTTTACAAGGAAAACTGAGTTTTCTAGAATTTTCGAGTAGAGATTCCGATTTACCAAAAATTGGCAGTTGTTTGATCAGTGGATCGATGATCCGCTCTTTGGATCTAACGCTTCTCATCACGCGCAGCTAACTTAGTCGGTTCCTCCTTGGATCGTCGGATCTACGCGCGAGATCACGATGGATCTCAATCTGACGGTCGCTGCTACTCAGCCTCTTCCTTTCCTTTGCTCGAACCCGCGGCGGCGCCGTGATGGTGCTCTCGTCAGAGCAAGGGTAATTCATAGATAGAGAGGGGGTTGGGGCTCGTGAGGTAGCCGTTCGAGATTGTTGTGAGGTGAGGAATCGAGAGGGGTCCTTTATATAGGATCGGGGAGGGTCCTCTTAGGGTTTCTCAACCCTACCGCCGCCCTCACCTTCAGGTGATTTGGGCGTTTCTTCTAGATGCCTCCAAAGCTCGACAAACTAGGGTCTAGGAGGTTCGGAATTCCCTCCCAGACTTCCCTCCCAGACTCAACCAAGCAATTTCCTAGTTTGCACATGTGAAGGATCGAGAGAAAATCAAAGGGAAAGATCCCCCAGTCTGCGGCTGGAGTCTGAGTTCCATTAGAACTGGACAATGAGTGGTCCTCGTTGGATCAAGATCCGACGGCCCCTGTTTCTTTCACTCAACCAAAAGGAAGTCGATTTTCTATTTTTAGGATAAATCCTCATTATTTAGAATAACTTGGAAAAATCATAACTCTTAATCCTTGGCTCCGTTTTATCCCAAACTTTGAGGGAATCTTAATAATGACTTAATATATCATCATGCCAAATTTGGGATCATTATTCAAAGAAATCAAGTCCGTTTCTTTAGTTGCAAGTTATTACTCAATTATGTATATTTCTCACATATTTTCTCTTTTCTTTACCATTAAATTATCATCTTGGATTCCTTGGACCTCAAGGAACCTTAATGGCTCGAATTCCCATCTTGGGAATATTCCTTAGCCTTTTACTTATCTTTTATCCCTTTTCTTATTTATCCCTTTTTCCAAATAAATTCCTTTTCCTTTTATTTCTCTTTTCCTTGTAATTGTGCTCAATAGCCAATAAAGCCTATTAAACAAACAAACAAGGCATTTGTAAATGAAATCCATCCAATAAAAACAAATAAATCAACCATTGATTTCATTTATAATTAAAAGGAGATTTACAAATCTCATTACATGATTTAGGAAAAATGAGGTTATAACATAAACATTCTATAAAGATCCGAGTTGGAGTAATACAACATTAAAGATCAAAAGAAACAAATGAGAGAAGGAATCACGGGAAGTTGCATCCGGGAAGGGAGCGATGTCGGAAGGCGATCTGGGGGCGATTCCAGCGGCGATCGAAGGGGAGACCTCGGTGGCGAATGAGGTAGATCTAGTGAGGGGCTCTTCTTCTCAGCTGGAGGCTGCGCAGGTCGGGAACACCATAGATATGAGCAATGTGGCCAAAATAAAAGATCTTGGGAAGACGGGAGGCATCAGATTTGGGTCAGTTGGCATTTCTTCGAAGATGGTTTCATGGGCAGATCTGGTATCCTCGAAGAAAGATGTACTTGCGAATCCATTCAAGAAGGTACCAGTTCGCATGGATAATGGGATGCTCCTTTATCCGAAGTCCATTGTGGAGAGGAACCTGCAGAAGTGGAGCAGGGAGGCAGCGGGCTACATAGTGGGATTGTCGCCTCACTGGCCATCTCTGGTGAGATTCCTAGCCCACTTGTGGAAGGTTAAAGGATCGTTGGAAATCAAATTGAGAGGAGAAGGGTTCTTCATCCTGTTATTCTCTAATGATGAAGATTTAGCCACGACATTAGATGGAGGGCCTTGGTTCATTGTGGGGAAACCTCTCATCATCAGGAAGTGGGAACGAGGGGAATCTATGGAGAAGGCCAGATTGTCAGAAATCCCGATCGATTTGGATTAAGATTCATGATTTACCCCTGGAGCTATGGGACGACGAGTTATTCATGACAGTGGGCTCCTTCTTGGGTAAACCTCTCAGAACCGATCTGTTAACGACCAACCTCTCTCGACTGGAGTATGCAAGGCTTCAAGTGCTCGTGAATGCTGACTTCTCTTATCCTAAAGACTTGGAGCTGCAGTGCGAGGATGGTCAGACAAATAGGATTCGGTTTGAGTATGAGTGGAAGCCAGATGTTTGCAGTGGCTGCGGGAGTTTTGGTCATGAATCGGCACTCTGTACCAAGAATCTGAAAGCTCCAATGAAGGAGGAAGTGCCTCCTAATAAGAAGCAGGTCTGGAAGGTATGGATGCCAAAGAAGAAGCTGTTGCAAAATCCAATGGTCACAATTGATGGGGAGGTCGTCAGTGACGTTGCTACTGCCTGGGAGTCTGAACTGACCATGGAGAAGTCTTCGGAGGAACTGGAAGTTTTCTGTGATGCTAGTGAGGACGTATCTGCTAAAGAAGAAACTCTAGAGGATTTGTCTGAGTCATATCCTGAGGTACCAGAAGTAACAGGAAAAGGATCTCAAGCAGAAGGGAGCTCTATTCAAGTAAGGTCAACTAATGGAATTCTCTCACCAGGCATAACTCCTGCTCAATCCCCTGAATGGGAACAATAGAGACGTAATTCGAAGTCCCCTCCTCGGGTTGCATCTAAACCAGTTTCTTCAGTAAAGAATATCCAACTTACTCCAAACAAGTTCTCATTATTGGCAAGCATGGTTGAGAATTCGGGTGAAGCAGTGCAGAGGGATTCGTTCCAAACCAGTGAAGTACTGGTTAAAGATGTTTCTAATGACTGATGATTCTGTCAATATCATATCCCGGAATGTGAGGGGTCTTAATCTTAAAGCCCCAAAGATCCAAGAAGCAATAATGAGAATAAAACCCCATATATCTATTTTAGTAGAAACTAAAGTTAGAGAAAGCAATATAAAAAGGCTCCTTAATAATTTTTTTCTGGAGTACTACTGGTTTTCTAATCATAGCTCTCACTTGTTGGGGAGAGTCATTATGCTGTGGGATTCTAAGGTTTGTTCTGCCACCAAGATCATAGAAACTGATCAACTGGTTCATTGTAGAATTGATCTTAATGATGATTTCTTTTTCATTACTGCTGTTTATGGGCATAATCCTGACTCTGATAGAAGTGCTCTTTGGGATAGCATCAATGATATCCATACGACCATGAAGCATCCGTGGATCATCATGGGAGATTTCAATGCTGTTAGAAGGGAAGATGAGAAGATTGGAAGAGATCCCCCTTCGAGAAGATCGATGAGGGAGTTTAATGAATGTGTCCTTAACTGTAGCCTGGTAGATCTTAGTCTAAATGGGCCTTTGTTTTCATGGGACAACCATCAGGAGGGAGAACATTTTATCACTTCTAAAATTGACATGATTCTCCACAATATTGGTTTTATGAATCATTTTTAGAATTTTACTGGCTATCTAATCTAAAATACGATCAGTGATCACAAGATTCTTAATCTGCAGATTGGGTAAAAAAGAATCATTAGAGCTCCTTTTCGCTTTATTAATGCTTGGACCAAGAAGGAAGATTATAATGAGGTTATAAGAAACAATTGGTGCACCAAATCTGACGGCCTTCCTATGTTCTTACCATATGCCAAAATGAGAAATTTAAGAGGAGCCTTAACGAGGTGGAATAAGAATAAGGTTGGGAACCTGTCTCACAATCTTCACTGCTGTGAGAAAGAAGCTTATGAAGCACAATGCAAATTGGACAATAGTCCTTCCAATACTGAATATCAAATGGAGGCACACAGGTGCAGAATGGAGTTAACTAAAGCTAGAAAGTTGGAGGAGTCTCTTCTTAGACAGAAATCTCACATCTAATGGTTGAAAGAAGGTGATGATAATTCTAAATTCTTTTATTCTTCTATTAAAGTTCGAAGACATGTCAACCATATCAGATCTTTGGAGATTGAGAGGAAGTCTTGTACTGACCAGAGACTTATCAACAACTTCATTTGTGACTTCTATACGAGATTGTTTAATAATGGTCATATTAGCAAGCTTTCTCCTATTGATGAGTTGGGTTTCAGAACCTTGAATGAGGTTAATTGCATGGCTCTGGATAGATGCTTCTCTGTGAATGAGATTGAAGATGTAGTTCTTGCTCTCAATATTGACAAGTGTCCTGGTCTTGATGGTTATAATGGCAACTTTTTCAAATCTAGTTGGCCTCTTATTAAAAATGATGTTTGTCTTGCTGTTCTTCACTTTTTTAGAACAGGGAGAATTCTTAGAGAAACTAATCGCACCTTTATCACTCTTATTCCAAAAGGAGGTGACAAAGATAAGCTTAAAAACTGGAGGCCCATCTCGCTTTGTAATGTTACCTTGAAAATCATTACCAAGGTGATGTGCAATAGACTTCAGCATGTTATGGACAGTATTATCAGCTTCAATCAGCATGCTTTTGTTAAAGGAAGAAGTGTGAGAGATGCTATTCTCCTCTCTAACGAGCTCATCCATGATTTCAATAAAAAAGATTCCAAGCACAGAATGTGTCTCAAATTAGACATTTCAAAAGCGTATGATTCAGTGTCATGGAATGCTCTATTTAGAATCATGGAGGTTATGAAATTTCCTTATTGTTGGATTGTGTGGCTCAAGGAAATTTTTCATACCAGTTCTTATGAGATCTTAATCAATGGAGAACCGTCCAGTTCTTTTAAACCTAGTAATGGGGTGAGGCAAGGAGACAGCCCCCTATTTGTTTGTTATTGTCATGCAATGTTTCTCTCAATTGATGCAGCGTGCTGTGGAGAAAGGAAGTATTGTTCCTTTGAAGGCTTCTGACAATCTTAGTGTATCTCACTTAATCTTCGCAGACGATCTCATGGTTTTCATTGAAGCTAATGAGGCTAATGCTAAAAATCTTGTTAAAATTTTGGATACCTTTTATGATATCACTGGTCTGAAGATTAACACTGACAAAAGCTCCATTATCTTGAGTGCTAAAGCTGATAGTAATTCCATGTATGATATTCTGGGGATACCTAGAAGAGTTGGTTCTAGTAATTATCTTGGAATTCCTTTGTTTCAAGGCAGGCTTACGAGAGAGCATTGCAAGTCCCTGATTGATAAAACTAAGAAAAGATTGGATGGATGGAAATCGAAAATTCTTTCCATGGCTGGTAGGATTGATCTCGTCAACTCCACCTTAAGTTCAATGCATCTCTACTAGTCTACTACTTTTCCTGTGCCTTGCTCTGTGATTGAAGAATTGGAGAAGTTATGTAGAGATTTTATTTGGACTCACTACGAGAAGAAATATGGAATTCACCTTGTGAGATGGGATAATGTTACCAAATCAAAAGAAGAAGGTGGTTTGGGTATTAGATCCATTAGAGATATTTGCAAAGAGGCTCTGCTTTTTCATGTGTGGAATGTTGCTAATGGAAAGGAGTCTCTTTGGATCATATGGATTCATAAAAAATATCTCAGAAAGTGTTCCTTTTGGGAAATCAAGGAGAACAACACTTTCTCCTGATTATTCAATAGAGTAATTAAAGAAAGAGACACTCTTAAAGATAATATTCATTTTACTATTGGGGATGGAGAAGGTACCTTTGTGTGGAAGGATCCTTGGATTCCCAAATGTGAGTTTTTGACAGAGCATCTTGGCAGTAAAAGTATTATACAAACTGGTATTCCTAGAGATAGCAAGGTTAGTTGTTTAATTAACAATGGTGGTTGGTTTATTTCTGATTCCAGATGTCACATTGAGATGAATGCCTTGCTTCATACATTAAAGAAGCCCCATGGTGGTAAAGATGCAATTCTATTTAATGGAAAACACAATGTTAATATGAGAAGCTTTTGGGAAAGTTACAGGTTGAAGGTGATTCTACCTAACCCTTTTTTCAGATGGATTTGGCATTTTAAAGCTCCAAAAAGATGTCAGATTCATGCATGGAAAGTAGGGCATGGTCATCTCCCTACAGCTGACTTTCTTAAGAATATGGGTATCCAACTTCCTTCCTACTGTTTTCTGTGTAAGGAAAGTGGGGAAGATACACACCATTGCATGTGGTCTTGTAACTTTGCTACTAATATCTGGAATCTTGCTTTTCCTGATAGGAGTGTTAACTCTCCATTCACAATGGATAGTGTTCTAACTCTCAGAGATAAAAAGAGTCATACGGTTATTCTGAGTACTATGTTATGGATCTGGAGAGAAAGGAACCGAAGAATTCATGAAGGGTCTGACAGAAATGAAGAAACTCTGTGGAGTTTGATTAGAAAAGACGTAGATGCTTTTCTTGAGTAACTAGCCTTTTGGTTGAGGCAGTCTTTGGCTCTGTGGTTGTTTTTCAGGAGGGGGAGGGGCAGCAGTTGGTCTTCTCTGAGATGGACTGGTTTTTCTGTCGGGGGAGTTTTTCCTTCTCCTTTTGTTGCCAACTGCCGGTTCTTGTTCTGTGTCATTTGCTGATGCTCTTGTTCTGGATGAAGGATGGTGCTCCCTTACTGTTTTTCAACTTTAAAAGCCTCCTGGAGACTGTGTGCTGAGGATTCTATTTTTGCTCCTTCTGTGGGTGCTGTGGATGCAAGAGATAGTAGGTTCTGGGGTGCTTTTGTATTTTTTTGTTCGCACTCTCTGTACAGTTTTTCTTTTTTCTTTTCTTGATCCCATCTCGGGACCAAGACGCACTGTATATAACACCCCCAAAGCAATACAAAAATAGCAAGTGGCGCGTGGTTCACCAAAAAAAGAAGAAGAGAGTTAAGGATATTGGAGGAAATTATTAATAAGATAATCTTAATGTCTTTCATGCTTTTGTTAGTAATATTCTATGTTGTGCTTTATAAAGAACAACAACACACTAATTTCGTTTCCTAATATGCTGAGGGGCCTCATTTCAATTTTTTTACACAGAATCGTTGTTGAAGCATAATTACACCTAGCCTAGTAGGCACTAGCCCATCCCCTTTTTTACTTTTGAACAATGTGTACTATTCCAAGAAGTTAAATGTTTGAGGTTTTTTTCCAAGATAAATGCTATGGTATTCAAATAAATTCAGACCATCCCAATTATCTATCACACATCTATAAGAAGAAAATATTTTCCAAGTAGAGATTGTAATTATGTACCTTGATATCAAACTAAGACATTTAGAAATACTAAGCTCCATGATCATTCACAAAGGATCGATGGTGTATCGGGAGGCAGGCAGTGGCGGAGCCACTCTTTGGCCTGGGTAGGCACATGCCCAACCCAGGAATTAACATTATACATCATTTTAGCTGAAAATGAGCTGATTTCTATGAGAAAATACTGGTTGTGCCCTACCTAACTATCATGGAATGTAGTCACAAATAGATGGTGCCCTCCCCAATCCAATTTCCTAGCTCCGCCACTGGAAGCAGGACAGGTTGTTATTGGTTTTGAATCAGGTGCTCATTTGAATAGTTAGTGGTTGCTTTTCTCTTTAGGAATGTTACCCGTATGTTTTCCTTACTCTGGTCACTTTTATGGTTATTAACTAAGTCATGTACATTTAGAGCCTCGTATAAATACATAATTTAATTGAATAATATTTGTTATTATCATATGGCCAAGCCATTAATACATGGTTCGATATACTCGTATGTCTGCATAAATAATTATTCAAATATGAATATCTAGATGTCAAATATTTGTGCTGGTATAGAAGGTACATGGTATCCATCTAGATGCATGAAAGAATGTTGCCTTGTAATATAGTTTAAATTATTACATGAATGTAAAATCAATTGATTGATGATGTTCATATAACACTTTTCCATATAGGACAATATATATCAATTTTATTAGTTGGTCTAAGTTAATAATAAATACCAATCCCCTTTATATCGATGAAATATATCAAACAACCATGGCTAAGATTTGAAAAAAATTGAATCAAGGCAAGTATCTTGTCTACATAGCATGATAGCGTGTTTACATCTCTATACTCTAAAAGGGTCGTTTGCGTTCTGTAATTAAGAATCCATGTATTTCACGTGTTGATTATGTACCAGTGGAATTTTATCAAATCCCGTTAAATAATTTTTGTTGTAATGGAAATACCCCCGAGCAACTCTGGCGACACCAAACGACATATAAATGTGACGATAAAAAATCTTATAAATTTTAACATATTTAAAACTGATGTTCTTAGTTAACAAATTTTTGAACCAGACAACATTCATAAATACTACACAATACATATAATGTAGATGTTTTAGTATAAAAATGCCGCATTTCAAAATTTCTCTCCCAAACTAGACGTAATATACTCATGCATACATGGTGGCTAAATACCATAAGTTGATCGTAATTCAGACATATTTTATTTTGCCATCAAAATATGCAATAAAGTTACAAGTGTTTCTGTGATTTCAAGCATTAGTTATAATACTAAAAGTGTTTATTTTACAAGAATAGAGATGAACTCATTTTCCTATGAGTATTTTCGTATATTGATTCTTCTCTTCTATCGATTATCCTTTATCGTCGAGCCTGATTGTCCATTCCGTTTGTTCTTTTGTCTTGTCTTCTCTTCTTTTTTCTTTCACATGGTATCACTTCTAGCACTAATCAATACTTGGTGCATTTATCACTGGTACTTGTTCTTTTGTTGTGTCTTCTCTTTTTTTTCTCACGTGGTATCACTTCTAGCACTAATCAATACTTGGTGCATTTATCACTGGTACTACATTATCACTTATATTAGTGTTGATCATTATATATTTACTTGATTTTAGATAGTCAACTAGGTGGGGATATGAAACTAAATAAAGCTACTAGCACATGTAGTGTACACATACATGTGTGTGTGTGTGTAAAATATGGAATCATATTTAGTACACCTTTATGTGTTTTCTATGTAACATGATCGTACATATGACCTCAATGGATGTAGTATTTTTTTATTGTGTTATGCGAGTATGAAAAATATCTTAATTAAGTCAAGTACAGATAAGATAGAAATATAAAGAATACTGTAAGATTTAGAGGAACGTTATAGCTAAAATTGTATATCATTCTTAGCTTTGCTAGTAATCTTAGAAATTTAAGATAATCTTAATGTTTGTCATGCTTTTGTTAGTAATATTGAATGTTGTGATTTATATTAACTTTAGTAACCTTAAATACTTATTTGGACAACTCATAATCACCAATTAAGCATACTATAAAGATCTGAGTTGGAGTAATATAATATTAACCCATACATGTATACAAGAAGAGAGTTAATGACATTGGAGGAAATGATTAATAAGATATTCTTAATGTTTGCCATGCTTTTGTTAGTAATATTCAATGTTGTGCTTTATATTAACTTTATTAACTTTAATTATTTATTTAGACAACTCATAATCATGACTTAAGCATACTATAAAGATTTGAGTTGGAGTAATATAGCATTAACACATACATGTATGCAAGAAGAGAGTTAATGATATTGAAGAAAATGATTAATAAGATAATCTTAATGCTTGTCATGCTTTTGTTAGTAATATTCTATGTTATGCTTCATATTAACTTTAGTAACTTTAAATACTTATTTGGGCAACTCATAATCATGACTTAAGCATACTATAAAGATCTAAGTTTAAGTAATATAGCATTAACCCATACATGTATGCAAGAAGAGAGTTAATGACATTTGAGGAAATAATTAATAAATAATTTTTTATTTAAGAATATTATTAAAATAATATTTTAGTATTGTAGAGAATTCAATTATGTATCCAACAAAAAAGAATGAACCAAATCGAAGTTAAAATGAGAGAGTTATGCCCTTTTTAGTAAACATGTACAGAGTGTCGCGACCGTGACGCTGTGTCATGTGCCACGACCGCAACGTGTGTCGTGTGCCGTGACCGTGACGATGCGTCATGTACCGCAACCGTGATGCTGCGTGTGTGCCACGACAGTGACGATGTATCGCGACCACGACAAATGCCACCCAGGACAGCCAATCATAAAATGATCATATCTCGGGCTATACTTATCCATTTTCAATGAAATGAAGTGCTTAGAACCGCAATTCGATCTTCTATCATCTCAGACTCTTTGCTCAATGAGAGGGCGACCTAAAAGGAAATTTTTGGGGCAATTTTTGGGAAAGAATGTAAAGAACGACGGAAATCCAAAAGGGTTGTCATGGATTCGAATTGGTAAGTAGTTTTAATCGTGATTCTTCCTTCTCTTCATTTGATCTTGCTCGGAACCCCTGATCCATCGAATTTGAGGTTTGGCTTAACCTTTGACCTTCATCTTCTACCTACAGTAGACCTCCATTAGGATTGAACGGAAGAAGAAACTGTTGATTTTACTAGGGTCTTGATATGGATTCAAGATTTTCAGAAATGGGCTGCGCTTTTAAGGGTTTCACACCTTAGGGTGAGTGAGTACTTCCTTTAAATAGTAGATTGCACGAAAATGAGTTAAATCATCAATAATCTTCAATTACTTAGTATGCGAGTACAAAGCCTAAATTGCCTTTTTGATCTAGCTTTTGTAAAATGATATGAAATGGATTCTTCCTATGTTTTGATGAATTTTAGATGATAAAATCATATTATAAATGCATACAATCCATCTTAATGAGAATTCCCTAAGTATTTGTAGAAGTTATAAGAGTAAACTAAAATTTAGGGTTTTCAACTATGACTGAAATTGTTGTATAATTAGATAGAGAAATTTGTCTATCTTAATCACATTGATTATGAGTCATTGTTTATCTGAATACATAAGTACATATATGTCAGATACTATCTTGGATTTCATGTGATGTGAATAGTGTTTGCTAGATATCTCAGTAAAGAGGGTGAAACCCTAGATGAGTGAAAAGTTGGAAATTTGTGAATAGATATTGTGAAATCCATTTGAAGTGCTTTTCTTGACATCATTGAATTTATTTATTCAATGTTATTCTTGATTCATGATATCTCAATGAATGGCAAAGAAACCCTAATTTAGCTCAATTCCAATATTTCATACATATGTTGATTGTATATGACTTGTCGAAAGTAATCTTTATTTACTAAATGTTTATGACACATTAAATCCTTATGCGGGTCATGTGATAAGTAAATGAGGTGTGAGACCCTAAGGATAGGGTGTTCAGTGACTCAAGTATTGTGATATCAATGTTTCTCAGTATGAGATGTGGTCATGCCTAACATTTTAGTTGTGGTAAATGTTATCAGATGGTTTATGAAATGAATGGTTTACAAAGCTAAACTAAGATGTGTTGATGTGATGATTGAATTGTGAATTTAAAGAGTAAATTAGACATTTAGATGTCCTAAACACTATTGAATCCTCATCGGATGAGGCATGTGCTGTGGGGAGGAAACGGTTTCCCGACTAGAGGTAGTCCATATCGAGGTAAGTCAGAGCGCACCAGTAGGATGCGGGGGTCTTGACTAGTAGGGAAGACTCCTTACAGTTGTGTGGTACCCAACACCAACCGTGGATGCCGATGGTACTTGTGTTACATGTTGTAGTGATCAATGGTCAGTAGGTCCACTGATGCATAATAAGCCTGAGGGCTTTGACTCACCGCCTGAGTACTCAGGTTGAGAGGTGGAGTCTGAGATATCCGGCTGCTCCCATTAGCCGCTGAGAGGCAGATGTGCCGAGGCTCGCTACAGAGGGGGTCTTACTCGAGAGATAGGCTTAGGAATTCGGGCATTCTTCTAAGCCTTGTATAATAAGATTGTAGCTTGTTGTGATTCTTTCACATATTGTGGTACATGTCATGTGGGTTCAGAGCATAATAAGATGAATGAGAGGTTAACCAAGTGTGTGCAGTTATTGAATTATCCTTTGTATATTTCTGAGTTACTAGTTCACTTTTATATTAATCAAGCATGTTCATATATCGATTCACTTTTGTAGATATCCAGAGTATCTTGACATATTTACGTTTGTGAATGTATAATCTCTTTAAAGCTTACTGATGTTATAAATGATATCAGTTGCTCAATAGTATATCTGTAATTATAATAGTGCTTTAGACTATTTCTTTGAAGTACTCATTCACTGAGCGAGTAGTCTCACCCCTCTACTCACAATTTTTAGGGATGACTCATGAATTGAAGAAGGTTAATGCATGAGAGTAGATCTACCACATGAGTTAAGTATGAGATCAGTTAAGTTCAGTCAGTCCCTATCACTCTAGGTCCTTGTATAGATGTGAGAGAGTTGTAAATGATGTTGTGTGACCTTGTTTCCTTAATAAAAGGGAATGTATCTCATTATCATGTTGTATGTACATGGAAATGTGAGAAACAAAATGAATGTATGGATGTGTATCATTAATGTAGAGATCATATTAGAGTAATAAAAGTTTAATTCTCTTGTAAAGCTTGTTTATGTAATTGAATGCGAGAAAACAAAGTTGAAATAAAGGAAGAAAAAGTTGGGAGTGAACTTTGTATTAAGTATAATCCTCAAACTTATGCCCTAACCTCATAATTAGTGGTAACTGTGGGATGTGGGTGTAACAAGAAGTATCCTAACATGATTCAAATATTAAGCATCCCATGAGGTGGGAGATACATCCCTTTATTAGATTGGTAATCCATTTATATTTCTATCATGAACATGTAGATGAGTCAATAGAATATATCCAAACACCATGTAAACACTCTATTATATAATTCTTCATTAACATTGTATTTGTAGGGAAATATGCTTATAGAATAGGCAACATAAGTAAAAAATTTATCTACCATATTCTCCGTAAACCAGCGCATCGTGTCAATGACTATAAGATGGGAATGATGGTTTTGAGGATATATTTGGTCCTGGAGCAAGTCCATCGACCTCTCTTCGTCATTGTAGATGCCCAACTGTCTTCTAATTGTATCGGGACTCGTCCGACTGTTGCACCTCCTGGTCTGTATCACAGACTACATTTTGACCTTGTCCTCCGTACGATAGACAACAACCTCCATGCCTCTACAGAAATCCACACATATCGTCTAGAACTCTTGTCGTCCTTGTAGAACGGACATGAAGGAGTTGTCTCTCTTGTTGGCATAGTAGTCACCAATTTATTCTCCTACAATAATGATCCTTTGTTGTTCTCTCCGGTTGCTATCCCTCCCTAGTCGGGTAGGAATTTTTTAGGCTCTCTTGGCTATCACAACCAGAGAGGACAACAATTGTCAGAACAATTGATTCTCAATTGTATGTGTTATGCTCTAGGAAGCCCCTAGTACCCCTATATTTATAATAGAAGTCAGGGTTCCCAGTCTATGCGGGAGTGGAAGGGACCAGAATATATTGAATTTTTGCAGCCTACGACCATTGAAACAGTCGTCTAGAAACTCAGGCGATCATTTGGCTTGCGAGACGGTCGTTTATAGTTTCCCAATCACACACAAACTTAGAAATTCAGATCCAATTAATGCTAAATATTAATTCCTTGCATCAACGGAATTGAGCAATCGAAACGGTCAAATTTTCTCACGAATTTGGGAAAGCTACAAGAACATTCGTTCGGCCCAACCGAGCCGATCGGTTCACCTGCTGAACTGGTCATCTCACCCTGCCTGAGCCGATCAGTTCACCCAGTGAGTCGATCAGTTGGAGCCTATTTCATGCAGAACTTCACCAATCCAGTTCCAATCAGCTCAACACTCTAAAAGACCATCTCAACACTTGAGTCGATTGTTTGGCACTCGAAACGTCTGTCTTAATGAGTTAGTCAATCATTTGGAAGTGCAATCAGCTGATCTGTTGTGTGAATTAAATATCTAAACACTTTTGTAATCTATTCAATCATCATTTAAGATTAAACTCCTCTTCTAGGTTAAGACCTATGTCTGTGACCCTAAAGGTCCTATATTATTTGGGCAATGAATTTTCATAACAACTTATGACATCACAAGCAATGGGTGGTGCCTAGTTGCACATCAAGTAAATGGAAAGTTGCAGAACAACTTCAACCTACAATATGTGTATGATATTATAGTGTTTGTATAGTTCCTTTATCATTGATGTCTAGATTGAACTTGAGACATGAAATAGTCATCCTCTTTAAAATCCAATCTTATTTCTTGAACCATAGCAGACTGTCTGAGATATATGTAAGCTCAATATCACATATTGACTCACATGTGTATGTCCATGCATTTCTCAGTCTTGCTAATCAAGATACCTAGGGCATCAAGCTCCTGTAGGAGGGACGAATCCCATGTCTATCACTCACAGTCAGTCCCCATGTGTTACAATCACCCAATCATCACCTTTATAACAATCCATGTGACAAGATTACTTTGATGATGTCAAAGCGTACCGAGAGACATGTGATGAGTGTAGTGACTTCAGGTCTAAGAACCACAATCACCATCATCACTATGAGAGTTGACTATGACTGCCATGGTAATGGCTTCCATGTGTCAGTCTCATAGTGGGTCTGTTGATACACTATTCTCTAATATGTATATGTGTGCTTGGTTTGATATTGCCATATCATGAAAAATGAGACTAACTCACACTCTGATCTTATGTGTCATTGTTGTCTATCAACCTTCTCCACAATAACAACTGATCAGGGATAAAATGAGAATATATACGTACTCTTAACATCTAAGGGTGAGCAAATTATGGTCTAGACCACAAAATCGGACCGGACCGGTCAGTTCGGTCTGGTCTGGTCCGATCCGGTCCATAATGAGTTCGGTCCGGTCCGCGGTCTGCAAATTTTGGTGAATTTGGTCTTCGGTCCGGTCCGGTCCAAAAATTGTCCGACCATGGACCGGACCGTAGACCGAATTTTATGTAAAATACATGAATATTTGTCGGTACATTATGTAACAAGTAAACATAAAGTGCACATATAAGCACTAGTAGCGTAAATATTTTCTATTAATGTAATATAATTGTTAGAAGTAACTAATATTATCTACTTTTTACAATTAAATAAGTTGTGACAAAAGTAAAAAGGCTAATTACGGTCCAAACGGTCCGGTCCGGTCCTACCTCAAAACGGTCCGGTCCTGGTCCGGTCCTACCTCGAAACGGTCCGGTCTACGGTCCATATATTCTTACAAATCGGTCCTCGGTCCGATCTGGTCCGGTTCTGGACCGATGCTCGCCCCTATTAATATTTGTATGATCTCATTTCTTCAAGTCACATACTTGAAGGCATACGTCATTGAGAAATATTCTTATCTAGACATTTATAATGTTACACCATTATCTCATAACTAAATCAAACAGAATAAATTAGAAGCTTGTCTTAATTTATTAATTAAATCATCTACAAATTATGTCATCACAAGCATCACATGATTGGCTCTCTGAGTGTACATACCAACAATATTTTCTTTTCATCATGTCTTATTCACAACATAATTACATATATTATCTCTATGCTTATCTTTCATGTTTTTATCTTTAAGTAGATGGAGTAATGCAACATTGAGTTTACAGTATTCAACGTATTTAGAAGTAGTGTGACAATCTCAAACTTCTTGTACTGCATGGGATTTATGTAAATCATATGTATCAGAGGGCATAAATTTACATGTGCAATACAATTAATAGTGGATAAACCAATCCATCATGGGAAAATACTTTCATGTGTGTGTGTTGTGGGTAGGGGCAAATCCAGAAACTGACAACAAGGGGGCTGAATTACATGTACTAACTATTAATTCCAATAAGAGGGGTTGAGTGTAATAAATTGCGATCTTTTATGCCAAAAAATACATAATGTGAGACTCAAACTCGGGCCAACACTTTAAAGGGACGTTGCACTTTCCAACCAGCTAACAACATTTCTTTGTCTTTTTTCACCTTTTATAGGTACAAATCTTCTAAAGGGCCGTTTGGGTGACCCATTCGTGACTACTGCAATATTTAACAACTATTGGGATTTTGATTACCTAATTAATAAATTCTGTAATTCTTCATTACTGAGTTTAGATGACCACGGATTAAGAAGTGCAATAGTTGTATCCATCACAATGGACGGTGCCACCGCCATGTACCTCCATCCCCAACCTCGTATGGTCAACCGAACCAATTTTGTTCTTCTCAGGCTTTGGCAATCTTATTATCGTCAGAGACAGAAGCAGGAATGCTAAGCCGTGGAAGAGTATCGCGACCCATCAGCAACAGCATGGCCCTCCCTCGACCGGACATCATGGATCTGGGCCGAATCCTATTCATGGAGGGGTCAAGGGTCAAGGACATTGTATGCCAGGGAAGAGCACAAGCTTCCCGTTGCGGAAGGATGAGTTGGTTACAGATATGATGGAGAGAGGGGAAGGGAGGATCAGTGGTGGTAGAGGAAGGAGACGGGGGAGGATACGATTGCGGGAGGGAGACATGAGAGGAGATGGTGGCTAGGGGAGAAGAGCGGAATTAGGGGAGACGGATGTATCGGGTGGAAGAATCGTCCGCTGTGATTGCAAAGATCGTCGATACTGGCGTACTTTGAGAGGGTCGCGTTATGCAAAGGAGCGGGAATACCACATTCTAAGTACTAACATTGTTAAAATCGCATGCCACAATCCAAACGACACCATGATAAATGCGGTAGTTAGAATACTAGATCCAAATACAAGATCTCTTCGAATTGCAGCAGCCAAACGACCCCTAAGTGTAATAAATACAGGCCTTTTGGTATTAAGTGTAATAAATACAAGTCTTTTGATACCAAAACTTGTTCAAACTAGGGGTCAAACCCACCCCAACACCTAGAATGGTAGTTGTACTTACCAACCCACCTACAAGTCTTTTTTGTTTGTTACCCGCAGACCTCTTATAAGTACGAGCAGAAGACACGTGATATGCACATGATGTACTGTTGAATCAATACAATACATGATCATATAATAATTATGGCATAATGAGTTGGTCAACATCAATTCTTTTTGCTACAACATACTTGTTGAATAAGCTTTTCTTGCGAGTTTGAGTTATTATTTTTGTGTATGTTGATGACTAATATGTAGTTGGTATTCAAAATAAGATATATACTACCCGCTAAAAGAGTGATCGGTTTGTAATTTCAAAAAAAAATTGCATTCACCTCTAAGAACTTTCTCATATAATATAGATGAGTCTCCTTACACAATATACAATTTTAAAATGAAAAGACAAAAGTGTAGCATACACACATAGAGACCTATTCATAATTTTAAAAAATAATGGCAGAAGATACATGTTATGCACATGTTATACAGTTGAATCAATATAATATGTGAACATATAATAATTATGGAATAATGAGTTGCTTGACATTTATTCTTGTTCACTACAATAGATTTGTTAGATAAGCTTTTTGTGTGAGTTTGAATTATCATTTTTGTATAGGTTGATGACCAATATGTAGTTAGTATTCAAAATAAGATACATTACTACCTGCTAAAAGAGGGACCGATTAGTAATTCTAAAAAATAATGAAAAACATTGCATTCAGCACCGTCCAAGGACTTTCTCATATAGTGTAGATGAGTCTCCTTACACAATATAAAATTTTGAAAAGAAAAGACAAAAGTGTAGTGTACACACATAAGGACCGGTTTGTAATTCCAAAAAATAATGAAAAATTGCATTCAACCCCCTTTGTGGGTTTTCTTGTATAGTATAGATGTATTATCTTATACAATATATAATTTTATCATGAAAAAATAAAAGTGTAGTGTACACACACATAGACTTGTTTGTAATTACAAAAAACAATAGAGAAAATTGCATTCAGCGCCCTCTGCATGCTTTCTTATATAGTATAGATGAGTCTTCTTATAGAATATAAAATTTTATAAAAAAAGACAAAAGTGTAGTGTACACATACATGCACCTATTTGTAAATCCAAAAAATAATTGAGAAAATTACATTCAACCTCTTTTGTGGGCTTCTTCTATACTGTAGATGAGCCTCCTTATACAACATAAAATTTTAAAAAGAAAAGACAAAAATGCAGTGCACACACAAATCAGTCTGTAATTCTAAAAAATAATGGAGAAAATTTCATTCCTCGCCCACAACATGTTTTATATAGTAATGATGAGTCTCATTATAGAATATAAATTTTAAAAAGAAAAGATAAAAGTGTAGTGTACAAAAATAGAGACCGATTTGTAATTTTAAAAAAATAATGAAAAATTTCTTATATAATATATATATTGATACATCGCATTTCAGATGTGACACACACAATTTTCTGTCAACTAATACCCCCTCAACCTACTATTTTTTAATAAACAATTAAAAATAACAAAACATGTTATAATTGTTATATAGATTAGAAATGTAAGAAGAAAAAAAATTGAACTGTGTGCCAAGCATGTACCCTAGCTGCTGAAAAACCAAGTTCATAGACACGTCAGCTTCCTTATTTGAAGAAAAATCTAAACTGCATGCCAAGCAGACACCCTAGCTGATGGAGAAGCAAACACACAGACACATGAAAAATAGACACATTAAACTACGTGTCAAGCAGGCACCCTAGATGCTAGAGAAGCAAACACACAAACACGTAAAAAATAGACACATTAAACAACGTGTCAAGTAGGCATCCTAGCTGCTGGAGAAGCAAATACACAAACACGTGAAAAATAGACACATTAAACAACGTGCCAAGCAAGCACCCTAGTTGTTGGAGAAGCAAACACACAAACACGTGAAAAATAGACACATTAAACAATGTGTCAAGCAGGCACCCTAGCTGCTGGAGAAGCAAACACGCAGACACGTGAAAAATAGACACATTAAACTACTCAAACAATTCAATATAGTGACGACTTGATTTTTTAGGCCCCGGTTTATCTTGTCATGACCCATGCCAAAGAAAATTCTAAACCAAGATTTTTTACATAGCTCAAGTAAATCAAGTTTGACTTAAATTATAGGTCAAAATATTTGTCGGACAATGTCCAAGGAGGTCCATATTTATGTCTTTTCAAACCGTAATCTAAAAAAATACACCTCAAATGGTTAAATTTACGTGACCAAGTGAATAGAAAAGTAGACAGGTACACATGTGAAAAACACACAAGCACACATGTCATATGTGCTTATTTATAAGATAGTAAAGATATCTTCTCGTGACATAATATATATACATAACTTATGATTTTTTTGTTGGATTTGGAGGGAGGGGGCTAAAGCCCCGACAGTCTGCTCGCTACGCTCCTGGTTGTGTGGTTTTCTGCGTGTTTGCCTAATTAACGAGTAAAAGCAGTAAATGGATATTGCATGCATGATGGAATCCACCCGACTATATAGTATTCTTGAGATCAGAGAGGCCGCTCTTGCCGCATAACCTGGCATTGCCTACGTAAGTTTGGGTATTTATGAATACATAGATAAGCTAAAGTGGTTTTTATTAGGGTTGACAAAATAAAACCTGACTCGAATGAGGTTTATCATATCGTTACCCGATCCGAAAATTGATCCGAACTCAAAAAAATCTGAAGTTGATTAAGGTTAAGTACGGATTTAGACTTTAGACTCAAATTAATCCACTTGATCCAAAATTCATGATTATATATTCAAATAAATTACACATATTAAAATTAGGACACCTAATGTCTGATTAAATTACTAATCCAACATTCATGAAGTTTATTTTGACAATAATCATATTATTTTGTATGATTTATTGTGCTAATTATTTTATGAATTCGTGTTTATAACTCATAAATAAACTACAATAAGTTGTACATGTGTTTCCCAATCATATTGTAAGTTTGTTTACATTAGAATTTTTTTATTACACTCGGTAATCATCAATAGATTATTTTTTAATTGTTTAGTCGATGTTTGGATTTATGAGCGATAGATTAGAAAATAATTGTGAGTCAAGTTAGGGTCAAGAGATTTTACACAAAAATCTATCTCTTGTAAGTTTAGGATCTAGAAAAAAATGTTGACCCAAAATGACTGGAAATAAAATTCAGCCAACGTATACCCGATTGTCACCACTCATTTTTGGTCGATACATAACTAACTAAACGGGCAGTTTTGATCGTCTTATATTAGTTCAAAGATACTATTGACCGAGAACATCTCATCAACCACCCCACCATTCGCCAAGGATGTTATAGATGTAAGAAAAATTATACATATAGTCTAAGTAGATCCGTCCCCCCACCGATTCTCAGGATTGTGAGTGGACAATTTTTCCCATATAACCAGAGAAGTAATATAGAGAGCATATTATTTTGTCTATAATTTTCAATGTAATATGAATTTTTTGATGAAATAAAAATTAATAGATTTAAAAAAAAATATTTTTTGACAAAACTATTGACATATTTTGATATAAAACCGGGACGGAGTCTTCTACAACCAACAACTAAAACCACCAACGGATCAACCATGCACCTGCTACAATCCAGCGACCGAAACAGAGGAAGCGGGCATTATCTGGAAACATGGCTCTTTTCCCATCCCAGACAAACCACACAGTAGTAGTCGACAGGAGCTAGCCAATATACTAGGAACAATCGCTCTACCTACGTATATCACTGACATGAAGAAACATGCAACTCGCAGATACAGACATTACACATGGCTCCTACTGTTTCGGACTACCAAGAAACAGAAATCAAAACATTGCGCGGCGTTCCATACATGCACCCTTCCTCCAAGCCGCCGCTGGACGGAGGAAGCACCCTGCCGTGAGATCGGGAAGATGCCACAGCGGCTGCGCGCCAGCTCCTCCCCATGCATCTCGGGCAAACCAATTCCAACCAACACGGCCCATCCCACACCCCTTCACTACGCACAACGCCAACAGTTGCTTCGGGTCACCGTGCCGGAGAGCTTTTCCGAGGACAATTATCAGCCGGCCCAAGAAACGGGGGCCACACACGCTTGTGTTCTCGCCCGCCGGCTGCGTACAATTTTTTTCTTTCGGAAATAGACAACTCAACTCCACAAACTGATTGCTGGAAATTATGAGATTTATTTCAACCAAGTATACGTGTTTAATCTTTACCACAAATACTCGTTTGTATACTCGTTTGGCTTCGGCAGATCGTATCATTATTATTATTTTTATTTGGCACTAAAATCATAGCGATCCTTCTATCGTTCGACCCATAACTGTTGATCAATGATAAACCAGACTGATCCTACGTGTAAAAACATGATCGTCACAATATTCAGACCGTCCAACTTATCTACCACGCATCGCTAATTAAGAGGAAAACATTTTTCAAATAAAGATGGTAATTCTGTACCTTGAACTCAAAAGTAAGAAATTTTAAATATACAAGTAGGGCTGTAAATAGACATGGGTATACCCTCATACCCTCAAACCCATACCCTCTAAATCCGTCATGGGTATATATTTTATAACCATATAACCACTTACCCTTATAGGCTTATACCCATGTATCCGCCTCTTACTGGGTAAGGTTATGGTTATGTATGTACCCATACCCTGTATATCCATATACCCATTTAATTATATATTATATAAATTCTTTATATTAAAATGTAATGGTGCATATTTTAGTACTCAAAATTTGTAAGTATAAGTACCTTAAGGTAGTATAAGTTTATATTAGAATGTAACGATCTATACTCATCAATGTGAAGGCAGGCCAACATGAAGATTAATCATTGACTTTATTATTATATTAATAATGTAGTAAAAGTCCGTACTATTCACCAATAGAGCCAGCATTCATCATTCTTTTTGTTATATTTTGATTAGTTGTATCGCTACTCTTGATTGTCCTTTATAAGATGACATAATCTTTACTTATCAATATATTCACACAAAATAGAATGCATTTGATGTCATACTAGTACCAGTATCACCTAGTTAGTTTATTGTTTGTTGTACCCACATTTTATGACGTGTTATTCTAGCAAGTCTATTCATAACCATATACCCAGTTACCCATCAAATACCCAATGGTTATGTGGGTATGAGTATGGTGCGGGTATAGTTTTTGAAAAAGTGGGTATATACCCATACCCATACCCCCTTAACTAAATGGTTACGGTTACAAATATGATCATAACCGCACCATATCCTACCCAGTTACAGCCCTATATACAAGCATTGAACTCCAAGATCATTCACAAAGGATGCATAGTGTATAGAGAGACGGGATGGTGGTTGTCATTGGTTTTGAATCATTTGATGACATGTGCTCATTTGAGTAGCTAGTAGTGATTGGTTTTCTCTTTAGGAATGTTACCCGTATGCTTTCCTTACTCTGGTCACTTTTATGGTTATAAACTAAGTCATGTACGGTTAGAGCTTCGTATAATCACATAATGCAATTGAATAACATTTTGTTATTATCATATGGGTCTAGTCATTAATATGTGGTTCGAGATACTCTTATGCCGGCATAAATGATTCTTCAAACACGATTTACCTAGATCCCAAGTATGTGTAATTGTATAGAAGTCACATGGTATCTATCTAGATTCATGAAAGAATGTGGCCCTGTCTAGTAGTTTAAATTATTACATGAATCTAAAGTCATCGATTGACGATGTTCATCGAACACTTTTCCGAACATGATAATTTTATGAAATGGTCTAAGTCAATGTATATCAGTCCCCTTTACTTCGACGGGTTAATGTTTAACGAAAAATCTAATGAAGGTATGTATATTGTCTACATAGTTCAATTGACCATTAGAGCGTGTATAGATCTCTATACCCTAATATACTCATACATACATGGTGGCTAAATATGAAAGGTGGATCATAATTTAGGCATTTTTCTATTTCTTTCGATCAAAATATGAAATTATGTTACGTGTTTTTATGACTTTAAACACTAGTGATAGTACGAAAAGCCTTTACTTTGTGAGAACGAAGATATATACTCTTTGTCCCTTCAGTCTATTAGTCAGCTCATTCTTCTTTTCTATCGATTATCCCTCTATTGTTGGGCCAGGTCTACCAATTTAGTTTGTTCTTCTGTCGTGTCTTCTATTCTTCTTTCTCTTACACGTTATCTGTTCTAGCACTAAACAATATTTGGTGCATTGATCACTCATACTATATTATTGATTCCGTTAGCGTTGATCAGTATATATTGCTCTCGTCACTAGTTAATCAACTAGGAGAGGATGGGTGACTAAATAAAGCTACTAGCATATCTAGCTAACTAGTTAATGGGTAACAAAATATAGCTACTCACACATATAGTATATATACAACATATATATATATATGTATGTATGTATATGTGTGTGTATATATATATGTATATATATATGTATGTATGTGTGTGTGTGTATATATATATATATATATATATATATATATATATATATATATATATATATATATATATATATATATATATATATATATATATATATATATATATATATATATATATATATATATATATATATATATATAGTGAGAGAGAGAGAGAGAGAGAGCCAGACTAGTGTACACTCGAGTGTACCGGAGGCACCGTACACCTCAGTCATTTTTGTAGATGTAGTAAATTTTTGAAAAATCTAAACTGTTGATCTTCTTAATCATCATAAGAACATACTATATAATAAATTTTAGCTCATTTGGACACTTATAGTTCGTGCATCTAAAGGAGGAAAAAACCATATATTTTAAATTAGTTTTGTGCATCAATTTTGTTATCCTTGGATGAGTGAATTACATTGTTATGACAGTATCTGAGCTTAACTAGTAAACTAGGGTTTACCTGGATGATTATATGCTTAATTGGATTGACCATTTCTTAAATCTAATTAATGATGATAATTCAATTATGATGTTTTAAACCTAATAAGAACGTTAAGTGTTCTATTGTTTGAGAAATTAGGGTTTGAGAAATATAAACCCTAGTCGGCTGAAATTAGAGTTTTGATGGTACATGAGTATCGAATTTGATCTGGATAGCCGTGTGGTAAATGATTTTTCATATTTTCTACAAATTTTGGATATGATATGGATAACTCAATCATGCATATTGGAGAAATATTTCAGAATATTTGAGTGTTCTTTGAATGTGGTTCTCGGTCGAACTATACTTCGACCAAAATGCTGACAGAGTGCTTTTTAGCAGTATAGTGTTTTATTTTTAATTATATTTTGGTAACTCCAAATGATCTGAAATTTTAACCGGAGATCTAACACTCAATCATAAACAACATGTAAATTTTCATAATTTTTGGATGCATTTAGACCTTATCAGTAGACGAATTATAGTAACTGACATTTCTATAGAATTCTAGATAGCAATGCACTATTAGATTTTTAATTATTTAATGGAAGTTTGGAATGATCTCAAATTTTAAATGAAGATTAGTAACTCAATTATAAAGAGCATGCTAAATTATAATAATTTTTGGAGAAGGTTTGATCTCTAAAATACACGAATGACAGAAACCTTTTTATGATAGAAAAATGTGTTGTAATAAGAAAAAGTTTAGTGAGGGGTCAAAGTGAAATTGACCCAAGCAGCTCAATTGCTCTATATGGTCAAGCTAACACACTAGCAGCTCTCATAATTCGTGATTCAAACTAGAGAAATGAAATCCTAGAGAGAGAGAGGGAGAGTTAGGGTTTGAGAGGAGAAATTGATGGAGATGCTAACCTAGGGTTTTGCGGTCTGAGGAATGATGAAATCCTATAAGTTTAGCTTCTTTGCATAGACTTTAATGGTGAATCTTCTCTCACATGTCAAGATTCCATATCTCCTCTGATTTGATCCAAAATGGTATCAAAACTTCCCCTTTTCTCACTCTTTCTTTATAATCCCTCATTTTTAGGATTTTCGAGTTGAAAGGAAGAAGAATCGGGTGAATTGCTAGGGATTTGATATGGATTTGAGATTTTTAGATCTGGGATACATTTTTAAGGTGTTTTCACACCTTAGGGTGAGTGGGAACTTCCTTTAAACAGTATATTGAACAAAAACTGGTTAATTCACCTATAATCTTTAATTGCTTAGTATGCGACTACAAACCCTGAATTGTCTATTTGTTCTAAGTTGTTGCAAAATGATACGAAATGGATTCTTCCTCTTTTTGGATGAATTTCAGATGATAAAATCATATTAGAAATGTATACAATACATCTTAATGAGAATTCCCTAAGTATTCACAGAGGTTATAAGAGTAAACTGAAATATAGGGAATTTGTCTATGACTGAAATTTGTTGTATAAGTAAATAGAGAGATTTGCTTATGTAGATCCTCTTGGTTATGAATTATTGTCTATCTAAATTCATAGTCCATATATGTCAGATACTATCTTGGATTTTGTTCAAAGTGAATAATGTTTGTTTGATATCTCAGTAAAGAAGGTGAAACCCTAGATGCGAGGAAAGTTGGATATTTGCAATTAGATATCATGAAATCCATTTGAAGAGATTTTATTGACATGATAGACTTTGTTTATTTAATGTTATTATTGATGCATGATATCCTAGTGAATGGCATAGAAATCTAAATTCAGGTCAGTTCCAAGGTTTCATACATATATTGATTTTATATGATTTGTTGATAGTAGTCTTTATTCGGTGAATGTTTATGTCGCATGAAAACCTTATGGGAACCATGTGAATAAGTTTTTGCCTAGTGAGAGGTGAAAAGATGTGTGATGGCCTTGTGAGCCATGAGAATACTTGTACAACCAGTGAAATGAATACCTTGGTCTAAGGACCTAGAAGTAACAGTTACCTATTATAGAGGTAACATTGCTATGTGATGATATAAGGGTTTGAATATCTAGATCCAGTAATCATGATAATATTGTAAAGGGATGAGAATTCCCAGTAATGTGATAAGGGATTGAGATCCCAGGTATCATGTGTTTTAAATATTTAAAAGTACGTGATAGATGTATTACACCTTTCTTTGTAGCATTTGTTGTGATTAAATGAAACCCTAAGGGTAGGGTGTTCAATGAATCAAGTATTGTGATATCAATATTCTCAGTTATTATTAATAATTCTTGTCGTGATAAGTAATTAACTCTTAATTGAGTTATGAGATGCACAACTCAAGATTTGGGTTGATATGCACGTTCTTTGAGAAATTACAAATAAGTTGCAGGTGCTACTGACGATTACTCATATGTCAAGTAATTAACTCTTATCATTGTAATAAGATGATAAATTGCACGATTCTAGTGTGTATGTGCCAAGTGGACATGTAATCTGTTTATTTAAGAATTTTAGTCTGCCTGCATGTATAATATGTTGATTACTCAGTACATTATAAAGTTTTTGAGTATACTGCTCTGTCAGGTCTAGAATGATATTCATCTTGAGATTTTTTAGGAAATAATAAAATTATAGATTTAAGGACCCTGACACCGTAGAACCCTTATGTGAGGTCTGCCCCTAAGGGGTGAAACGACCTAACCCTATCCACATCTAGTATACGGGGGTCGGAACGTGCTATCTGGTGGCATGGGGGACGAAGCCCTAGTGGAAGTCTCCTTAAATTATAGTTTGCAGTGTCCAACATCAACCAGAAGTCCTAGTGGCACTAGAGTACAGAAAAGCATGTCCAACATCAACCAGAAGTCCTGGTGGCATATATTGACTCTCCGCCTATGTGCTCAGGTTAGAGGAGGAGTCCAGGTTACAACACAATAGAAGTGTCGAGGCTAGAGAGCCAGTTTCCCTATTGCAGACCAGGAGAGTAGTCAGACATAGCTATCCTGGGGTGTCAGCTAAGTCTTATACGATGGGATCGTAGTACACTACGAGTCTTCATATGTAGAGTACACTACATATGATCAGGGAAAAATAAAATGAATGAGAGGTCAAACAAGTGTGTACAGTTATTCAATTCTTCTTTGTATGCTTCTGGATTATTAGTTCTTTTTATGATCAATCAAGCATTTCGTATATTGATTCACTTTTATAGATATCTAGAGTATCCTGCCATATTTATGATTGTCAATTATTAGATTCTTTAAAGCTTACTATTGTTATAATTGATATCAATTTCTCAAAAGTATATCTATAATTATATCAGTGCTTTAGACTATTTCTTTGAAGTACTCATTCACTGAGCAAGTAGGCTCACCCCTCTACTCAAAATTTTTAGGGATATCACATGAACTTGAAGAAGGTCATTACATCATAGTAGATCTTCTACAAGAGTTAAGTTTGAGTATTGTTAAGTTCAGTCGGTCCCTGTCACTCTAGGTCCTTGTATAGATGTGAGAGAGTTGTAAATGATGTTTGTATCTTTGTTTCATAAGAGAGTGCATTTGATTATCATGTCGTATGTACATGGAAGTATGAGAAACAGAATGAATGTATGGATGTGTATCATTAATGTTGAGATCATATTAAAGTAATCAAAATTTGATTCTCTTGCAAAGTTGTTTATGTGATTGGATGCGAGAAAAACAAAGATTTTGAGAAAGAAGAAAAAAAAGTTAAGGGTGATCTTTGTATTACGATAAATCCTCAATTTATGCCCTAATCTCATGATTAGTGGAAATTGTGAGATCGAGGTGTAACAACTTGGTATCAGAGCTTAGGTTGTGTTGTCAGGGACCATTAAGTTAGTAAGTTAGAGTCATAAGTGTGGCAGATAGGAGATGTTATGATGTTATCTCTGGGGATTTGAGTATTTGGATATCCTGGCCCGATATCTGAGTACTTGGATCAACCAGTATCAAGCTTCTCTATCTATTCTTTCATGTATATCCTGGCCAGGTATACAGTGGAAGGATGGGCTAGAGAGGAACCCTAAAAATATTAGGGTTAGAAACAAGATAAGTAACATGAATTAAGATCATAAATATAAAATGAGATAGAACTTTCATTTCATATTGATGTTTTATTGGAGATGAATAGAAATGCTCTTATATGTTTGAATTCAGATATTCAGTATTTTGAAATATATACAAGTCTTTAAGATTTGTTATACACTATGAAGTTGTAGCATTTATTGATTACATTCTTTGTATCAAGTAGACTAGAAATGATCTTTGAATGAACTTTCCTAAGTGGAGAAGTTTTCTTCCACACATTTGAGATGAATAGGAGTTGAGTAATCCTGAGTAGCTCTTGGCTTTAGGACTACAGGTTCTACCTGGTCCGGCTGGCAAGATGCATTACTGGGATCTAATGACTCCTATTAGTAACATAACAAGTGTAAATTATGGATAGATTAGATCCAAATTCTAGTATGAATGTATATACTCTAAGATTTTGAAGTATAAGGGAAAGACTAGGATAACTAAGAATTAGTTGGAACTGATATCTGAGATCCAACTTTGGGGCCTCATATGAGAAATCCTTAATTGGGAATAAAATAACATGACATAAGGTTCATATTAAGTTTAATCATTAGTATTATATGAACTATAAATATGAAATATGGAAAATATATGAGAAAAGTATGTAAGGGCCAAGATAGTAAGAATCAATTATGAGAAATGGATTATATAACCGAGTACAATGTTTTTATGTACTCCAAAGCAAAGGGAAAATAGAAGAAAAGAGATAAGTATACAATAAGTACATATAAGTGAAGAGTCTTAAGAAGAGTTAAAGTGAAGAGAACTAGATGAGCATGTAAATCATAAAACTAGGATAAGAAACTTAGTTGAAACAAATAGAAATGTTGGAAATAATGAGCTTGATTAAGGTATGCGGGTTATGATATAATTGAGAGCATGGAATGTATACCTTTATTAATAAGTTTAATACATTCATCCTTATTGATTTTGGATTCTAAGTCTCTATAGAACAACAAACTAGTTTCTAAAAGAAGAACAAAAGTGTAGCTAAATAGATAAATAAGTCATACAAAGGTAGACTATATTCAGGAAGGAAAAACTTGATTGAAAGAGAAACTATGGTTCACCCATGCATGAGCTGTTTGATTTAAAATGAAGGATATGTAATGTATTAAACATGAGGTGATACTAGTAGAGATATTATTGATTTAGAATTTCAACTTCACATTAGTAGAAGGATAAAAAGGAAATATATGCAACATGGTATACATGATCATACACATAAAAGAAGAAACATGATCGTAAGAGAAAACTACAAGTTAAAGATGACATGTGGAATAGTAGTATATGGTAAGGGGATTATGGAAAGTAAGGAAGGGTTTGAAACATAATGGAGTAATATAGATTATAAAAGAAAGAGGTTGTGAGATTCAAGAAAGTGGTAATTAGTCAAGTATCCTTGTTGATAATTAATTAAACCTACATATGAGAAATGTATTATTGAATGTTTGAAGATAAGAATTCTAAGTCTCAAAATCATCTTCTCTTTCATATCTTCCTTAATGAGAGCAATGTGGGAATAAAGTGATAAGAGAATGAATCATATATGAGGCATAAACACCATGGTAGAGGCATCTAGTGAATGTAATAATGACATATAATATGATGATGAAACCCTAGCAGGGTAAATTGAGAATATAGTATATCTGAATGGCCAAGTAAGAGAAAGCAAATTCAATTGATAAGATAAGGAAGACTTTAGTAAAACTTGTGAGATCTAAAGTTTGAATTTCGAATTAAGGGAGCAAAGGTACACACAACAACGTCATGCTACTGATAAGGACCAAACCCTAGAATGTTTAGAGTTATAGTAGTTCAACGGTTGTCACTAGTGATTTGACCTTGAATACTAACATCTCTATAAAACAAGATCATGCGATTTGCACTATGAGAAGTAAACTAGCACTGATAGTAATCCTAGCTAATCTGAAAGGTTGATGAACAATATGAAAATGATTCAGAGTAAAGAGTAAGATATAAATTTGAAATGTAACAAGTGTGTTTTGAACAAAAGGAGAAATACAATATGAGTGAAGTGTGATATGAAATAAATTCTTGCAGTAATAGCAAGAATGATGAATAATCTATTCATACCTTGTATGTTTCAATTTTAGGGATGTTTAATCTACATGATTAAAATGAGAAGGTTAAGTAGCAAAAAGTAAGTAGTAATGAATGAGGAGAGAGATAAGAGAAAACAATGGCTTTTAGTAATATGTGAATTTGTTTTTAGAAGTATAATTTGTTGAAGGTATATTAAAGGATTTAGTTTGGTTCTACGTATGATTTCAATGTACATGTGCAAGCAATATGTTAATTAAAGGTGTCTGATAGTTTAAGTCATTCATACCAGTAATCTATTTTGGTATTGTACAATTGTGGTATGGTGATATGGGTTGAATATGATGGAATAAATGGAGGGTTACCCTGAATAAGGTAGTCTTACCTATTCACTCATATGAATAGAATGGATGATAACCATATTGTATCGATATGTAACCCTAATGAAGTACAGCTTGTTATACCTTGTTTTAAAATAACTAAGTGATGGTAATTGGGTATGAATAGTATTTGAATGACTGATACAATCATAGAGTACTCTATTACTGTTGTCGAAACCTTAGTAGGCTATAACCCGATTGTTACACCTTGAATTATGTGTGGGTTCATATTTGAGAATAGTATGGAATGTGATGGCAATGCTTCACCTTATGCATCCATGATCCAATGGGAATGTTGTGAGTAGTATTGTACAATTGTTGTTGAATCTAGGATTTCAACTCAAGACTGTTTTTCTATTTGAGTAGCACAATAGTAAAAATTCAAAACAATATGGTGAACTCTATTTTGTGACTTAGAGGTAATACATAACAATAGTACATATTGAGCCGTATGAATTGAGAGAGTTGGATCAGATTATCGATGTTGAGGTAACACCTCAAGAGTATGAAAATAATAAATAGTTGTTTCTCTCTCTATCATATGATTGATTGTGGAATAGAGAATTCATTTGTTATTATTGAGCAGTCATGATTTAAACATGTTGTGATTAGAAAAGAAATAAAGGACTTAATGTTGAAAACTGCATTCAAGTATGAAATACAAGAATATAATGACATGTAAGATTTCAATAGCTTAAAATAAACCTTGTAAGTACTTTTCTTGCACGTTTATGTTTCGGGGACGAAACCTTTTAAAGGGGGGAAGAATTGTTATGACCGTATCCGAGCTTAATTGGTAAACTAGGGTTTACCTGGATGATTATATGCTTAATTAGATTGATCATTTCTTAAATATAATTAATGATAATAATTCAATTATGATGTTTTAAACCTAATAAGAACGTTAAGTATTATATTGTTTGAGAAATTAGGGTTTGAGAAATATAAACCCTAGTTGGTTGAAATTAGGGTTTTGATGGTACATGAGTATAGAATTTGATCAGGATAGCAGCGTGGTTAATGATTTTTCCTATTTTTTTTTACAAATTTTGTATTTAATTGAATTTTGGATATGATATGGAAAACTCAATCATGCATATTGGAGAAAACTTTTAGAATATTTGAGTGTTCTTTGAATGTGGTTCTCGGTCGAACTATATTTCGACTAAAATGCTGATATAGTGCTTTTCAGTAGTGTAGTTTTTATTTTTAATTATTCATTGGTAACTCCAAATGATCTAAATTTTTAACTGAGGATCTGAAACTCAATAGTAAACAACATGTAAAATTTTCATAATTTTTGGATGTGTTTAGACCTTATCAGTAGATGAATTAGAGTAACTGACATTTCTATAGAATTCTGGATAGCAGTGCACTATTCGATTTTTAATTATTTAATAGATTCTTGGAATGATCTAAAATTTTAACTGAAGATTATTAACTCAATTATACACAATATTATAAATTATCATAATGTTTGGAGAATGTTTGGTCTCTGAAATATACAAATGACAGGAACCTTTTTATGACATAAAAATCTGCTGAAATAACAAAAAGTTTAGTGAGGGGTCAAAGTGCAATTGACCCAAGCAGCTCAATTGCTCTATATGGTCAAGCTAACACACTAGAAGCTCTCATAATTCGTGATTCAAACTAGAGAAACGAAATCCTAGAGAGAGAGGGAGAGTTAGGGTTTGAGAGGAGAAATTAATGGAGATGCTGACCTAGGGTTTTGCGGTCCGAGGAATGATGAAATCATGTAAGTTTAGCTTTTTTGCATAGACTTTAATGGTGAATCTTCTCTCACATGTCAAGATTATGTCCCTCCTCTGATTTGATCCAAAATGGTATCAAAACTTCCCATTTTCTCACTCTTTCTTCATAATCCCTCATTTTTAGGGTTTTCGAGTTGAAAGGAAGAAGAATCGAGTGAATTGCTAGGAATTTGATATGGATTCAAGATTTTAAGATATGGGATACGTTTTTAAGGTGTTTTCACACCTTAGGGTGAGTGGGAACTTCCTTTAAATAGTATATTGCATGAAAATTGGTTAATTCACCCATAATCTTTAATTGCTTAGTATGCGACTACAAACCCTGATTTGTCTATTTGTTCTAAGTTGTTGAAAAATGATATGAAATAGATTCTTCCTCGATTTGGATGATTTTCAGATGATAAAATCATATTAGAAATGTATACAATACATCCTAATGAGAATCCCCTAAGTATTCACAGAGGTTATAAGAGTAAACTGAAATATAGGGAATTTGTCTATGATTGAAATTTGCTGTATAAGTAAATAGAGAGATTTGATTATGTAGACCCCCTTGGTTATGAATGATTGTCTATCTAAATTGATAGTCCATATATTTCAGATACTATCTTGGATTTTGTTCAAAGTGAATAGTGTTTGTTTGATATCTCAGTAAAGAGGGTGAAACCCTAGATGCGAGGAAAGTTGGATATTTGCGATTATATATAGTGAAATCCATTTGAAGGGATTTTCTTGACATGATAGAATTTATTTATTTAATATTATTATTGATGCATGATATCCCAATGAATGGCATGCAAACCCAAATTCAGCTCAGTTCCAAGGTTTCATACATATATTGATTTTATATGATTTGTTGATAGTAGTCTTTATTCAGTGAATGTTTATGTCGCATGAAATCTTTATGGGAACCATGTGAATAAGTTGTTGCCTAGTGATAGGTGACAAGATGTGTGATGTACTTGTGATCCATGAGAATATTTGTACAACCAGTGAAATAAATACCTTTTTCTAAGGACCTCCAGGTAATGGTTACCTATTACAGAGGTAACAATGCTATGTGATGATCTAAGGGTTTGAATACCCATATCCAATAATCATGATAATGATGTGAAGGGATGAGAATTCCCAGTATTGTGATAAGGGATTGAGATCCCAGGTATCATGTGTTTTAAAAATTTAAAAAGTACGTGATAGATGTATTACACCTTTCTTTGTAGCATTTGTTGTGATTAAATGAAACCCTAAGGGTAGGGTGTTCAATGAATCGAGTATTGTGATATCAATATTCTCAATTATTATTAATAATTCTTGTCATGATAAGTAATTAACTCTTAATTGAGTTATGAGATGCACAACTCAAGATTTGGGTAGATATGCATGTTCTTTGAGAAATTACAAATAAGTTGCAGGTGCTACTAACGATTACTCATATGTCAAGTAATTAACTCTTATCTGTGTAATAAGATGATAAATTGCATGATTCTAGTGTGTGTGTGCCAAGTGGACATGTAATCTGTTTATTTAAGAATTTTAGTCTGCATGCATGTATAATATGTTGATTACTCTGTACATTACAATGTTTTTTAGTATACTTCTCTGTCAGGTTTAGAATGATATTCATGTGGTGATTTTCTAGGAAATGCTAAAATTATAGATTTAAGGGCCCTGACACTGTAAAATCCCTATGTGAGGTCTGCTCCTTCGGGGTGAAATGACCTAACCCTGGCCGCGTCTAGTATACAGGGGTCAGAACGTGCTATCAGGTGGCACGGGGGATGAAGCCCTAGTGGAAGTCTCCTTAAATTATAGTTTGCAGTGTCCAACATAAACTAGAAGTCCTGGTGGCACTAGAGTACATAAAAGTGTGTCCAACATCAACCAGAAGTCCTGGTGGCACGACTTGACTCTCCGTCTGCATGCTCAGGTTAGAGGAGGAGTCCAGTTTATGACATAATAGGAGTGCCGAGGCCAGAGAGCCAGTTTCCCTGTTGCAGACCAGGAGAGTAGTCAAACTTAGCTATCCCGGGGTGTCAGCTAAATCTTGTATGGTGGGATCATAGTGCACTACAAGTCTTCATATGTAGAGTACACTGCATATGATCAGGGCATAATAAAATGAATGAGAGGTCAAACACGTGTGTACAGTTATTCAATTATTCTTTGTATGCTTCTGAATTATTAGTTCTCTTTATGATCAATCAAGCATTTCATATATTAATTCACTTTTATAGATATTTAGAGTATCCTGCTATATTTATGATTGTCAATTATTATACTCTTTAAAGCTTACTACTGTTATAATTGATATCAATTGCTCAAAAGTATATATATATATATAATTATATCAGTGCTTTAGATTGTTTCTTTGAAGTACTCATTCACTGAGCGAGTAGGCTTACCCCTCTACTCAAAATTTTTAGGGATATCACATGGACTTGAAGAAGGTCATTGCATCAGAGTAGATCTGCCAAAAAAGTTAAGTCTGAGTATAGTTAAGTTCAGTCAGTCCCTGTCACTCTAGGTCCTTGTATAGATGTGAGAGAGTTGTAAATGATGTTTGTATCTTTGTTTCCTCAATAAGAAAGAATGCATTTGATTAGCATGTCGTATGTACATGGAAGTGTGAGAAACAAAATGAATGTATGGATGTGTATCATTAATGTTGAGATCATATTAAAGTAATCAAAGTTTGATTCTCTTGCAAAGTTGTTTATGTGATTGGATGTGAGAAAAACAAAGAGTTTGAAAAAGAAGAAAAAAAGTTAAGGGTGATCTTTGTATTATGATAAATCCTCAATTTATGCCCTAATCTCATGATTAGTGGAAATTGTGAGATCGGGGTGTAACAACTTGGTATCAGAGCTTAGGCTGAGTTGTCAGGGACCATTAAGTTAGTAAGTTAGAGTCATAAGTGTGGAAGATAGGAGATGTTATGATGTTAGCTCTGGGGATTTGAGTATTTGGATATTCTAGCCCTGTATCTGAGTACTTGGATCAACCAGTATCAAGCTACTCTGTCTATTCTTTCATGTATACCCTGGCCAGGTATACAGTGGAAGGATGGTCTAGAGAGGAACCCTAAAAATATTAGGGTTAGAAATAAGATAAGTAACATGAATTAAGAGCATAAATATAAAATGAGATAGAACTTTCATTTCATATTGTTGTTTTATTGGAGATGAATAGAAATGTCTTATATGTTTGAATTCAGATATTCAATATTTTGAAATATATATATGGGTCTTTAAGATTTGTTGTATACTATGCAGTTGTAGCATTTATTGAGTACATTCTTTGTATCAAGTAGACTAGAAATGATCTTTGAATGAACTTACCTAAGTGGATAAGTTTTCTTCCACACATTTGAGATGAATAGGAGTTGACTAATCCTAAGGTGCTCTTGGCTTTAGGACTGCAGGTTCGGCATGGTTTGGCTGGCAAGATGCATTACTAGGATCTAATGACTCCTATTAGTAACATAGCAAGAGTAAATTTGGGATAGATTAGATCAAAATTCTAGTATGAATGTATATACTCTAAGATTTTGTAGTATAAGGGAAAGACTGGGATAACTAAGAATTAGTTAGAACTGATATTTGAGATCCAACTTTGGGGCCTCATATGAGAAATCCTTAATTGGGAATAAAAGAACATGACATAAGGTTCATATTAAGTTTAATCATTAGTATTATATGAACTCTAAATATGAAATATGGAAAATATATGAGAAAAGTATGTAAGGGCCAAGATAGTAAGAATCAATTATGAGAAATGGATTATATAACCGAGTACAATGATTTTATGTACTCCAAAGAAAAGGGAAAATAGAAGAAAAGTGCTAAGTAAACAATAAGTACATAGAAGTGAAGAGTCTACAGAAGAGTTAAAGTGAAGAGAACTAGATGAGCATGTAAATCATAAAACTAGGATAAGAAACTTAGTTGAAACAAAGAGAAATGTTGGAAATAATGAGCTTGATTAAGGTATGAGGGTTATGATATAATTGAGAGCATGGAATGTATACCTTTATTAATAAGTTTAATACATTCATCCTTATTGCTTTTGGATTCTAAGTCTCTATAGAACAACAAACTAGTTTCTAAAAGAAGAACAAAAGTGTAGTTAAATAAATGAATAAGTCATACAAAGGTAGAATATATTCAGGAAGGAAAAACTTGATTGAAAGAGAAACTATGTTTCACCCATGGATGATCCGTTTGATTTAAAATGAAGGATATGTAATGTATTAAACATGAGGTGATACTAGTAGAGAGATTATTTATTTAGAATTTCAACTTCACATTAGTAGAAGGATAAAAAAGAAATATATGCAACATGGTATACATGATCATACACATAAAAGAAGCAACATGGTCATAAGAGAAAACTAGAAGTTAAATATGACATGTGGAATAGTAGTGTATGGTAAGGGGATTATGGAAAGTAAGGAAGGGTTTGAAACATAATAGAGTAATATAGATTATAAAAGAAAGAGGTTGTGAGATTTGAGAAAGTGCTAATTAGTCAAGTATCCTTGTTGATAATTAATTAAACCTACATATGAGAAATGTATTATTGAATGTTTGAAGATAAGAATTCTAAGTCTCAAAATCATCTTCTCTTTCATATCTTCCTTAATGAGAGCAATGTGGAAATAAAGTGATAAGAAAATGAATCATATATGAGGCATAACCACCACGGTAGAGGCATCTAGTGAATGTAATAATGACATACAATATGATGATGAAACCCTAGCAGGATAAATTGAGAATATAATATATATGAATGGCCAAGTAAGAGAACGGATATTCAATTGATAAGATAAGGAAGACTTTAGTAAAACTTGTGAGATCCAAAGTTTGACTTTCAAATTAAGGGAGCAAAGTTACACACAATAACATCATGCTACTGATAAGGACCAAACCCTAGAAAGTTTAGAGTGTTTGTAGTTCAATGGTTGTCACTAGTGATTTGACCTTGAATAATAACATCTCTATAAAACAAGATCATGCGATTTGCACTATGAGAAGTAAACTACCACTGATAGTAATCCTAGCTAATCTGAAAGGTTGATGAACAATATGAAAATGATTCAGAGCAAAGAGTAAGATATAAATTTGAAATGTAACAAGTGTGTTTTGAACAAAAGGAGAAATACAATATGAGTGAAGTGTGATATGAAATAAATTCTTGCAGTAATAGCAAGAATGATGAATAATCTATTCATACCTTGTATTTTTCAATTTTAGGGATGTTTAATCTACATGATTAAAATGAGAAGGATAAGTAGCAAAAAGTAAGTAGTAATGAATGAGGAGAGAGATTAAAAAAAACAATGTCTTTTAGTAATATGAGAATTTGTTTTTAGAAGTATAATTTGCTGAAGGTATATTAAGGGATGTAAATTGGTTCTACGTATGATTTCAGTGTACATGTGCAAGCAATATGTTAATTAAATGTGTCTGATAGTTTAAGTCATTCATACCAGTAATCCATCTTAGTATTATACAATTGTGGTATGGTGATATGGGTTGAATGATGATGGAACAAATGGAGGGTTACCCTAAATAAGGCAGTCTTACCTATTCACTCATATGAATAGAAAGGATGATAACCATATTGTATTGATATGTAACCCTAATGAAGTACAAGTTGTTATACCTAGTATTAAAATAACTAAGTGATGCTAATTGAGTATGAATAGACCTTGAACGACTAATACAATCATGGAGTACTCTATTACTATTTTTGAAACCTTAGTATGCTATAACCTGATGGTTACACCTTGAATTATGTGTGGGTTCATATTTGAGAATAATATGGAATGTGATGGTAATGCTTCACCTTATGCATCCATGATCCAATGGGAATGTCGTGAGTAGTATTGTACAATTGTTGTTGAATCTAGTCTTTCAACTCAAGACTATTTTACTATTTGAGTAGCACAATAGTAGATATTCAAAACAACATGGTGAACTCTCTTTTGTGACTTAGAGGTAATACATAACAATAATATATATTGAGTCGTATGAATTGAGATAGTTGGATCGGATTATCGATGTTGAGGTAACACCTCAAGAGTATGAAAATATTGAAATGGTTGTTTCTCTCTATCCTATGAAGTATTGTGGCATAGAGAATTCATTTGTTATTATTGAGTAGTCATGATTTAAACATGTTTTGATTAGAAAAGAAATAAAGGACAATGTTGAAAACTGCATTCAAGTATGAAATACAAGAATATAATGACATGTAAGATTTCAAAAGCTTAAAATAAACCTTGAAAGTAATTTTCTTGCACGTTTATGTTTCGGGGATGAAACCTTTTAAAGGGGGGAAGAATTGTTATGACTGTATCTGAGCTTAATTAGTAAACTAGGGTTTACTTGGATGATTATATACTTAATTGGATTGACCATTTCTTAAATCTAATTAATGATGATAATTCAATTATGATGTTTTAAACCTAATAATAACGTTAAGTGTTCTATTGTTTGAGAAATTAGGGTTTGAAAAGTATAAACCCTAGTTGACTAAAATTAGGGTTTTGATGGTACATGAGTATGGAATTTGATCAGGATAGCAGTGTGGCAAATGATTTTTCATATTTTCTACAAATTTTTTATTTAATTTAATTTTGGATATGATATGGAAAACTCGATCATGCATATTGGAGGAAATTTTTAGAATATTTGAGTGTTCTTTGAATGTGGTTCTCGGTCGAACTATACTTTGATCAAAATGCTAACATAGTGCTTTTCAATAGTGTAGTGTTTTATTTTTACTTATTTATTGGTAATTCCAAATGATCTGAAATTTTAATTAAAGATATGAAACTCAATTATAAACATCATGTAAAATTTTCATAATTTTTGGATGCATATAGACCTTACAGTAGACGAATTACAGTAACTAACATTTCTGTAGAATTCTAGATAGTAGTGCACTATTCGATTTTTATTTATTTAATAGGAGCTTGGAATGATCTCAAATTAGTTAAACTAAGGTTCGTTGACTGACTGAAATCATTTCAAGGGTTGAACTGATCATTTTAGTGTGTTAGGTCAATTGAAGCAACTTTGGCTATTCAAGACCATGAACTAAGGTTCAAGAAATGAACCAATCCATTCAAGTTCATGAACTGACTGGCTCAAGTTGTGAATCGAGTGGTTGGTAGATCAATTCAATTGATTCAAGGATTTGTGTTGATGTCATGTGGCACATTAAATTGGATATAAATTGCCAATACAATTGCGATTGAGAAAAATGATGAAATGATCAGTTCAAGGGTTGAACCGATCCGCTCATATGCCAACCGATTGGTTCACCTATGAACTGACCATTTCACTTCTTACAGGATGTGGAAATTCATGAAATTCCAGTCCCTTCCTCTCCCACTCAGACTGGGAACCCTGACTCTAACCCTCCTATAATAGAGGGGTATTGGGGGATTCTCAGACACAACTCAATTTCTTCTCACAATTGTTTGTCTTCTTTGGTTGTGGTAATTGAGATACCCCAAACAAGTTCTATTGGTATGTATGCCTAGAGAGCCAATCATATGATGATTGGATTGGCATATGTTCTGATTTATTTGATAAATATCAAAGGCAAGCTTGCAATTTATTCTATCTCAATAAATTATGAGAAAAATGATGGAGTAGAATGAATGTCTGAAGAATGACAATACTCAATGGCATATGTCTTTGGGTTGAGGACATGAACAATGAGATCATATGGATGTTAAGAGTATGTACATTCTTATTATATGTCTAGTCGAATGTCATTGTGGAAGGTTGATAGAAAACAATGACACATCGAGACCAGAGTGTGTGTTGGTTGATGACAATGTTTCATTAGTTAGGATATATGATATCAAACCAAGCACATAGATACATGTTAGAGAATAGTGTATCAGACAGACCCACCGTAAGAGTGATGAATGGAAACCACATTTGGATAGTCAGGATCATCTCTTATAGTATTGGTGGTGATTGTGGTTCTTAGACCTGAAATCACTACACTCATCACATGTGATTGAGTACACTCTGACATCATCAAACATAGTCCTGAAACATGGGTTTCTATAATGGTGATGATTGGGTGACTTTGACACATGGGGACTTGACTGTGAGTGATAGATATGGAATTTGTCCCTCCTAAGGGAATGTGATATCCTGACCACTTGAGGAGTGAGACTGAGAAATGCATGGCCATGTGCATGTAAGTTAATATATGATATTGGGATTACATATATCTCAGACAGTCTACTCTGAGTCAAGAAACATGGATTGAACATTTGTAGAGGATGACAAGTCCATGCCTCAAGTTCAATTTGGATATCGGTGACAATGGAACTATACATTCATTGTAACACCAATAATAGATTGTAGGTTGAAAGTTGTTCTACAACTTTCCTCTTCACTTGGGTAGCACTGATGTGCAACTAGGCACCACTCTTTGCTTGTGATGTCATAAGTTGGTTATGGACATTCACTGCCAATGTGAAATGGAACCTATAGGGCCACACATATAGGATTAACCTGCAAGAGGAGTTTATCCATGAATGATGTTGAAATTGATTACTAAAGTGTTTAGGTACTCAATTAAACATTCAATAAATAGACTTAACTCAGAATCATCAATTTCAATTATTGAACCAATTGATTAGAGTGTCAGATTGATTGAGAACTGCATCGACTGAGTTCTGCACAACCTGGACAACCAACCAACCAGTTCACTGGGTGAACCGATTGACCCATGGTATGTGAGGCAACCGATTCACACTGGTGAACCAATTGGTTCACATGGACCAATTGAGTGGGTGTTGGGTTTCCTGGTTTGTTAGAAAATATTTTCGTTTCACTTGTTCAATTTGATTGGAACAAGAATTAATATTTGCATTAATTAGAAACAAATAAGGAAAGTCAATTGGAGGAAAGTATGGGAAGTGAAACGATCAGTTCACTAAGTGAACTGGCCGTCACTAAGTAAACTGACCGGTTCACACTCCCAACTGATCAGTTCACAAGTGAACCGATCGGCTCACCTTGCCAAACAACTGTTTCAATTGTGAAATGAGCAGTTCTCCTACTGCAGTGCCAATTGTTCATGGAAATTTTGGACCCTTCTTCTGCCGCACAGACTGGGAACCCTGACCCTGCCCTCTACTATAAATAGAGGGGTACATGGGTCTTCTCTAGACACACAACTCAGAACATCAATTACTCTGCAAAGTTGTTGTCCTCTCTGATTTTGGTAACCGAGAGAGACTAAGCAAGTTCTACCCATCCAGGGAGGAACAACGAGGGAAAGAAAACTATAGAAAAGTGACTGGTGGTGGGAGAGTGTGTCGGTGACTAGTATGCCGATGAAAGGGGACGACTCCTTCTAGTTTGTCCATCAGGATGACTGGAGTTCTCGATAGTCCATGTGGACTATCTATAGAGGTGGGAGATTTCTACCGCTCAGGAGGATGACCGTCAACCGCGGTTTGGGTCAAGACTAGGAGCTATACAGACATTGTCAAAGACTAGGTGATTGAAGAATGCACTAGTTGTGAGGTATTGTCCTGAGAAAGCCTCAGGACCAGGTATATCTCGCTAAACCATCTTTCCTATTGCATAGTTGTTGATGTGATCTTCTAGTTATGGATTTGTGGTTTGATAAATTTTTTGTTTCCACTGCATGTTTTGTCCCACAAAACCCAACAGTGGTATCATAGCCACGTAAACATACTATGTTTTAGGATAAATTGATATGATTGGATTTTGGTTTTTTGCCATTTATTTATTGCATATGATGTGAATACTTTAACTGGATAATATGCATATCTGATTAAACACCACAATCCCTATATACATATATGATATGGTATATATATGCAATTGATACGCGTTGCCCTAAAATGGTTTTGATGGTGGATGTGTAGCATGGTTATGGCCTATAAACCCCTATGAGTGTGCTTGGTTGGTTGTGGTTGTTTGCATATTGGTCTGCGTACCGAGTCCTTTCTTCTATTCTGGATGTAACTCAAGATAACTCGAGCATTATCTTCTACCTTTTCTCCCCCCGAATGTAACTCAGGGTTTCCCAAAGAAATATGTAAAAGTAGGATAGTTTTATTTCCTGTTATTTCAAAGAATGATGGGTGCCCAGACGAGTGGTTGGAGGACCGAGATGACCGATTGATGATATGAGATGAGCAGTTGGCGGCCTGATAAGGAGCACGATGACCTGACGAACTGACCATCTGGAGGAGCTAGATGATCAGTTGGTGACAACCAACCGACCGGTCAGGAGGCGAGCCGTTCAGTCATAGGATGAGCCGATCAGTCTGGAATGACCCAAGCATAGGTCTTCATCAACTACATGTTGCTGCATGTGAGGTAGACCTAGATGACTGTAATTCCTTATGGCTCAAGTAATTACTATAGGGATGGCCATAATCATTACTTTATCACTTTGCATGTTTTCTTGTGGGATATATCATGTATATGATATGTACTATATATGTGGTGATTGGATATGTATATGTATGTAAATACCAAACCCCTCAATATAAATATTAAGTTTAAGATGCCATCCAAAAGTAACACACATCAAAAGCTTGATTGACTAAGTGTGGGCACACCTTCACATGGGGCGTCGTCTATCTCGTAGAAGTGTGATAGTGGGTATGTGGGTCTGCCTTCGCTGGGTGCATACTCATTGTGTTAGCTTCTAGGAACATACTTAAAAAGGTGATCTTAATAGGATTAAGCACCTTGAAGCATGCATATGTTCATGACAAAGAGTTGTGCATAACATCTATCCAAGAATTACATAATATGCAATTGGTAAATGTTACCTACCTTAACAATTGATTATGGACGCCAGCGTTGGCCGAGTAATAACTCAATTGTTTTGGATCTTGGCTCACTATAAGGTTGTACACTACAATCTTCTGAATTGATGGTGAGGGCTATCAATTTGATCAAAACAGTGGGAGTGATAGTTAATTAAATACCCAATTAATATCGTCAAACTTTATCAAATCAAACAAATCAAAAATATTTTGAAATGTTGCAAAATTCTTTTGTAGAATCCAAATGAAAACATAAATACATTATTGTTGGGATCGGTTCATAAATGGAATAAACTTTAAATCTAGTTTGGCACCTTTGAGAAGTGTTCTCGATAGCGAGTGTAAACTCTAAAGTCCTTGAAAGACCAGAGCCAGTAGAACCACTCCAAATGCGCCTAAGGCTAAAATTGGATGCTTACTGGAAATATGCCAATGATGCTTAAGACATCAATAACCTTATGTTGAGCTATATGAACTATGAGTTGCATAAATAGCTTGAAGCATGGAAATTCTTGAGATGGTTATACATCTTAAGAATCATGTATAGCATGAAAGGTATAATGTCTTCAAAGCTATATTTAAGTATAATCAAACAGATGGAGATCGAGTATAATCTCATATGCTAAATATGATTATTCATACAGATCAACTATGATTTCTTATAGGTCAAGAATTTACCAAACATATGATTCTACAAATCATTGTGTGAATCATATAGCCAGTTGATCAATTGTTGAGAAATTTGGCCAGACCATTGTCTGAAGTGCTTGGCATGTTGATGCCAAAGCGTGAATGAAGAAAGGACAAAACTTGTGATAATGATCAGTAGAGTGAAGTCCATATACTAAAGCAAGGTCAAGAAATGTTCTGAAGTTAAGCTAAGGTACAAGTCTTCATCACTCAAGATATGAAGAGGAGTAAGTTGGAAAGGGAAATAACTTCTTTATAGAGGATCTTAGGAAGATGAAAAAGAGATAGAGATCTCTACTTTAGGACCTAAGAAGAAGTAAGCTAGAAACTATGCAGAGTAAGAGTTGTTACCATTACAGTTATAATATGACATTCATGGGCATATAATAGAATTAGTGAATTGCTATTATACATCTGCCATCAATGAAATTGGCATACATCTTGTATGGACAAGGGTGTAATGAACTGATGTTTCATTTCAAATAAATAATCTTTGATGGAAATGCCTATGTCTCATCAACTATACTTGATAGTTAAATGGACAAATGTGTGTGACACATGTAATGAATGACATGATAACTCAAACTTGAATGCCTATAGCATAGTCATCTGTAGTGCATAAATGATAATTGCATATCTAGAAATCCATATGATGGTTATCTAGACTCATTTTGGTTATTGAACCAATAGAGACATGCTAATCTCATTCATTGTGCAATATGAAAAAAGTTCTTTACTAGATGTAGTGGAAGAATTATTATTCTATTAAGGATTATACATATTGATGTATGTAGACCTTTTAGAATAAATGCTAAAGGGAATCAATAGTACTTCAATATATTTACTGACGACCTCAGTAGATGTGGTAGTTTGTATTTAATAAAATACAAACATAAATCTCTTGAAGTGTTCAAGGAGATCATAAATGAAGTACATAACAAACTTGGTATAGGTATTAAATTTCGATATGATCGATATGGAAATACTTTGAACCAAGAGTTTGAGAACCTTCTGGAAGATCATGATAATGTATCATGATGGACTCCACTTAAAATAAAATGATAGTGTATCAGAAAGGAGGAACCACACCTTGATAAGTCTGAGTGTGAATACCAACTAAACTTCAAATTTCCTTTTGGGCACATTCTTAACACTAAAACAATGTGCCATTAGTTCAAAAGACACCATATGAGATATGGAATTGGAAGTGTCCCAATATGTGTTTATGTAGATTAGGATTGAAAGCCCAAATAAGAAAAATGTTTCTTAAAAGGTTTTGTCCACAAACCACATAAATGTTTTTTTGTTGAATACTACTTTGATATCCAAATCCAACAACAAAGGTGTTTTGGATGGATGCTTTCTAGAGGGAAACCTAGTTCTAAAGGAATCAGTGGGAGAGAAAAGTAGAACTCGAAATGTTTGAGACAAACAAGAAAACATTGAACTTAAAGAGGTATAATGGGAATAAAGAGAATCACAAAATGTTTTGGAATCTCAAAGTTCCTTATGTAGTACACAGAACTCATGGTTCTGGTAGAATACGCCTAGAGCTTGAATGATATATGATATCTTATGGAAAAGAAGGTGGTGAGTTGATCATATGATGTGTCAACAGTCTACCTTGAAGCTAATGAGAGCTAGAAACTGAGATATGGCTTGAAGACATGAAATCCAAGTTGGACTCCATGTACATCAACAAAGTATGATCTTGGTTGATCCATTTGAAGGGGTAAAACCCATAGGGTACTTTTGGGTCTTCCAGAAGAAGACTGTAATGACAGTCATCAAACTGACAAACAAATTGTTACTAAATAAGAAGAATTACCATAAATAACGGATTAACAAAAATCACTAAAATTTAAAATCATTTTGCAAGTAGATCCTTGATCAGAAAACTTTTACTGAAAGATCCAAAACTCATACATATCATGATTTGCATTATACAACATTGTTTTATCTCATCTCGAGGACAATCATATAATAGTTGCTCTATCAAAACATATACTGGAGCAACATAAAACCTCGAGGCATACAAACTAAAATCTCAGATTGTTCACAAGATCTTTACGAACTGACACCAATGACCTGAGAGTACAGAGATGACACATAGGACTTTTATCTACAAGACACTACAGACATTACACTCAACAAGAGTTGTCACTGCTACCTTAGCTGTTGTTCCTCCTGTACAGCAAGGTCTCCACCGCCTCGTACAAGTCCACCTAAAAATTTTGGATCCCACGGGGTGAGACAATTGTTCCAGTGAGAGATATAACTCTCAACCGACCATATTATTATTGCAGATAAACATTATAAAACTGAGTAGGGGTTCTTTTATATTAACATGTAGGATTAATCATTGTATGGACAGAATAAGACAATCTCCTTTCTTAAGGAGAACATTGCGTCTACCCATGGTAGAATTATAAATCATGTCTGCTTTGCAAGGAATGTAAAGGAACATAAATAACATCTATCAACTAAGATGGATAACTGAATTGTGTATCAAACAATATTTTTTGTAATCAATCCTTAAGAAAATATGCTACGCGGCTAAACATATTTTACAATCACATGCCCTAAGGAGATGAATCATACCCTGTTCATCTCCAACCGACCATAAACTTCTCACAAGTCGGTACCATACAAGGTCAATGAAAGAGCCGGTTGCCATGACCTCCCTTGTCTCGGTCAGTACAAGACCACTTAGGTTTAGTAGGACATCTCGTGTCAGCTGCAATATAGCTGTGCCAGGGTACGTAGGCATCCTCAGTTAGAGCTATAGCGTCAACTGTGCTCTCTTAGGGGAACTTCTACAACAACCATCCCCAGTTATTGAGTTATGGTCACTTAGGCACCATACTCTGAGCCATGGTCACATAGGAACCATGCTCTGAGCCACAGGTCGATTCACCATACTCTATTGAGACATTCTTATGAAATTACTGAGTCATGGACACTTAGGCTCCATGCCCCCACATATTAAAAAATATTCATTCCAGGTTATGTCGCGGGAACCCCATTTCACCATTCAATAAGTTCTGACACTGATGGATCTATGGCCAGGGCAACATTTTATAGTTCCTAATGATGTATTGCATGTATTACATCATTCTTTTAGCATCAAACAAGTCATCATTATTAATCACAACAAATTCTACAAAGAAAGGTGTAATACATCTATTAAAGTCCTTAAAACACATTTAGATACTTGGTACTTGGGATCTCAGCCCATTATCACATTACTGGGGATCCTCATCCCTTCATATCATTATCATCATGATTACTGGATCTGGGTATTCAAACCCCTAGATCATCACATAACATTATTACCTCTGTAATAGGTAACTATTACCTCTAGGTCCTCAGACCAATGTATTCATTTTACTTGTTGTACAAGTATTTCACATAGTTCACATGGTTTGATTAAGTATCTTGTCACCTCTCATTAGGCAACAACTATACACATGGCTCAAAAGGCCCATTAAACATCTTGTCACCTCTCACTAGGCAACAACTATACACATGGCTTGCAAGGCCATCAAACATCTTGTCACCTCTCACTAGGCAACAACTATACACATGGCTCACAAGGCCCATTAAACATATTGTCACCTCTCACTAGGCAACAACTATACACATGGATCACAAGGCCATTAAACATCATACTTATCATATAAGTATTTAACATGCCTCACAAGGCTTATGCAATAAGAGAAATACAACCTTCCCATTATTAGGGTTAGGGTTTCCCTTTATGGCCGAATAGGGTTTCAAGTTCATATTATCAGTGAAACCCTAATTCATTGCTCTACACAACTAGGAGCATATATTGATATCCTAAGTATGAAATCATACTTATCTATTTTCATCATTTATCATTAAATGATTATCAACACAAAGTATGAGTTTCTCTCTCATCTTCACTAGGATATTGATTACATCATACTCTTGGTTCAATCCTCCTCTTGAGGAATATCAGTCCATCATTAACAATTCACATCATCTTTTGATTAACACCACATTCAACATATGTAACTCAATCAATTACTCATGCTTGGAGTGTCTCTATCATATTGGGTATCAAGATGTGTGTATTATCATATTATACTTTAAACCACATTCTTTGCTTCATGTTATGTATCCATATTAGGCATGTGGTGTAACCACACCACCATGTCATGTTTTAGGGTGTATCCCTTAATTAACATATCATGTAACCACATCGGATGGACCATCACTTAGATCTTATTATGTCAAATTAGCTTTCTATCGGGTATGAGCTAGGTGTTTGACCCCATATCGGGTATAAGCTATGTGCTTGGTGCCATATTGTGCACAAGATGTGCCCCATATTGGGCAACAAATCGGGTTACATATCGGGTTACCATGTTAGGTAGACCCTTATACTCATAACTCCTTCATTCATTCATTCAAGGATCAACCTTGTCATATAGTTACTTGACAAGCTAGGTGTCTTATTATATTTTTATACCATAAACCATCACACAAAGGATAGGGTGTATCAGGTTCAACCCCTCATCTAGGGTTTCCCACCAACTTAGGTAAATTATGCCATATCGTGCATGAAGTATGAGTTAAACCTCATATCGTTCACAAGTTAGGAGTAGGTACTTTCCCTATCCTTCAAGGGGTATCATTCATATCGTCCATGTGGTATCACTCACCACTTATTTTGTCTTACCCATCACCTAGGAATCATCCATCTCTATATCATTTAGAGTGTTCACTATCTTTTATTGTGCAAGAGATGTATTTTTAGATTTGTATTGTGTATAAGGGTAAATGGGTATCTCCCATATCATGCAAAGGGCATGGATCATGTCGTGCATGAGCTATCCATTATGCCCATATTGAGTATAACCTTATCTTGAGTTTCATATCGGGTTGAGGTGTTTCAACCATATCGGATTACACTTAGAATCCATGCCTTATATTGTGAATAAGGGTTTACTTGTTTATTCATATCATCCATCAAATGTGGGCTTCAAGGTATTGTGTACCAGGGGTATATTACATGATCATATTGGGCAAGGGATACTTGCTTTAACTTACTCATATCGGGTACCCAACTAGGGTTTCATATTGTCTCACAAGTATACACTTGTTCCTGTATCATGCAAGGAGTCTATATTTGACTTCCTATCATGCAAATGTTTATGGTTAACACCATATTGTGTTCCAAGGTAGGAACTTCATTCCATATCATGCAAGGAGTTATAATCTCACAAGCATATCGTGCAACCAGTGTATGTGTATTACCATATTGGGTAAGAGATACTTGTTTGGGTGCTTGAACCCGATATCACTTTATGAAGTGATACCATCTTCTTCAAGCTCTAGACCTTCGTTCTATCTGTTCTAGTTCATGGAAAAAGGTCTAAGAAATTACTAGAACTCATAAATTCATCAACTGTTTCAGAAGATTTTCAGAATTAAAAGTAGTTCATTAAGTATAGCAATTTAGGTGATGAATAATAACATGATAGAGTTCAAGTTATATAACCCGCCTTGTAAATAACTTCAAGGCTCCAAGATCCAAAGTTTCATGTCCTAAGGTTGAATAAGAACTTCTCTAAGGTCCAGGGCTCGTTCACAACTCCTCCATGGACAAGAGATCACCATAGTTAAGCACTTGGTGAAGAAGGAAAGAAAAGAATATCCATAACCCGATATCCTACTCCAACCAAGGTTGAAGGTGACCAAAGCCTTACCTAAAGCTTGATGCTCGAGCTCTCCTAACTCCTTGAGCTGCTTTGCACGATACCTAAGGGTCTTTGCATGATATCTCCAAGGCGAATGGTTATGAGGATTGTAAACTTTCATAAGTTGGTGAAAGGTGGAGTATATATACTTGAATTCATGAGATAAAGCATATATGAGGTGTCTTCCCCTCATGCTACTAGATGACACGTGGACATGCATGGTTGACACGTGTCCATGCATGCACACATGTATATATTGTCATGAAAGAGTATTAGGGATAACCTAGAGACAATCTCGGCCCTTACTTATCTTGTTGGGCAAGTTATCTCATCTTTATCTTATTAAATAAGCAACCCGATACACTTTTTGTAAGGAACTTTGCACCTCGTCATGGGCCACATCCTTGCGGTGCTCTACCCATCATGGCCTTTTCCAAGGCTCAACAAACCTATATGAGGCTCCTACTTTGGCTCTTTGGCTGATAGGGCTCCTTATATCAGGTCTACAACTCGATACAACACATATAAGGCTCTTGCCTACAACTCATTATTGGTCCTTCATTACCAAGAGTATCACCACTCAAGGTGATTCAAACATAGTGTCTACTTCTTTCTATTTTCTCTAAAAGATACATATAGGGAGTAGGGACCCTCTAGAGGTGGTAATTTACATTTTAACTCCACATATTGGGTAATTACAAATTGTACCAAAATTGGTGTACAAGGTACTAGCATTGTTCAAATGAGTTGTAACTTGGGATTTAGGCTTTCCACAAGCCACCACTTAGCATCACTCTTTTTCTCATGATACTAAAAAACTTAGGACACATTCCACATGTGACATTTTGCAATGTAACCCCTCATCTTGGGTAAATTGCACTTTTCACTCAGACTTTGATATAATGCACAATTAGTTTGCAATTAAGCTCAAACTTGACAATAAACTTCACAAGAAGCCTTAATTACTTTTCAAGAGATTTGAACCAGTTGATAAGTATCTTATTTAAGCAAAACTTCTAGGGTTAAGCCATAACCCAGGTCAGGGGTATTACAAAGACTGACATGGAGGGTAATTTGGTTGCAAAGAGTTTCTAACAAGTTCAAGTTGTTGAACATGATGAAATCTTTTCAGCATTTACCAAGGATAAATCCATCAGGATAATGCTTGCTATTGTATCTTAATGGAAATTAAGTCCATGAAGTTGTCTAGATTAATCTTTGGATTGAAGCGGGCACCTCAGAACTAGGATCTTCTATTTGACAAGATAGTCAAAGAGTTCGACTTGAGTCAAAATAAAGAAGTAATGTGTGATTACAAGAATTTAGTGGGAGCATATGTATATTCCACATATTGATGGGGAATAACATACTTATACTGCAAATATTAAAAACTGGCAACAAAGTGCATTCTAAAGTTTTAAAGAAGCATCCTATGTGATAGGAATCAAGATCTATAGAGACAGATCACGAGGGCCTCTTGACCTAAGAAAGAGAACATACATCGGCAAGATGTTGAAAGGGTTCAACATGATGAGAGAAAACTTGTCCATGTTCCATGGAGTTAGTCTCTCAAGAGCCAAGTGTCCCAATTCTTATGAAGAATAAGGAACACATGGATAGATGCCATATGCATTCGCAATTGGATTTATCACTTATGAACTCATCTTGTTATCTTGTATGTATTAGACATGACAAGAATATATGAACTAATTATCTTGTATGTATTAGACATGACAAGAATATATGAATTCATCATCTTGTATGTATTGGACATAACAAGAAGATATGAAATCTAGTTATTTCATATGTATTGGACATGACGAATGGATATATATCAAACTCTAGTAAGTGTTACTGGAATACCATGAAGGACATCTTTATGTACTTGTGAAGTACTAAAAGGATTAGTTCTTTTATTATGATAATAAGGAAGAGTTGTGTGTAAAGAGTTACATCGATGCAAGCTTCCGAAATGACAAAATTGTGTTTGACCTTGGAATAAGAATTGTTAGTTGGAAATGTTCCAACATAAGATAATTGATTCTACAATAAGAAGCTGAGTACCTTAATGTTACAAACACTGTAAAGGATACTATATGGATCCAGAAGTTCATACAGATGAACTTATAGATATTCCAACCATTAATGACAAAATATAAATACTAAGTCAAACAATGGAGCTAAATGTTAGGCAAGGAATATCAGATAGCATATTATGACAACTCCATCTCATACAAAATGTCGTACAATGAGGAGATGTGAAACATGCAATATACCGACTAAAGAAACATGTTGCTAACTCACTAGATTAGCACTCGTGCAACAGAAATGTGTAGGACATATTTAGAGATCATTAAGAATATGATTCTGTTGGGTTTTAGGGGAGACAGATAGTGCAGCGGAAACAAAAAAATTTCTTCTCCCATACCCAGAAAAAAGGAAACACATCAACGTCTATACAATAGGAAGGATGGTTTGTAGAGGCGTACCTTATCCCGAGGCTTGCTCAGTGATGTTACCTCGCAGCTTGTGCAGTCTTCACCTCCGATCTTGGACGGTATCTAAGAAGCTCCTAGTCTCACTGGGACTGTCAGGATTGACAGTTGTCCTCCAAGCGGTAGAAGTCTCCGGCCTCTGAAATAGTCCACACGGACCACTTGGAACTCCGATCTCCTTATCCCACAAGGAATCGGAAGGAGTCGCACCCTGTTGTCAGCGTACTAGTCACCGACACACTCTCCTGCCACCAGTCGCTTTCTTTAGTTGTCTTTCCCTTATTGTGCCTCCCTTATCGGGTACCACTTTCTTGGGCTCTCTCTCGGTTACCAAAACCAGAGAGAACGACAACTTTGCAGAGCAACTGGTGCACTGAGTTGTTGTCTGAGAAGCCCCCACTACCCCTATATATAGGAGGGTCATGGGATAGGGTTCTCTACCCCGGGCAATGCGGGATTAAAGCAGGAGTAGAAGGGTTTGAGATTTTCCACAAAACAACCAACTGTGCCACCTGAACTGATCGTTTCATACATGAAACGATCGGTTTGGGAGTTGAGCCGATCCGTTCACACCTCAACCGATCGGTTGGGGGCACCTGAGCTGATCGGTTCACTTCTGAGTTGATAAGTTCATGGTCCTGATCCAACTCAAATTGACTTTCGAATTTGTTTCCTATTAATCAAATATTAATCCTTGTCCAAATCAAATTTGTACAAGTGAAACAAATTGTATTTGCAAAATAGTCTTCTCACTTTCCAAATGATCTTGGTTGGTCATACGAATCGACCGGTTCAAAAATTGAGCCGATCGTTTCATGACACATGAGCCGATCGACTCACAACTTGAGCCGACCGGTTCAGCAACCTGAGCCGATCAGTTCATCCCATCAGCCGATCGGTTGGAGCAGCAGACTATGGAAAATCACTCAATTGCAGTTTCAATCAATCCGATACTCCAATCAATCGGTCCAACACCTTGAATACTATAATACTAATCTATCAATTGATTGAATGTTTAATTGAACTACTAAACTCCTTTAGTAATCAATTTAAACATCGTTTGTGGATGAACTCCTCTTCCAAATTAAATCCTATGTGTATGACCCTACAGGTCCATTTCACATTGGCAGTGAAAGTCCATAACACTTATGACTTCACAAACAAAGAGCGGTGCCTAGTCGCACATCCGTGCTACCCAAGTGAAATAGAAAGTTGGAGAACAACTTTCAATCCTACAATCCATGAATGGTTTTACAATGAATGTATAATTCCTTTGTCACTGATATCCTGAATGAACTCAAGGCATGGAGCAATCATCCAATCAACGTTCATTCACTTTCTTGATCTCAGAGTAGATTGGAGGAGATATGTATGACATCAATATCACATATTGATTCATACATGCATGTGCACACCTATCTCAATCATACTCATCAAATGGCCATGGATATCAAACTCCCTCAGGAGGGACAAATCCCATATCTATCACTCACCCCTCAAAAGCCCCATGTGTCAAAGCCACCCAATCATCACCTTTATAACAACCCATGTTTCAGGACTGCGTTTGATGATGTCAAAGTATACCCAACGACATGTGTTGAGTGTAGTGATTTCAGGTCAAAGAATCACACTCACCACCATCACTGTGAGAACTGACTGTGACTACCATGTCATGGTTCCATGTGTCAAACTCACGGTGGGTCTGTCTGGTAAACTTGTTCTCTAACAAATACATATGTGTTTGGTTTGATATCTCCATATCATGACTAATGAGATTCTGTCATCAACCAACACCACAATCTAGTCTTATGTGTCATTTTTGTCTATCTACCTTCCACAATGACATCCGACTAGGGACATAACAAGACTGTACAAACTCTTAACATTCGTATGATCTCATCGTTCAGGTCCTCAACCTGAAGGCATACGTCATTGAGTATTGTCATTCATTAGACATTCAATATGTTCTATCACTATCTCATATGACTGAACCAGAAAGAATTGGAAGCTTGCCTTTGATGTTTATCAAATCAATCTTAATGTATCCCACCAATCATCCCATGATTGGCTCTCAAGGCATACATACCAACAGACTCCCACTTGCACTGTGAGCCAATCACCCTTGAATCATATTCATAGTGATCTTCAAACATGTTCCACATGTTACTGTGCTCTAGTACTAACATAGTGAGTTATGGCAACACCTTGCCAAAGTCGGTATTAACTGCATGTCTCTCATCTCTTCGTTGTACGTCATACGTATGAGATGGAGTCACCGTAATATGTGATCTATTATTCCTTTGCTAACCTTTAGCCACATTTCATGACCAAGCACTCCTAACTTGTCATCAATGACCAGAATATCTATAAGTTCATCTCTATAAACTTCCAGATCCATATAGTATCCACTGCTATTCTCTAACACACGGATACTCGACATTTCCTTTTAAAATAGATTTAATGGAATGTTTCCATTTATCAACAAAAACTCACTTTTATATATCCCATATATATTGCGATTAATTTTCTGTCCTTTTCGGAAGTTCGCATCAATGTAACTCTTTTCATTGAACCCTTCCTTATTTCCATAGAACTAGTACTTCTCAAGTACTTCTCAAGTTCTCATGGTATTCTAGTAACCCTTACTGGAACTAGACAGACATCCACTTGTCATGTTCCACATACGAGTTATCAGGATGAGCACATCATACTGTCATGTCCTGCATATAAGATGATGAATGCATTTTATTCTTGCCATGTCCATATATGCAAGATAATGAGATGATTACATACATGATAGATCCTCATTTATTCTTAGTGTTTACATTCTTCATAAAAATTGGACACTTGGCTTTGGGATACTAACTCCATGTAACATGGATAAGTTTTCTCCCACTGAATCTTTGCATACTGAACCCTTCAGTATAGATTGCCAATGTATACTCTCTCTTTTCAGGTCAAGAGGTTTTTGAGAACTATCTCTATAGATCTCTATTCCTATCACATAGGAAATGTCTCTATCTTCCCTAAAGATAATTTCCACTTTGGATTTCCATTCTAGAACATTTCCATTTCACATCAACATGTGGAATGTGAATACGCTCCCACTAAATCACAGATCCCTTCTTTGTCTTTGACATATCAGTCAAACCCTTTGACTATATCATCAGAGTAAAGATCCATCTCTGAGTTGCTTGTACTTAATCAATCACATTGATTAATCCATTGTAACTTATAGACTTCATTTGCATTAATGGATTCATAAACCTTATAGGTTGTGTCACGTACACATCCTCGTTTTATTCATTATAGGAATGCGGTTTTAGAATCCGATTGCCAAATCTCTTAGTCATTAAGTTGTTATCAACAAGCATCATCCTTCTCAAAATGTTATCCATGTGTCTTAACATTTAAGACTCATTCGCACTTATGGATTTCATCCCAATGAGTGCTACCATTAAGGTCATACCTTATGGTTCACATGGAAGTCATTTAGGATGTAATGGTCATAAACCATAACTCAAAATACGGTTCCTCATATTCATCTCGATAGTTGATTCATCACATGACCAACTCATCACATAGATATTTGAGGTGTATCTGTTAAGGAATTTGAGAATTCACAACACTTTGTGATTCTTAATATCCTTTAATTAGTGTAAGGTATTCTTTATTTAAGAAGAAATTAGTTATTTGATAATCATCCTCTAACTCCTTAGAGTATGACTTCTTCTTGATTTAGACATCACCATGCCTTAATCATGAGCTTACTATGATACACTATCATAATCACTCATAAGGATATCAAACATTTGGTTCAAGTATTTCATTCATTAATCTCATCAAAAATTAACACTTTACCAAATTCACACTTCATCTATGATATTCTTGAACACTTCAAGATATTCATATTGGTATTTCTCTAAACACCATATGAAGTATTATCATTAACTCTAATAGGTATGTAAATACATCACATGTATTATACCTAATAGGACAATAATTCTCCCACTACCACTAGTGAAGATTGATTAATCATGTCTAAGATATTCATGTCTCTTACTGGTTCTCTAACCAAAAGAGTCTATCTTATCCATCATATGGAAACTAGAAATGAATCTCTCATGATTTATGCTAATTTGATTGTTTGAGTTATCAATAACCTTTAGGTATCATTTTATCTTATGCATAATAAGTACCACAAGATAAACAGGGCATTTCCATAAAGATTATATCTTTTGAAATTGAAACATCAACTTTATTAATTGCTATCATTGTCGTACAATATGCAAAAATAAAGGTGTTTCTATCCATTGGCAAATATGAAATAGCAGTTCATAACTCTATTTCATGCCTTTAAGGCTGAAAATAAACTAAAGTACTCCTATCTATGGCGGCAACACTTGCCCCATTTATTGAGTGCTTTACATTTTATATCTTAGTATCATATACCTCAAAAATGTTACAAGTTTATTTATGACACCTTCAGGTGGAGACGTCTGTCGCCTCCTTCTTCTTTAGTTCTTCTATATAGACTGGACAATTCCTTTTCCAATGTCCTGGCTTTTAACAATGGTGGCAATTGCCTCTCTTGGTCACGCCTCACTTGGCCTTGAGAGCTGAAGACGCCTTGGGCTCCTGGCTAGCATCAAAACCTTTCTTAGCCTTGCCCTTACCCTTGCGCTTGGACTTTTCTTTCTTGCTACTGATCATCATCACAGACTTAGGCTTGTCCTTCTTCATCTGTGTCTCGGCTGTCCTCAACTTGCCCAACAACTCTGTCAACAACTTGTCAAAGTTGTTCATGTTGTAGTTCATCAAAAACTGACTGTAGTATTCTGGAAACGATTGCAGTATCTCGTCAGTAGCCAACTCTTGGCTTAGTGGAAATCCCAGTCCTGTTAGGTTTTCCACATACCCAATCATCTTGAGCGTGTGAGGACCAACTGGATCTCCTTCTATCATGACACACTTGAACAGTGCCCTAGAGACATCATATCTCTCTTGCCGTGCTTGATCTTCATACATGTTCTTGAGATGTTGAATCGTCTCAATGACACCCATGTTCTCATGTTCTCTCTACAATTCATGGTTCATGGAGCACAACATCAAGCACTTTGCATCAATGGCTCAGAATGCTTCTTATAAGAATCCCTTTCTGCCTTTGGTGCGGTAGGAGCAAGTTCCTCTGGAACTGGAGTATCTAGGACATAGAGCTTTTTCTCTTGAGTGAGAACAATTATCAATGTCCTAAACCAGTTGTGGAAGTTAGTCCCATTCAGCTTGTCCTTCTCAAGGACCGATCGCAATGAAAAGTGATTATTGTTTGTTGTCATTTGTACTACAAAAGGAAATATATGCAATTTAGTCCAAAACTTAATTTTGACTTATTTGATTGATTTGAAAGGTTGACGATATAATTAGGGCTTTAATTAATTATCGCTCCCACTATTTTGTTCAAATTGATAACCCTCACCATCAATTCGGAAGATTGCAACGTACAATCTTCTAGTGGGTCAAGATCTTGAAATCCTCTGAGTTATGGACCAGCTAGGGCTGTCACCCACAACTTAGATCTTCCAGGTAGGCAACTTTTGCCAATTGCATCATATGAAACTCTTGAAAGATGTCATATGCAACTCCTTGCCATGATCACCTCCATGCCTCAAGGTGCTAGATCCTATCTAGGTCACTTTGTTAAGTCTGACCCAAAGCCAACACGATGAATATGCACCCTGCTAGGGCAGACCCACATACTCATCCTTCACACTTCCATGAGATAGACGTTGCACCATGCTAGGGCGTGCCCAAACTTGGCCGATCAAGATTTTCACGTATGTCGCATTTGGAAGGCATCTAAAACTTTAATATTTAATGACGGATTTGGTTTTTATAGGTACATATACATATCCAATCACCACAATATATAGTATGTATCATATACATGCTATATCCCACAGAAAACATGCAAAATGATAAAAGTGATTATTATGGCCATCCTAATGTGATTCCTCGAGCCAAGAGGAATCATAGTCATATAGGTCTACATCACATGCAACCTTTACAATATGAAGTACTATAGACGTCTGAGTTGATCAACTCATCGCATGAATGACCTTCTCGCCCTGGCCGGTCGTCTGGGTGCCACCAGCCGATCGGTTGGCTCCTCCAACCGATCGGTTTTCCTGGTCATCGTGCATCTCCTCAGGTCGCCACACGCTCATCTCACTCCTTGAACCGGTCGTCTGGATCGCCAACCGATCGGATCACTCCTTGAACCGATCGTCTCAGTTGTCGTCAGAAGGTCCTCCGCTCTTTGACATAACAGGAAAAAAAGAACTATCCTATTTTACATTTGAATTGTGAAACCTCAAGTTACATTCGGGGGGAGCAAAGGTAGGAAATAAATCTCGAGTTATCTCGAGTTACATCAGGAATAGGAGATAGGGAATCAGTGTGCAGACCGAGATGCAAGCAACCACATACAACCAAGCACACATATATATGGTTTATTGTCCATAACCACACTATACATCCACCACAAAACTCGTTTAAGGGCGACACATATCGAGTGCATTCATATTACATATCATATATGTATATTAGGATTTTTGGATTTAGGATTGGACATGCATAAAGCCAATTTTATTCACATTGTATGTAATAAATAGAGGCGACAAACCAAAATCGATCATATCAATAATCCTAAAGTATAGAGCAGTTGACGTGGTTCTGATACCACTGTTGGGTTTTAGCAGAGACAGATAAGGCAGCGGAAACAAAAAAATTCTTCTCCCAAACCCAGAATAAAGGAAATGCGTCAACGTCTATATAATAGGAAGGATGGTTTGTAGAGGCATACCTTGTCCCGAGGCTTGCTCGGTGACGTTACCTCACGGCTTGCACAGTGTTCACCTCCTGTCTTGGACGGTGTCTGAGCAGCTCCTAGTCTCACCGGGACTGTCGGGATTGACAACTGTCCTCCGAGCGGCAAAAGTCTCCCGCCTCTGAAGTAGTCCACACGGACCACCTAGAAGTCTGATCTCCTTGTCCCACAAGGAATCAGAAGGAGTCGCACCCTCCTATCAGCGTACTAGTCACCGATACACTCTCCTGCCACCAGTCACTTTCTGCAGTTTTCTTTCCCTTACTGTGCCTCCCTTATCGGGTAACACTTGCTCGGGATCTCTCTCAGTTACCAAAACCAGAGAGAACGGAAACTTTGCAGAGCAACTGGTGCACCGAGTTGTTGTTTGAGAAGCCCCCACCACCCCTATATATAGGAGGGTCATGGGACAGGGTTCTCTACCCCGGGCAATGTAGGATTAAATCAGGAGTAGAAGGGTTTGATATTTTCCACAAAACAACCAACAGTGCCACCTGAACCGATCGTTTCATACATGAAACAGTCGGTTTGGGAGTTGAGCCGATCGGTTCACACCTCAACCAATCGGTTGGGGCACCTGAGTTAATCGGTTCACTTCTGAGTTGATCGGTTCGTGGTCCTGATCCAACTCAAATTGACTTTCGAATTTGTTTCTGATTAATCAAAAATTAATCCTTGTCCAAATCAAATTTGTACAAGTGAAACAAGTTTTATTTTCAAAATAGTCTTCTCACTTTCCAAACGATCTCGGTTGGTCATACAAATCGACCGGTTCAACAATTGAGCCGATCGTTTCATGACACATGAGTCAATCGACTCACAACTTGAGCCGACCAGTTCAACAACCTGAGTCGATCAGTTCATCCCATTAGTCGATCGGTTGGAGCAGCAGACTATGCAAAATTAGTCAATTGTAGTTTCAATTAATCCAATACTCCAATCAATCGGTCCAACACCTTGAACACTATGATACTAAGCTATCAATTGATTGAGTGTTTAATTGAACTACTAAACTCCTTTAGTAATCAATTTAAACATTGTTTGTGGATAAACTCCTCTTCTAGATTAAATCCTATGTGTGTGACCCTGCAGGTCCATTTCACGTTGGCAGTGAAAGTCCATAACACTTATGACTTCACAAGCAAAGAGCGGTGCCTAGTCGCACATTAGTGCTACCCAAGTGAAATAGAAAGTTGGAGAACAACTTTCAATCCTACAATCCGTAAATGGTGATACAACGAATGTAAAATTCCTTTATCACTGATATATCGAATGAACTCAAGGCATGGAATAGTCATCCTGTCAACATTCATTCACTTTCTTGATCTCAGAGTAGATTGGAGGAGATATGTATGACATCAATATCACATATTGATTCACACATGTGTGTGCACGCCTATCTCAATCCTACTCATTAGTGGCCATGGATATCAAACTCCCTCAGGAGGGATAAATCCCATATCTATCACTCACCCCTCAAAAGCCCCATGTGTCAAAGCCACCCAATCATCACCTTTATAACAACCCATGTTTCAGGACTGCGTTTGATGATGTCAAAGTGTACCCAACGACATGTGTTGAGTGTAGTGATTTCATGTAAAAGAATCACACTCACCACCATCACTATGAGAACTGACTGTGACTACCATTTCATGGTTCCATGTGTCAAACTCACGTTGGGTCTGTCCGGTAAACTTGTTCTCTAACAAGTACCTATGTGTTTGGTTTGATATCTCCATATCATGACTAATGAGATTCTGTCATCAACCAACACCACAATCTAGTCTTATGTGTCATTGCTGTCTATCTACCTTCCACAATGACATCCGACTAGGGACATAATAAGAATGTACAAACTCTTAACATGTGTATGATCTCATGATTCAGGTCATCAACCTGAAAGCATACGTCATTGAGTACTATCATTCTTTAGACATCCAATCTGTTCTATCACTATCTGATATGACTGAACCAGAAAGAATTGGAATCTTGCCTTTGATGTTTATCAAATCAATCTTAATGTATCCCACCAATCATCCCATGATTGGCTCTCAGGGCATACATACCAACAGATTCAAAGGTGATTGGCTCTAAGTACAAGTGGGATTCTGTTGGTATGTATGCCTAGAGAGCCAATCATATGATGATTGGATTGGAATATATTCTGATTGATTTGATAAATATCAAAGGCAAGCTTCCAATTTATTCTAGCTCAATCATTTATGAGATAAATGATGGAGCAGAATGAATGTTTAAAGAATGACAATACTCAATGACGCATGTCTTCAGGTGGAGGACATGAACAATGAGATCATACAGATGTTAAGAGTATGTACATTCTTGTTATGTCCCTAGTCGAATGTCATCGTGGAAGGTTAATAGACAACAATGACACATCGAGACTAGAGTGTGTGTTGGTTGATGATTGTGTCTCATTAGTCATGATATATGATATCAAACCTAGCACATAGATACATGTTAGAGAATAGTGTATCAGATAGACCCACCGTAAGAATGATGCATGGAAACCACACTTGGTTAGTCATGATCATCTCTTATAGTATTAGTGGTGCCTGTGGTTCTTAGACCTGAAGTCACTATACTCATCACATGTGATTGGGTACACTTTGACATCATCAAACGTAGTCCTCAAATATGGGTTGTTATAACGGTGTTGATTGGGTGACTTTGACACATGGGGACTTGACTGTGAGTGATAGATATGGAATTTGTCCCTCCTAAGGGAGTGTGATATCCTGGCCACTTGAGGAGTGAGAAATGTATGGCCATGCACATGTAAGTCTATATATGATATTGAGACATATATCTCAGACAATCTATTTGAGTCAAGAAACATGGATTGAACATTTTTATAGTATGACAAGTCCATACCTCATGTTCGATCTAGATATTAGTGACAAAGGGACTATACATTCACTATAAAACCAATAACAGATTGTAGGTTGAAAGTTTTTCTCCAACTTTCCTCTTCACTTGGGTAGCACTGATGTGCGACTAGGCACCACTCTTTGCTTGTGATGTCATAAGTTGGTTATGGACATTCACTGCCAACGTGAAATGGAACCTATAGCATCACACACATATAATTAACCTAGAAGAGAAGTTTATCCATGAATGATGTTTACATTGATTACTAAAGTGTTTAGGTACTCAATTAAACATTCAATCAATAGATTTGACTCAGAATCATCAAGTTCAAGTATTGAACCAATTGATTAGAGTGTTAGATTGATTGAGAACTACATTGACTGAGTTTTGCACAACGTGGACCACCAATCGACCAATTCACTGGGTTAACCGATCGGCTCATGGTCAGTGAGACGACCAACTCATACTGGTGAACCATTTGGTTCACATGGACCAACCGAGCAGGTGTTGGGTTTCCCAATTTGTGAGAAAAGATTTTTGTTTCACTTGTTCAATTTGATTGGAACAAGAATTAATCTTTGCATTAATTAGAAATGAATAAGGAAAGTCAATTGGAGGCAAGTATGGGAAGTGAAATGACTGGTTCACTAAGTGAACTGACCAGTTCACACTCCCAAATGACCGGTTCACAAGTGAACTGATCGGCTTACCTTGCCAAATGACCGTTTCAATTGTGAAACGACCGGTTTGCCTGCCGCAGTGCAAATTGTTCATCAAAATTTTGGATCCTTCTACTCTCGCACAAAATGGGAACCCTAACCTTGCCCTCTACTATAAATAGAATGGTACATGGGGTTTCTCCATACACACAACTTAGAACATCAGTTGCTCTATAAAGTTGTTGTCCTCTTTGGTTTTGGTAACCGAGAGAGCCCAAGTAATTTCTACCCATCCAGGGAGGAACAATGAGGGAAATACAACTACAGAAAAGCGACTGGTGGTGGGTGAGTGTGTCGGTGACTAGTACGCCAACAGAAGGAAATGATTCCTTCTATCCTATCCATGAAGATGACTAGAGTTCCCGGTAGTTCGTGTGGACTATCTATAGAGGTGGGAGATTTCTGCCACTCAAGAGGACGACCGTCAACCGCAGTCTAGGTCAAGACCAGGAGCTGCACAGCCGTCGAAGACTAGGTGTTTGAAGACCACACTAGTTGTGAGGTATTATCACTGAGCAAGCCTCAAGACCTGATATATCTCGCTAAACCATCTTTCCTATTGCATAGTTTTTGATGTGATCTATTGGTTATGGGTTTGTGGTTAGATAAAAAAATTTATTTGTGTTGCCTGTTCTGTCCCACAAAACCCAACAAATTCTATCTGATAAAGGGAGGGATAGCAAGGGAGAATAATTATGGGAGAGCAAGTTGATTCTTGTATACCAATGAGAAGGGACATCTCATTCTTACCAGTTCTACTAGAACGACTGGAGTTTCTAGTGGTCCGTGTAGACTACTATAGAGACAAGGAGTCTTTTCTGCTAGGAGGACAAAGTCAAGCTGTTGTTTGTGGTGGTCGACTAAGAACTGCTGTTGATGCCGTCTGAGTGCGACTTGGAGAGCGCTACATACTGCAATGAGGTTATTGTCAGTGGACTTGCTCTAGGACCAGGTATGACCTTGTAAACCATCCTTCCCATAACATAGTTGTTGATGTGATCGTCTATTAAAGGGAAATATGGAAGATAAAATTCTTGTTTCTCCTATCTATCATAATGGCATATTTCCCAAAAAACTCCACAACAGCTCAGTGGTTCTAAAGCTTCAAAATCATTTCCTCACAATAATGACATTGTTAGGATCTAATACCAACAATCATCATCAATGTGAATATTAAGGACAAAGCCCTATGTTTGGATCAAACTTACCCCAAAATAAATTCTTTCAGAATAAAGAACAAGCATAAAGTGTAAGATGATTATTCAACAAAGTTAAAATTTATCACTTTTCATGATTGAAACCAACATCATACTCGGAATTTTCAATTTTCTATATTTATAAGAATGTTTTATAGATTTATCTTGGGGAAACTAACAAAACTTGATCAAATATGTAAGAACACTTGATTACATATGTAAGTTCATACCATAACAGTTGATTACATGTGTAAGATAATATCATAATTTGTATACAAGGTCTCCTAAGACCCTCTCTGTATAAGAATTACTAGACACTACAACTCCTGGACATCACTTACTATGATTCTCATAGCATAGCTCAAGATGATGTATCTACGTTTAGCTTCAAACCTGAAAATTGTTCATTGTTTGATTATTCAATGTTTAGTAAGTAAATAAGTATAAGAGTGAGAATATACTATTTCACCCTTTATCTTCTCTTTATATGTCTATTTAACAAGTAAACTTGTAACTGAGTTGCAGTCATTGGGTATCATTTGCTTACGAGATAACATATATCAACATACTAAAAGATGGATAAGAAACTAGGATAATCTAACATGGATCAAAATTATGGTTTTGTATAAATGGGTGCACAATCACAATTTAACATATGTCCACATATCAATGTCATTAACAATTATGTACACAATGACAACATCCATAACAATATTGCAAAGAGAAACTTTTTGTAAGACCCCTGACCTAGCTTTCTTGATAATATTGCTTGCTTAGCATAATTAGATGTTTAAAACATTAATCTAATCTCTTAAGTTTCTTTAACATGTGACATGCTAATATTTTAGTATGGTCCTATTTGGTTGATGTTTGAGCTAGTTATGCTATATGTGTGCTTGTTTTGGACCAAGTTGCAATTAACCCATGTTGAGGGTTTATCTTGCAATTTGTCGCATGTTGGTTGTGCCTCCTATATTTTGGCATCATGAGAGAGAATTATGCATAGGGGCACCTTGTTTGACCGTGGTTGATGAGGTGGCATCATGTGTTGATGCTAGGGTTTGCATGGATGCTTGAGTTGATGATGATGTTGACCATGTTTGTCGATCCTTTGAAGTGTTGTGACCTAAGTGCTTTCTTGGTTGTGTTTTTAGCGACCTATATTCTTTTTCCTTGATCTTGGTTACTATGTTTTGACTTGTGTTAATGTTGTGGCAACCGTTTGTTTTTGGTTAACATGGTGTAGCGGTTGCTACCATGTTGGATGCACTAGTTTTTTCTTGAACCGAAGTGTTTTGGGTTTAGTGGACCTAGTGGTTGCTACCCCACCTTGGTTTTAACTATATTTGGTGCATACTTATCTTGAGTGCTTGCATGGTCAAGCTTTGGAGGGACAACTGTCACTAGTGGCTCTAGTATCTTGACACCTCATCTCCCTCACCTCTCGCCTAACCTTGGGTATCTATACCCCTTCTTTTACATGCAAGTGACCCCTTTAGCTCTTTTTTCCTTCTCCCTTCTTTCTTTGAGTTGGCCCCTGCTCTTATTTTTGCAAGTGGAGGTTCTTAAGGTTGAAGAAGTAAGCCAAACCCTTACATGTGTTGATCTAGGGTTACATCATCTCTGTTTGTTGATCCTTTAGTGGTCCTTGTGCTTGGTAAGTGGTTTATCCTTCTTGCTTTCATTTTTCTTGAATCCTACCCTTGTTTTTCTTCTCTTTTCTGATCTATGGTTCTCCATGGTGTCTTTCTTGAGGAACTTCTCTCCAATATAGGTTGAATCCATAGTTCCCTCATGGTAGTACCCGAGTGAGATGAAGATCTCCTCTTTCCCCTTTCTTTTTCGGCCTAGGGTTTGCACCCTCTTCTCTTTGAGATTCTTTTGACCTAGGTTTGTTCTTTTTCTCTTAAGGTGATCTTACTTGGCCATGGAGTTGATCCAAGCTGTGGTTTTCTTCTCTCTCTTGGAGCTTCGTGGCTTGGGAGTTGATCTTCACCTCAAGGCAGGTTATATAACTCTTTCCCCTACTATTGTTGCACATAATCTTACATGAAAAGTAATCTTATCTCTAAAATGTGTTAAGTTGCTTGATGATGATATTTTGATTTTGGGTTTATGATTATGTGGCGGTCTTTGCATAGACTAACTCTTTCTCCTAAACCCTAGTTCTTATACCCGAGATGGTATGGATAGTGGAGATGTTGATTCTTACCTACAACATCTTGAACGTTGGTTTTGTCACCATGATTTTGGTTCATCTATCTTGTTGAAGATGGTGGTTTTGATTTTCACATGCATGTGCTTAAAGCTTGGTTTTCTCTCTCATGTCATGGGTTTATGTTGATCCTTCTAATAATCAGATTCTAGGGTTTCAATGATTATCATCTTCATGAGGTTTTTACCTTGGTGATGCTTGGGATTCCCGATTCTATACATCCGTTCGGTCAACATGTATCCTTGGTTCCTTGTGGTTTCTATTGTTGGGTTATAGAGGAGACAGAGAAGGTAGTGGAAACAAAAAAATTCTTCTCCCAAACCCAGAATAAAGGAATCACATCAACATCTATATAGTAGGAAGGATGGTTTGTAGAGGTGTACCTCGTCCCGAGGCTTGCTCGGTGACGTTACCTCGCGGCTTGCGCGGTCTTCACCTCCGGTCTTAGACGGTGTCTATGGAGCTCCTGGTCTCACCGGGACTGTCGAGATTGACAGTTGTCCTCCGAGCAACAGAAGTTTCCCGCCTCTGAAGTAGTCCACACAGACCACTTGGAACTCCAATCTCCTTGTTCCACAAGGAATCAGAAGGAGTCACACCCTCCTATCGGCATTCTAGTCTCTAACACACTCTCCTACAACTAGTTGCTTTTCTGCAGTTCTCTTTCCCTTGTTGTGCCTCCCTTATCGGGTAGCACTTGCTCGAGCTCTCCTAGTTACCACAACCAGAGAGAACGACAACTTTGTAGAGCAACTGGTGTTCTGAGTTGTACTTTGAGAAGCCCCCAATACCCCTATATATATAGGAGGTTCATGGGACAAGGTTCTCTACCTCGGGCAATGCAGGATTAAAGTAGGAGTAGAAGGGTTCTGGATTTTCCACAAAACAACCAATTGCGCCAGCTAAACTGATCGTTTCAAGCATGAACCGATCGGTTGGGGAACTGAGATGATCGGTTCGTACCTGAACCGATCAGTTGGGACACCTGAGCCGATCAGTTCAAGCATGAGCCGATCGGTTCGTGGTCCTGGTCCAACTCGAATTGACTTTCATGTTTGTTTATGACTAATCAAATATTAGTCCTTGTCTAAATCAAATGTGTACAAGTGAAACAAATATGTTTTTGCAAAAAGAGTCTTCTGACTTTCCAAACGATCTTGGTTGGTCACACGAATCGACCGGTTCAACAACTAAGCCGATCGTTTCATTGACACATGAGCCGATCGACTCACCACTTGAGCCGATCAGTTCACCAACCTGAGCCGATTGGTTCATCACATGAGTCGATTGGTTGGGAGTACAGACTGTGCAAAAATCAGTCAATTGCAGTTTCAATCAATCTGATACTCTAATCAATTGGTCCAACACCTTGAACACTATGATTTTGAGCTATCAATCAACTGAGTGTTTAATTGAACTAGTAAACTCCTTTAGTAATCAATCTAAACATCATTTGTGGATAAACTCCTCTTCCATGTTAAATCCTATTTGTGTGACCCTGCAGGTCCATTTCACATTGGCAGTGAAAGCCCATAACACTTATGACTTCACAAGCAAAGAGCGGTTCCTAGTTGTACATCAGTGCTACCCAAGTGAAATAGAAAGTTGGAGAACAACTTTCAATCCTACAATCAGTGAATGGTGTTACAGTGAATGTATAATTCCTTTATCACTAATGTCTTGAATGAACTCAAGGCATGGTACAGTCATCCTTTCAACGTTCATCCATTTCCTTGATCTCAGAGCAGACTGTGTGAGATGTGTGTGTCATGAATATCACATATTGACTCACACATGCATGGACATGCCTTTCTCAATCCTACTCATCAAGTGGCCATGGACATCAAACTCCCTTAGGAGGGACAAATCCCATATCTATCACTCACCCCTAAAGTTCCCATGTGTCAAAGCCACCCAATCATCACCTTTATAACAACCCATGTTCCAGGACTGCATTTGATGATGTCAAAGTGTACCCAATAACATGTGTTGAATCACAGTCACCACCATCACTGTGAGAGCTGACTGTGACTATCATGGTTCCATGTGTCACTCTCACGGTGGGTCTGTCTGGTACACTTGTTCTCTAACAAGTACCTATGTGCTTGGTTTCATATCACTAAATCATGACTAATGAGATTCTGTCATCAACCAACACACAATCTAGTCTTTAGTGTTAGTGATGTCTATGGTTATTTCCACAATAACAACTGACTAGGGACTAAACAAGAATGTATACTCTTAACATCTGTATGGTCTCATCGTTTAGGTCCTTAACCTAAAAGCATACATCATCGAGTAAACAATTCTTTAGACATCTATCATGTTACACTATCATCTCAGAAACAGTTAAAACATATAGATCGGAAATTGCCTTTATTATTATTCAAATCATTTACAAAGTATCCTACTACAATCATCACATGACTTGCTGTATGGGCATACATACCAACATCTATGACCAAGTCAGTGGTGAGCTTGTCTTTTGGTTTGGTCACCATAAGCCTAACCCTAACACCCTTGGACAATATTCTTTCCATGACATTCGTTGTGTTTTCCCTATTTTGATGGCCGTTTTGTGATGATCACTATAGTTTATGCATTATGATGGTTGAGGTAATGTGTTGCGGTCACTGTGCATGTAGGCCATTGCGGTCACTGCACGTGGAGTACCTTCCTTATTGGTCTATATGCTTTGATGCATGTGATGATGGCTATGTTTGAAAGAGCTTTGATAATTTCTATATGTTGAGGGGTCTTGTTTTGGTCACTACATGTGTTTTCTTTTCTACATGTGTGTTGGTCGCTACATGTGTTGATAGTCACTACATGTGTGTTGGCTTGCATGATCATTTGGTTATGATAATGATGTATGATTGGATGACTTCCAAGAATGTGGGAAGTGGTGTACTATAGGGTATGATGTTAAATGTTGTTATGAAAAACCTAATTGATTAACTATGAAGAACCCTAACCCTAAGTTTGATTACACAACATAATGCTTGTCTTTTTTGAATGATTAGCATGTAATGAAGTATTTTCTCTCTCCTACTTGTGTAACCCTAATGTTGCAAGTTGAATAAACATCATAGCTTGTGGTTTCTATGGTAACTCTTATACAACACATATGTGATGATTATGAGCCTTTATGAGGCATGAAAAGATAATGATGCTATGTAGGAACTATGTGATTAGGTCTTATGACCTTGGTTGAGGCTTAGTTCCTAATTTGAGGTGATTTCCTCTAGTAATGTGATGAGGGATCTATTATCCCATAGTGATGAGATAATGGTGATAGACCTATGTATGGCAGTGAGACACTATCATGTGGTGATGTGATGAACTTTATGCTTAATACTTTTTACAACTTCTGACGTTACAATCTATCCTTATCTCTGTAGTATTTGTTTAAGCTTTATACATTGTAACTTTATTGATGCATTAAATGATTCCCAATTGCCAATAATTAATCAAGTGAAATCTGAATCATGTAGTTTCCATGTTCCATAGATCCATTCTAGTGTCAGACACTTGCTGGATGGTGAAATGAGTATTCCTAAGGGAGTTGAGTATGCAAGGTGCAAGTGACAAAGTGTCCTTGACATCTTGATTCCATTATTTAGAGGATGGCTGCAGTCATGCCTTGGTAGGAGAAAAACGGTGGCCTTATGTCAGTATATATGATGTGATAAAGGACAACTGCAGTTGTACCTCAGATGATTGGGTTTGTATACCATGTTCACTAGTGTTCTGACCTATATACTAAGGTGCACTAGGTTGTTATGTAGTTGGACTCTAAATGTCACTACAACGAACTCGTATTGACTGAGGGCGGAGGAGATCATAGGATTTTAACTCTCCTAGATCTTATATGGCACTAATTTTGACTTAGCAGTGACCAGTTGGAGTATGAGTGGTATACCTCATCTCCATGGGGATGAAAAGGCATAATACTATCATTTACTATATCTACTTAGGGATATGCACGATTCATACTGGTAGTTGCCCTTGCCTTGTTTTCTTATATTGCTTAACTTTTAACAATTATACATGTTCTTCATATTCTTTCCAATAGTATATGAGTACTTATCATATGTAGCTGCTTAAACTGCATAATCTGTGTTATTAGTATTATTTGTTCATTTAGATGAATCTACTCATAATTCTTAATCTTCAATATAGCCTTCTATGTTAAGAATAGTTGTTGGCGAAGAGTTATATCTCTCGCTGGGACGTCGGTCTCATCCCATGGGTTTCCATATCTTTTTAGGTGGTCATCAATGATGTGGTAGAGATCATGTGGATGAGGAAGAGAAACAAGGAGATTATTGAAAGAAGAAGGTTGGATATGTTTCTAGTGTTTTGTAGTAGAGTCCTATGTGTTGTACTTGTACTCTCAGATTCTTGAAGGGTGTTTTGTATATTTTTGTACATTGATACGATGTTTTTGGAAGTATGCCATGATTGTACATGTATGGATTGTATATGTGAATAAGTATCCTTTACAACAAGTTAGTGGCAAGGTGGCTAATGTATAGTGATGTAATACCTTTATGGCATGATATGTGATACAAGTGGAACAATTTGTGTACCTTTATGTATATGTTTCTGCTTGATATGGCTATATGAGATTGGTTTTAATTTACCCTATTTTGTGATTCATAGTTGATATTTTCACACTTTATTTTGAGTATCTCAGTTGGTGTGATTGGTGTGTCACATTCATATTATAAAGATCAGGGATATAGAGTGTCATATATATAGCCTTGTCTCAAGGTATGATGTACCGAAGACACAACATATCATAAGCTAGACTTATGCAAATGGGGAAAAGGAGATCTCAGCCCAATTAGCTAATACAAGTGAAAATAAATCATAGAAAATACCAAAAAAACTCCCCCACAAGATGGAGAGTGCACATCATGTGTTCCCAGCTTGGCACACGTATATAAGAAGGATGAAGGTAGAAGAGGCTAGGTGAAGATATCAACAGTCTATTCTTCAATCTTTGTATATGGCATAAATTTTCTTGTCACAAATCAACCCTCTCACGAAGTGACAATCAACCTTAATGTGGTTAGTACATTTGTGAAAAATTGGAATATTATCTATATGAATAGCTTCTTGATTATCACAGTTGAGAGTTTCTAGAGAAGAGAGAGGAAAAGCTAATTCTTGAAGAATAGATGTTACCCATTGAATTTCACAACAGACATGTGTCATGGCATAATATCATGACTCAAAATAAAATGAGCCACAACAAACTGCTTCTTGCTTTTCCAACTGACGGGATGACCACCCAAAAGAACACAGAAACTAAAAATAGTTCTCTTGTCATTTACATCTCCAACCCAATCAACATCTACATAGTAGTTCATAGATATATAAGAAGAATTGTGGTTTCTTGTAAAGAATACCTCTGCCATGTGCACTTTTTGGATAACATAAAATGTGTTGGACCTAACTTGGGTGACAAGCAAGAGATTTTGCCTTGTGTTGACTAACAACACAGATAACAAAAGTAATATTTGGTCAAGTCATTGTAAGGTAGATGAGTTTCCCAACCATCGTTGATATTGTTTAGGGTTGGAAAAATACTCCGCCTCAGTTAAAACTTCGTTGTGATAGTCCATGGGAAAAAATACATGCTTAGAAATTAGCATACTAGAGTCCTCCAAGAGGTCAAGGACATACTTCCGTTTAGATAAATAAGTGCCTTGACGAGAATGTAGCACCTCTATGGCCAAGAAGTAGCAAAGTTGTCTAAGATTCTTGGTATGAAAATGTTTTTGGAGTGCCTATTTTAGTATTGAAATCCCATGAGCATCACTACTAGTAATAATATCATCAACATAGCCAATGAAGCAACACCCGAGTAGTAAAAGTGATGTTATATGGCTGAGAGGTCATGAGTTAGAACCCCCAGACGACAGGATGAATGAGTCACCAATTTTTTTTAAAAAAGTATCATCAACATAAGAAGGAAGAATGATCTTTCCAGATTGAGATGACTAAAAGAATAGACTATAACCACTAGATGATTAGGAGATCCCAAACTAGCAAGAACACCATTGACTTCGGTGATTGCTTGAGATGTACAAAGAGCATTTGAGATGACAAACTCTTTGGGAAGATTCCCTCAGAGTACAAAATCCCAAGGGCTCTTTCATATACACTTACTCCTCTATATCACCATGAAGGAAGAAATTTTTAATTTCAACCTAGAACATAGGTCAGTCCATTTGAGTGGAAAGGGATATTACATTTCTGATAGAAGCAATACAGGTGACCGTTGAGAATGTTTCAAAGAAATACCAGCCATATGTTTGGGTGAATTCCCCGACAACAAGCTAAGCTTTAAGTCTTTCACTTGATCCATTCAAAATTGAATTTGATAGAGAAAACCCACCGACAATCAACAATATTCTTATTTGGAAGAGGAAGGATAAAATCCTAGGCCCCTCTCTCACACAATGTTGTCATTTCCTTGAGAATCACAACTTTCCAACTAGGGTGTTGAAGGGCCTCACAATAGTTTTGTGGAACTTGGATAGAGTTGAGTTGATGGGAAGTGGATTTACCAGTACATAAAAGCTTGTATAGGAAACAAGTGTGATATATAGGATGGCGAAGAGTAAGAGAGAATATTTTACTAGAGAGCCATGGGGCAATCTAGATCTTCAAACATGAACATTAGTTCTGGGTCTTGTGCCTAAGATGAGGAATTATAGAAGGGTGTGGGATGGGTACATGATCCAATGGGTCAGAAAGATCAAGCTCAACGAACTCAGTTTGAGGTTGAGGTTGAGTAAGAGAAGATATAGATGTAGAATCAAAGAACATTTTAGATTCATGTATAGTAACGTCAACAAAGACATACATGCAACATTGGCTTGGACTATAATAATGATAACCTTTTTGAAAAGTAGAGTAGCCAAGGAAAACCTTTCTGATAGAGCGAGGATCAAGTTTATCTTCTCTTTGATCAAAATCATGCACAAAAAGTTGTACACCTAAAAAGAAAGATGGAAAGTCATTTGTGCGGGAAAAACAAATAAAAAAGGGGTCTTGTTTTGAAGAACAGAAGATGGTTGTTGATTGACAAGGTAGCAGGATGTGAGACATTTTCAAACCAATAAATTTTAGGTATTTTTCCCTGAAACATAAGAGCACGAGAGATATCAAGTAAATGATGAGTTTTACGATCTATCACCACATTTTGTTGTGGGGTGTTAATACAAGAACATTTATGGATGTTTCTAGTCCTAGTTAAAAAGAAAGAGGCCTGAGGCAAAACATATTCCAAAGCATTATTGGTCCCATAAATTTTTAATGGAATTACTAAATCGTATGGAAATTATTTTATGAACATTTAGAAAAATAGGAATCATTTCATCATGAGTTTTTTTAAAAGATATAACCACTTCATGTGAGAGAAATCATCAACAAATGTAATGAAATAAAACAATCTATTAAAATGGGTGGTTCAAAAGGGACCCATATATTTTTGAATAATTGGACCACTTTTTTATGAACAAAGATATAACCACTTCACGTGATAGAAATCATTTGTTACACACACACACACACACACACACACACACACATATATATATATATATATATATATATATATATATATATATATATATATATATATTAGTAAAACAAAGAAACTATCTCCAATTATTTTCATCATAGAAGATACAAGCATTTTTCAGTGAGTATTCTAATGACGAATGCATACCCAAAGATTTTTGAATATATGGACCACTTTTTCAATGACCAGTTCCTTCGTTGCTTGTTGAGGGCAATCAATCAACATTACACCTACTGAGCCATCAATTTTTATAGATCTATCATTCCATCAGTTTTTGGTTCCTTCGGTTGATGCTCCATAGACGGAGACCCTTTGATAGATGCCAATAGCCCCCAATGGGTTTGCATCGTTTAGCCCTTCCATCGGCAGACAACCAATGGAAGACTTCTTTGGTTTACATAACCCTACAACTGAATAAAGCCCAATGCTTAACTTCAGATGCCAAAAAATTGATGGTTTTCCATTATTCCTTCTAAGGGAAATCATGTGAGTCCCCAACATATAATGGTACTCCTACTCATGCCTACTGATGGATCTCATGTACATGTTAACTGAAGGATGACATGCACTCTAGAACCAAACAATTTCCTATGTTTTCCTTTGGATGAATATTCTTCTTTCTCCTTCCAATGGTCATCCAAAATGTCCACCTACTGAAGGAAGTTTTACATGTCATGAGAGCCCTCATCTACCAATGGATTTACTACAGATCATGGACAGTTTGTCTTCCTTGTGCTACCACTATCTCTTCACCTCCATGGAGGCCAAGACTTCACTCCATGGTGGTTGAGAGGGGTCCACAATCTTCCTTATGCCTATAAATAGAAGTCCCTTGTCTAAAGAAAAAGATCATCCACCATTGACACCTCCAAACTACTTCTTGTTGTAATCACCTTCAACCTTCAACCATTTCCATAGGTTGACGAACATCAAGTCAAGGTGTGTCCACCCCCATTGCCATAGAATTACCAAGGTCCAACCTCAAAGGAGGCATGTCCAGAAGCACCTATATCCATTAGTTGAAAACCCACACCTCTACAACTCTCTCTTGATAATGAATAGATCCAACCTTGAAGAAGGAAAAACAACACTCCCAGTCCACCTATGATGAACATCCATGGGTAGATCTGTTGGTGTGACAACTGCCATTATTGTAGATCTTATAGACAAACATCCAGATACCACGACTTTGTTTTCATGTTCTACTATGATGATGAATTTCTTCCTTTCTTCTTTTGTTGTTCTTGTTACTATTTCTATGAGTGAGTAGTCTTCTTGCTAGGGTGTGGGAACTAGCCCCGCTCCTGATTTTTCTCTTGTATCTATATATATTTTTGTATGGAGCATTGCATGTTTACAATCAATAATTTAGTGACTGTATGCTTGTCTGATAATCATGTTTACATGTTTATTAGACCTTGGGTGTAGAGAACTTTGAATCCATGGTCTAGGATATCAATTGTCTCTAGTTAAACCCTTGACCAAGACTTCAGATAGGTATTTTTTGAGCTTCTAGATGTATGATCTCTAGGTAATGTGACGATGAGCTTAGAGGGATATTTGTCCACCTTTGTTTCCTAACATCAAACGGAGGGTTATCCTGGCCTCATCATATATGTATTCATGCTTATTATGATGCAGTTAGAGAGTGAATGATTGGTAGTGGGGGTCAAACTCATTTCACTCTAGTGTCCCCATCCATTGATTTATCAACCTTTAATTCATGTCTTTTGTTTTTTTTCCAACCTTAGTATAATCAACAATCAACCATTTTGTTTTAAATAGTAGTTTGTGTGGTAAACTTGATTAGTAGATTCTTAAATATGTTGTCCTTTGGGTTCAATCCTAAACTATACTACAATTAGATCCATCCACTTGCAGGTTGTTATTACTTTATGTTGCTAAAGGTAAACTTTAGGGATTTCATCGCTAGTGAATTTTCTTGTGCAATAAAAGTCATGTCATTTATGTAGTCTATAACTCTAGTATGAGTGGTTAACTTAGCACTCAAACTAGATGCTTTCACAAGTTATCCACTCCGTAATTATCTACCATTTGTTTATTGTTGATATGATAACTACACCAAAGGTACATCCTTCCTAATCCCTTTGTACTAGGTAAAGGTCATATCAATGCTCTAATGCCCACACTGAATATGGACCAAACGCTCTCACAAAATTCTAAACCCCCATCACTTTATGGGTGAAAAACCCAACCCCTGGAACATACTACACCCCAGGTGGTGTAGAGCCGACATCAAGGTGCCAAACCTTCTTGTTGATGTGAAATCTTAGGGAATATCAACATGGTATCCTCTAGATAAGATCAATATAAAGAATTTTGTGACCAAACTTGACCACACAATTTGTCCAAACTAGACTAGAAGTGGTTTGGTCAAATCTAGTTTGGTTGTGGTCAAGTTTGTTTTTTCCTAGTTCCACCTCAAATTAATCTTAACCACATTATTAGTTTGAATCTTTGTTCAACTCGATGTAATTTCAAATTGTTATATACAAAAATTGATGTTGTTTTTTATAGACTTCATGAAAAATTCCACAATTTATCATTATCTCTATTTTTTGGGCATGATACGATGAACTTCAATATACTATGCATAAATATAATCAAGACAACTATAAAAATGTTGAAAACAACTCTTTTTTTTCAAAATTGGAGACTAATTTTTTTTATATGCTCTCTGGTGAGGATGAAAAATTAGGAACAAGGTTCATATTATGACTAAGCCAATGAGGTGGGGTCAATGTGAAAGAAATGACAAATATAGAAGATCGAAAATAGTTTGATATATCATCTACAACACTATTCTTTCTATAGGGGGTATATTGATATCCAAAACAATAGATGGAGTTGAATCTTCATCCTACTAGCCATGCATGAGGTGAAAATTGTAGGTGATGAGTTTGGTTGTCTTGTAGAGAATCTAAAAGGATCATGAATTTGGTCCATATGTGATTTTATTAGATCTCCGGAGACTGGAGAATAGCCTGGACTTCATCCTCAAGGGAGGTAATGGCTTTGATCAAATAACAAGTGCCCATAATGCACTTGCCCTTGGAATCTACAACATGAATGTCGATACTAGTCATGCCGAAAGAATGTTGAAAGGCAACATCAGTGAAAATGTTGGTTGTCAGATGTCTAGATAGCGTGAACAACACCCGACGTTGTGGTAGCTTGGCATGTTGAAGAGATTGTGCAAGCTTTATGTTGGGTCCTCTCTATCAATTATAGAGAAACCCTAAAGCTAATACCTTATTAAGTAGAAAAGCACAACATTATTGACAAACACGAATAACATAATATACAAAAAAACACAAGTACTTCACAATTTTGAAAATCAATGTCACATCAAGGACATCACATTTAGATATCACAAATCTTATTCAACTCCTTTAAAACCAGAATCAAATCTTACTACTCATATAGTTTAGTTTACATCAAATACATGTACATGAAAGAACAAACTTAATGTACTACTCATCCTGGGAAAGATAGTGTACAAGGACAATCTAATCTATCTAGATTATTCTATTTATATCTTCTTTGTCACAACCTTTTTGTTGGATTGTATTATAACTAAAAACATTTAAAACAACCTCATGATACTCATATAGAGCCCTAGAAGTGGATACCTCCCACTCAATCTGAGTACATGCATCGACATTAGAATAAGTATAATGAACTTAAAAAGAAACTTGCAAATATTGGAAAGTCTAGCAGATAGTTCTAGCATCTAGTCAAATCTAGTTTACAATAATAGTCTAATCAAACATATAAGGTAATCACTTAAACTAAATCTAACTTTATAATATCTTTTAGAGCATGTCTATGAAAAAATCTATAGATACATCTTAGTTTAGATTAACAATCTTTAGTATGAGTAACAAGTCAATATTTAAACACATTTGAATCAATACATAAAATTGACATCATCTTGGTGACATCCCACCAGCCGAACTAGGAACACATCTTGTAATCCTGAAGCTGAAGTACAAATAAGACATGTATACCAAACAACACTATCAAATAACAAGCAATCCAAATCATATTCTGAGTGGATATAAATCCCAACATTTACTACTTGTCAACAAATCAGATCAGGATATGAAATGGATAATCTCTATGACAACATGATTACTTTCCACAACAAGAAACACAATCAACAATAGCAAATCATCAGCTAGCAGTAGAAGGAATGTAACAAACATTCAAATCATATTCTACACAGCTTGTCATCTTTTATTCATTTTCCCTAAAACTACTTGGCTTGTACCTTACCAAGAAGAAGTCACCATGCCCGATTCTCATGTCAATGACTCACCATCACTATCTTAGGGTTTAGGCAACCACCCTAAGATATCAAGAATAGACACTGGCCACCTCAGGGTTTCCTAAAGAGGCTCACGTCCTCATGTTAGGTAAACTAGATAGGAACTAGCAAAACAATATATCACATATCATAGCATTTCACATATTTACACATTTCACATATTTCATTTCATCAGATTCTATTCCTCATGGACATAGACTTTCACAGTAAATATTTAGGGCCAGAGACACTCCATATGACTCACTCCTAAATCCTACTGGCCTAACATTTAAGGTCTCGATCCACACTCCAAAAATCCTTCTCATAATTCATTAATTACTATAAGGTGATCCATTTTGTTTCCCCAGTGTGGTCTCAGGGAAACTCACAGTGTTGAAGGCACCTAACAAGATGTGTCACTAGCTCACTTGTTATTAATCTCTTGTACTCATATTAAAACAATTCAAAACTTCATATATCATATGTGTGTATTCTAACGTAACTAGAATAACATGAAACATATTAGGCTTATCAAAAAGACAATGATTAAAACACGAAGCACAATAAATGTGTATTTTTCAAAACATATGATTATTTTCATTTTCTACATCATCTCATAGCAGTCATCATTGGTGGGCTTTCAACCTGAGACATAATCTCATCATCTAGGATTATCCCATCAAGGTTTTATCATCATCAGTGAACTTTTAGTCTGAGACAAAATCTCATTGTGCAACATTTTCCCTCATTAGGGTTTCTCAAATGTAATCAATGCATGTTAAATTCAATCTTGACATATTTCTTATCATTTCATTCTATATCACAACTCTCAACAAAATATCCATAGAGACATAAGAACTAGCAACAATAAAAGCTTATAAATATCTTGTATCATTATTTTTTATCATAATAGATTTATCATACGACATATACTTATTCCATCCAGATTTGATAGTTGCAAATAAATTTCATTCATAAACATGCATAACACACTTAGTTATGTTCTTCTTTTATTTCACATTCTTCAGTTAGAAATACTAATCAACATATGTATAATATCATTTGAAGTCCATCAAAATAGTCCATTCTCATAGTGTAAAGAGGTGAGATCACCTCCTTACTAAAATTTAAAGGAAATATAAAACATCCACCTTTTTATAAAAATAATAGAGATTGAGGGATTCATATATAATATTCCAAATAAATAAGCATGATTCATATATATGTAAAATGTTAATAGTATCGGAACGGAAACTATTTTATTACATTGCTTTTGAACTCAGTTCACTACATGAGTTTATGAAAGGAAAAACTAGTAAGAAAACTGTTTAGATCTAGTAGATAGCAACCTAGACATCCTTGAAGCAAGACTTTGATCTACTCTTGATTCTAATTTCCTTGACCTTGTTCAACACCTTATTCTAAACCTGGGTGGTTGCGAGAGCACCCAGCAAGAGAAAGAAAAATAAGCCATGTGTCAAAATAATGAACAAGGACAAAATATAAAGAAATAACATGGAAATAAAGGCTAACATTTCATCATAAGATGAAGAGATCAAGAGTTTGAGGCATAATAAAAAATATGCTTGCCATAACAAGAAATATAATAAAAGGTTTTGCATGCATGATTAATATTGAATACCTTAACTAAGTAGGGTTAAGGCACCTACTATACCTCAACCAAATAGGTGAGGGAGAGTAACACATTCTAGTAACCTATAAAACATTTTATATTGGGGAGAGTAACACATTCCCCTGGGAAAAATAACACATGCCCTATCTATGGGCAGTTGTACAAAAGTACCACTACATTACCTAAATAGTCTAATAAAATCAACATGCTAAAGAGAAAATATGGCAAGTAGAAGTATCATAAAAATTGAAACACGAAAGTGAGGTAGAAGACCTAAGAAATAGATTATGCATACTGATTTTGAGGCAAGTATAGAAAAAGAAGCAATAATAGGAGAATTAGGGTTCAATCAATGCCTCATTAAGGAATTTAGGGTTTGGATCACAAAGTTCCCAACTTAAGGTGTAAGGATGCACATACCTCTTATGTTGAGTTCAAGTTTCAACTTTCACCACTTTTAGATAATCCAAGTTCAATCTTTGCCTATTACAAGTTATTCGCATAGATTAGGGTTTAAAATTCATATAAGTGTATTGAAACCCTAATTCTAGACCTCTTTAACAAAATTCATATTTTGGCTCTGAAAACCTCACCAATAGATTTATTAGGTTCTCCTGATAAAGAAAACATATATTTTTGTCAATTTTGGAGTTATGATGATTAAGATGTATTTTTGGTGGATTTTATACATTAAATTCATTATCAAAAGATCACTTTTCAACAAAACTCAAAATCAAACCTCGAAAGTATTTTTATTAGCTACATATTAATTTCCTAATTCCAGAACATATTTTGTTAGTAATTTTGGATGAACGATTTAAAAGTTATGAATTTTTTAATATTGACCATCACAAAAAGGACACCTCAACATATCTGCGAGAGAGAGGTGGGCCGTGTGACTTGGCCCAAACATGGGATGCCAAGTCAGTGGTCCACGCCACCTCATCCGCATGTCAAAGTGATCAAAAGAAAAGCGGAAGACGGAAACACCCTCACAAAAATTAGAGAGGGGAGAAAAAGGAAACGAAAGGCAAAATAGACAAAACATGTAAAGGATTGTCCCCTACCTCAGCCCGTGCCATGGGCGCCGAGGATATTGAGGTGAAATTGGGTGATTCCACAATCATTAACTATTCACAAAACAAAATATATAAAAGTGTAGAGGAGGAGGAGACAAACCTACAACAACGAGGAATTGCCCGAAGATGGACAGGAGAGGAAGAACTCGATGTCACAAGCTCTGGACCAGGGCACGATATTCAGAAGTTAAACACATGATCTCGTGAACAATAGAACTAAGAGAATCACATTTTGGGGGACAACAAAGGCTCGGGTACTCCTATTTTATAGGTGGGGTGGTGTTCTAGGATTTAGGTGTAGGGGGGGTCAGTTTCCTTGTTGGCCAAGAATTGAGTGATTCTTGGATTAACTATGAAAATGGATGAGTAATGGCTCAAAAGATGCACAATCTAATTTGCGATGTATGGGCGAAGAAAATGTGTGAAAAGGTTGAGAATCAAGTGAGTTATCACAAAAACAAAATTTGTAAAAATCAGCGCCTATTTCCTTATATGGCGCGAGGTAGAAGACGATATGGGGATCGTATGATCGTGATCTAAAGGCTCTCGTCAGACACGTAATAAAAGAAATTGCATGACAGATTAAATGAAATCCTAAACCGAATTAGACTATAGTGTGGATGCATTATTTTTTCTTTTTCTCTCTCCTCATTTGAAGGTGCAAACAAACTTGAAATTAATCAAAATTTAACACCTAAGCTAATTCAAGCATGTAGAATTTGAATATGAATTTAGAGTTCCCTTTTGAAGATTGATTTATTAAAATTAGCAAATCTTATTTTCTCTTTCCTTATGCATTAATGATTCTATGATTTTCCAATTTTTATGATACTTCACCCACAAATCACCTTGAGTATGTTGGATATGAATTTGCCATTATTTTCACTTGTTGAAGTTATTTGTTATATTAATTAATGTAGTGAAGGTTCTACACACTTTCTCTCCCCTCGTTTCACCTTTTAATCAAACATTTTCCAAATTGAGTGAAATTTTACCCAAAGACATATTTTATTGTGTAGATCATGAATTTGGCATCAGTTGTTACTTTTGGAGTCATAAATGGTTTTATTTTTTATTTTTGAGATATCTCCTATTTTCCCATTCAATTAATGTGATTATAATTACTAATTTACGAAATATGTGAAACTTGTCTCTTAAGTAAACTTTAACTCAAAGAAAATGAATTTGGACTTAGAATTAACTTTCGAGTTTCTCTTTTATAAGTTTTAGGCAATTTACTCATATTCCCACTATTAGTCAAATTATTTCATTTAATGTCACATTTTTTATTTTAAGATTTTCTTTTCTTTATATTGTTCCCAAAAGTACAAAGAAACTTCTAGTACAGAATTATTTAACAATTTTCTACTTAAGTGGATATTTTACATTTTAGATCCCTTATATAAAATTTCATTGAGGTATTTGTGCATAAACCCTTTTATTGGTATTAATAGGGAACAAATGTACACCAAACCTTTATAATTTTCACTAATTCATCATTGAGGACAATAAGGATAGAATGAAAGGAAAAGCTTAGGGAAAAGGCCAATACATGGATTTTCGTTTATTACATCACTCCACCGGTTAAAATTCTTTTTGTCCCCGAAATCTCATACAAAAAGAGAAGGGTGAGTACGCAACATCTCATTTCTAAGCTCCCAAGTGGTTTCTTCCAAACCATGATACTGCCATAAGACTTTCACTAGATCGATCTCCTTGTTCTTTAACTGCTTAACTCAGGAGTCAAGAATCTTAATAGGTAACTCTTCATAAGTTAGATTATCCTGAATCTCCAAAGGTTCTATCTTAAGTACAAGATAAGAGTCTTTCACATACTTTCTTAGCACGGAAACATGAAACACATTATGACTCTTGTTATGGGTAGGAGGAAGAGATAAACAATATGAACAATCTCCAACCTTACCCAAGATCTCAAATGGTCCTACATAGCAGGGACTAAGCTTGCCTTTAACTTTAACTTGTACAATAGAATGTATAGGCTTGATCTTCAAGAAAGCATAGTCACCCACTAGGAAACTCACATCATACCTCTTCTTGTCTGCATACATCTTCTATCGATCTTGTGTAACTTTCATATGCTTCTAAATCAACTAAACCTTCTCTATCATCATCTAAATCATCAGTCTTCATCCACAACACGTTCTCCCACATCATATCAGTGTAATGGAGAACGACAAGGTCTTCCATATAAAGCTTCACAAGGTGGCATATCAATACTATCTTGGTAGGTATTGTTGTAAGAAAACCCATCTAATGGAAGCTACTTATCCCATGCACCTCCCCAGTCCATAACACATGCACAAAGCAAATCTTCCAGAATTTGCACTCTTCTTTCAGATTGACCATCTGTTTGTAGATGATAAGTCGTACTGAAACGTAAGTTAGTTCCCATCTCTTCCTGAATCTGACTCCAAAAACGAGAGGTAAACTTCAGGTCATGGTCTAATACTATAACTTTAGCTACACCATGTAGACAAATGATCCATTCTACATATAACGGAGCCATCTCATCAACCTTGTAAGTGGACTTGAAAGTCAAAAAGTGGACAAACTTGGTAAGTCAATCAATCACTACCCACAATGCATCATAACCTTTCCTGGTCTTAGGGAAACCAGTGACGAAGTCCATTGTAATCTTCTCCCATTTCTGTTCTGGAACCTCAAGAGGGTGAAGAAGACCACTAGGTCATTGATGCTCTATCTTGACTTGCTGGCAAGTCAAACACTTTGCAACATACAAAGAAATATCCTTCTGCATGTTCCTCCATCAGAAACTTTGTTGCAGGTCCTTGTACATCTTGGTAGTACCAGAGTGTAGAGTGTACTTAGATCCATGGGCCTCACTCAAAACCTTCTGTCGTGGGTCACCAAATTCAGCTATCCACAACCTTTGTCAAAAAAGAACATCACCATCCACTCCAACTGAAAAGTTAGATTGTGGCTTCTCAGCTAAGGCCTTCATCTCATCAAGCTCAAAACTTTTTAGTGCAACAACAACTTATGAGATTCAAGATGGTGTAATGGACAAACTAGCCATGTGAACACACAACTTCTCATCATCTTCAACATCAGTAGGATGTGCTTGCCAACATGAAACATACTCTAGATTCATAGAAGCACAGACTGAATCTTTCTTCTGACTCAAAGTATCAACAACTATATTTGCTTTACCAGGATGATAAGTGATGCTAAAATCATAGTCTGTAAGGTATTCCATCCATCTTTGTTGTCACGGATTCAGATCCTTCTGTGTCAAAAGATGCCTCAAGCTTTTATGATCTGATAAGAATTCAAACTTAACTCCATACAAATAGTGTCACCAGATTTTTAAAGCATGCACGACAGCGATGAGCTCCAATAATGTGTAGGCCAATTCTCTTCATTAGGTTTCAATTGGCTTGAATCATAGGCGATCACTCGATCTTCTTGCATCAAGAAAACCCTAATCCTTGCTTAGAAGCATCAGTGAAAATGATGTAGTGTTTGCCTTCAACAGATAGCACAAGAATAGGAGCAGATGTCAAACATCCCTTCAACTTTTGAAAACTATTCTCACATTTTGGTGTCCACACAAACTTAACTTCTTTCTGTGTAAGCTTTGTCAGATGGAGAGCTAACTCAGAGAAACCCTTGATAAACCTTTGGTAGTAACATTTTAAACTAAGGAAACTACAGATCCATAAGATTCTCCATGGTTCCTCAATCAATATATCAGGAACTAAGCAAGTTCCAATCAATGAGAAATAATCAAAATTAGTAGAATTTGATCCCCTAATATCTTTCTAAATCAATATCCAATCACATACAAATACTAATAAGGTTTCTAATTATTTTAGATGGATAGAATTAGGCTTTTAACATGAATAAAGAACTTATGAGAGAGAAAAGTACTCACCTAAGGTGACAAGCACCTTTAAAATGTAGGTCAACCTTTGAATTTCTAGAAATCCTATCAAATTCTAGCAACTGAATCCATTTCTTCCTTCTCTTAACTCAAAAACCCTAGATATGGAGATTAGTCGAGAAAGAGTGAGAAAAGGGGGTGATTTGATGTGATTTCAAATCAAATAATAGGAGGGAAGCAATCTTGATATGTGAGAGAAGAATCACTATCAAAGTCTATGCAAAGAAGCTAAACTTACTTAATTTCATCATATCTCAGATAGCAAAACTCTAGATCACCAATTCCACCACTATCTCCTCTCACACCCTAACTCTCCCTCTCTCTCTCTCTAGGATTTCATTTCTCTAGATTGAATCACAAATTATGAGATCTCATAGTATGTTAGGTTGATCATATTGAGTAATTGAGGTGTTTGGGAAATTTATACATTGGCCCTCACTATACTTTCTCTTATTTCAGCTGAATTTTTGACATTAAAATGTTATTGTAACATTTACTTCAGAGGTCAAACTTCCTCAGAAAATTATGAGAGATTAATATATTGTTTATCATTGAGTGTAATAGCTACAGTTAAAATTTCTAATCATTCATAGTTACCAATAAATAAATATCAAATACTACACTACTATATTGCAGTCTGTAGCATGGTCAGTCAAGTTTGTCCTGGGGAAAACTCGACTGACACCCCTCTCTATAGAGGTCAAACATCATCCAAAAATCAAGAAAATTTAACAAGATGTCTAAAATTGAGTTTTTCAACTACATTTAAGATTTGAGATCAATTGGATGTATGAATAAAAGATAAAATTCAATTACCACACTGCTATATTTCAATCTGAACACATGGTCGGCTGAGTTAGTCCTGGACAAACTCGATCAAAAAAAGATCATACAAATATTCAAAATTCTGATATTTTTTAGGAGTTCTCACATTTGAGTTATCCAAATCATATCCAAATTTTAACTAAATTAGATTCGTGTATAAAATACTAAAAATCATTTACTATACCACTACACTCATCAAATTATGTATTCAGATGCCATCGAAACCCTAACTTTGACTGATTAGGGTTTTCAATTATCAAAACCCTAATTATTTAAAATAAAAGAATATTTAGAGTTTTTCATTAGGTTCAACGAATCATGATTAGATTAACATCATTTATCAAGATTTAAACAATAATCAATATGGTAATTAAACATGCAATCATCCAAGTAAACCCTGATTAGATGACTAATTTGAAAACATGTCATTACACTTGAGGATTGTTGCATTGTGTTCTTCTATGAATTTGGCCTTGATAGCAACAATCTTTGTAATGCCTTGGAGAAGCTATTTGTTTTCGCATGACCAGACATTCTAACAGACCATTGACCATTTAATGAAAAATTTCTCCTTGATGGAGTTTGAGTTGATAATCATACTTATCCACTCTACTTGATTAAGTGTAGGGAGTCCAGATTCATCCTGAGGGCTATCAAGACAAGTTTGTTGAATCGACAATCTTTCAGGATGTGGATGGTGGTATCATCATCATTGTTACATAGGGGGCACTCTCCTCTGACCTCTATATGTTGTCTTCTTTTCTCCTGATATGTGAGGAGATCTTCGTTTAGTAGGAGCTATAAGAACACACAAATATGGGTTGGCAAGATGTTCTTCCAAACAATTTTCCAATTGACATGATTTGTAGATTCCTCATTGTTGCGAAGCCAACTTATAAGCAGATCCTGTGGTTATTTGTACATTACTCTCTTGAGGCCAACCCCAAGTATCTTCCCCAGCCAATGGGTCAGGGGGAGAAATAGAATCAATTGCTTGCCAAGTGGTCTCTTGCAGATATTCATGAATCAAATCCCAGTCCCAGTTGTCGTAGTCTAGCTAAATTGATTGGATTCAAAGAGATTCCAGTTGTTATGGGTATTGTAGATTATTTTTATATGCATTCACTAACCTGCCAAAATCCATTTATCGCCGGGGGGAGTGGTTCAGGTGGTTCGGGCACGGGCCCCCTCATGAAGGGACCCGGGTTCGATACCCAGCGGTCGCCCCTGAAGTGTTTACCTGTCGCGCAGGCCGGCCAACTGTGCACTTTAAATGGTTCCTGGGTTTGCGGGACGCCCAGGGACCCGAGAGTTTACGCCGCTTGGGGGGGTCACAAATGTGGCGCTTCTGCAGGGGTGGTTCTCTCGTAAATCTAAAAAAAAATCCATTTATCAGTCCACACATTTGTGCTTATGCCATTGTTGACCACCTTATAACTAGATTCTTTGACATATTAGATGTGCTTCTTCATGAAACTCTAGGTTGAGGAGAAAGGCTTATTACCGAAGGAAGTGCCTCACAAATATTTTTACGACATTACTTTGACCCTTAGCTTTTGTGGATTGTTCAAAAAAGTCCATATACTCTTCATCATCAAAGCATTGTTGTAATCCTTGGCATTCTTAATCCCAAGAGTGTAATCCCTATCATTCTTGAATGTAGCAAAGGTTTTAAAATATTATAATATTTTAAGAAATAGAGTTGTTATCAACATTTGAATGTAACAAAAGATAAAAAATCAAAGAAATGATGGATCTGTATAAAATTAGATACATCCAAGGTGTTTGACCGGAGGGATCTTATTATAGTACAATTCAAGATTGAACCCAAAGGACAACATGTCTAAGAATCGATTGATTAAACTAATCACACTAGAATTAGTATTTAACACATAATATTATAAGTTGTAACTTTGTTTAGAAAAATACTTATAATAACTCTACTTCTTAAAATATTATAAGTTTATTAAAACATGTTACATCTATTTATCATTACTTTAACACGTTTAATACACACAAGCTTATTGGTTACTTTAATATTAAGTTTAGATGTGTAGTTCTAAATAATATAAGTATAATATTCATATTCTAATTACATAATGGCTTGACTTGGTTTGGTTTGATTGAACTAAAACTTCATATCGAACTAGTATGATCCATCTCCAACTCAAATGTAAACCTAGTTTGGTTTACATGATTATTTTATAATCTCTTTTCTATAGTAGCATGGAACCTTGTTTTATGTGTAATGGAACACATGTGAAATGTATCATGTTGAAAATCTTAATTCATATATTTCTTTGTGTGTTGCGTAGTTTTACCGCTTATGTATTTCCTTAATCAACTTTAGTGCGGATTAGGATCATCTTGTTTCCAGTGACACATGGGTTGGGTTTCGGCATAACTTGGGAGTCAAGTTTCACCTAAACTATTAACAAGAGGAGAAAATGAACACATAAGATATTGTGCAACCACCCACAAACAAAATTCACCATATGGACTTGATCCTAAGAGCCCAACCTGTTGGCAGATTATTTATGTGTCTGTTCATTTTTAAGTTAAAACAGACTTTGTTGTGGTTATCTTAATTGATACACAATAATTATAAAGTAAAAACTTGTAGCTAACACCAAATCCAATCGGTCGTGATGTATCCAACATAGATACCCCAAAGTAGAGTCTAGAAGAGGTTTCCCCATATTTTAGAGAGAATTACTACTTTCTTTTTTTCTCCTTCCCTAGGTTAAAATAGAACATCTACCATTTATGTTTTTTTAATCTCCCTAAGGTTAAAATGGAACATCTACTTTTCAATTTCTCCTCTTACTGAGTGAGAAAGAATACAAAGGATGTCCATAACCATCTCTAACAACCATGAAATAAGGTATATGCAACAAGCATGCTGTTGCACACAATGTATCTGAGCTAAATAATATATTTCACGCTTGGTCTATTTAGTGTTGTTGCTTATTTTCCTACTGTTACTCTTGCCTAAATTCTTAACATTTGTAGATAATACAGTTACTTTACAAATAAATTGTTTTTTCCCTATTATCTTTCATAAGTCGATCCATGATCTTACATGGCTTGTAAGAAGTACCATGATAAATGGATGTAGAAGGGTGTCTGATACCTTCCTTGTATATAATTTAAGGTTACTTGCTTGGGTTTCTTCGTCTAATTTGGGAATTATTTGGTTAAATGGTATTGTATAATCCATATCAATATAGTGGAAGATCCCACTTCATGTAATTTGTGTCGCTTTATGCCCAACTGAAGACACTCAATCTGAGTTTTTCTTAATTCATAATAACTGAATAAGAGTGCAATGTAATGGATTAAAACATATGCACTACATTGTTTTGAGTGTTTAGAGCTCATTAACTATACACGTTTACATGCATGCATTATAATACGTATGACAACATCAGTAGACGTGTAGCTATCATTAAAAACACTATACATAAAATAATGTATCACTAACAAGCAACAACAATGTACCATATAATGAAAAAGATACATGTTTTATCTCATGACGATACATATATAATATTAAACTATACACACGCAACTTGTTGTTTTTATTTCTCTACATGTAGCTCTCTTTCCCATTTTTGCACGTTCTCCAATCGAATCCATCCATCAATCAATCCACGGTGATGTTGTCTGCAGACGCCTTTGCATCTGTTATCACAAAGCAAGCGGCAAAGAATTGGCTAGCCACCATACTTATTGCCATTCTGTTTGGCACGGCAAACTCTAGTGTCCCAACTCTAACATACAAAATCCCTTTTGATATTGCACATGTGTGTGAACTAGAGTTGGCAAAATCAAAATCAGATGGGTCATGTTTGAATCTGCTTTATTTAAGTGGGTCATAGTATGATATTTGTAAACTTGTCTCAAATCGAAATGAACAACCTAAGAATCTGAAATTATTTTATGGTCAGTGTAGATAGGATATCAGATCTGAAGTGACATGAAATTCGAAATTAGACATTTGAATAAATTAGAAAAGTAAAGTTTAAGTCACCTAATGGCATAATTAATCACTAATACCTTGTTATATATAGTTTTAACTATTTTACATAATTTCGTGTTCATTTATATTAATTTTAGATTGATTATTTACATCATACATTTTTTATGAGTTATTATGTTATTTTATATATTTATGATTTTTTGCAAAAAAATAGATTATATTATTTTTTCCCAAATTTTAAGTTTGTTTATATAGAAATCTATTAGGTATAGTCTTTTTATTGTTAAATTATTAGATCATGCTCGGTAGACTTGAAAATATTTTAGATCAGATTAAAATTAAAGATTTGTAGAAAAATCTATCCATTACAAATTTAAACTTGAATATATATATATATATATATATGTATATATATATATATATGGGTTCATCTTTAATACTCGCGTCGGTAGCTACCTGCCCCTCATTTTGGTTACTTTTTTTCAAGTTTCTTACTTTTGACATGTAGAGGGTTACTTTACCTTGCAAACTGTTAAATTTCATGCATAGAAAGTTACGTTTGCATCAGCAGATTTCAAAACATGATTACATATATATATCTGTTGTGTATTTTGTACTGATTTACTTTTTAGGCATATAGTTACTTTCTTATCAATATCGTTACTCTTTTGATAGCATTATTACTTTTCTGGCCAGAACAGTTACTTTTTTGGCTGCCGGGTAGCGAACTCCAGGCTACCCACACCGGTATATATTGAATGAACGACATATATATATATATATATATATATATATATATATATATATATATATATATATATATATAGAGAGAGAGAGAGAGAGAGAGAGAGTACATATTGAATGCCCGCACTGGTAGGCAGACTAAATACCCATGCATAAGGTAGCGGTGGTAGGATCTGTAATTAAAATAAATATCAATTACACTTGCATGATAACGGTGGAAGCTATTGTAATTATATAGAATTTATTTATGTATGTATGGAGAAGAGGTGTCACCTATTGTAATTAAGAGAAAGTCAATTACGTATGCATGGAACACGGTGGCATCATTTTTTAATTTGAATTTTGTTACTAGTGCATGAGTGTGTTGCCACTATTAGTAGCTAGATGACAATTTGTTATGAGTACATGTAGTAGTGGGAAAGATAGCTGTAGACATTGCAACATTCATGTTAGGTAAACAAAAAAGTGAATGTTGAAGAGAATAACCCAGAACGTATTTGGACATATTGTAATGTGTTTGGAAATGTTGTAATACAAATGAATAATTTGTACATACCATAGATATGTTGTAATTTACAAACATAAACTGTAATATGTAAAAAGAGTCTAAATTATCTTGCTAAGAAGGAATATGAAATAATCTTCAAATATCGATTGTCATCCTTAATTACAAATTTCTCATTCTCATTATGGATTCTCAGTTCTCATTACTAGATGTAATTGTCGTTGTAATTCACTATACGTCGTCAGAATGTCACTTATTTACTTGCTGCTATTTCATATAATTATTATCTTTGTAAGGATAAATGATATGTTGTAATGAGAACAGAGAATTTGTAATAGAAAGGAGAAATTTGTAACTAAGGATGACGTTACGTAATACAATCTAGAAATATCATTTCTCTTATACAAAGGAATTTGATTCATTCATATTTGTATTATAAAATGTCACCCTTGATTACATATGCTTCCTTTCCATTACAAATTATCTATTTTAATTACGGACATTTCTTTCTTATTACAAAACGTCATCTTTCTTTACTCGTCGTTGTAATTCACTATACGTCATTAGAATGCCACTTGTTTACTTGCTGCTATTTCTTATAATTATTTTCTTTGTAAGGATAAATGATATGTTGTAATGAGAACATAGAATTTGTACTGGAACGGAGAAATTTATAATTAAAAATGACGTTACGTAATACAAAATGGGAGTATCATAGATTCTGTAATGATAATTGTTATATTGTAATGACAACATAGATTCTGTAATGGAACATAAATATTTGTAACTGAGGATGATATTTCGTAATAAAATATGAAGTATTATATTATTTCCCATATATTTATTTGTCTCCAAAAAAACGATACCACTATAATGATTTTAGACTTGTTACATTGGGAATTGATATATTTTATGATTGTTACGTATCTAATATTGACATGGTTGGCACCTACTAATTTTACTCTTAGATCAGTCTTGCACCACCACTCCATGCACATATAATTACTTATGAAATAATTACTAATAGTGCCACCGCTATTCCATTCCATGCACGTACAACAGCTAAAAATAATTATAATTATTACACCGCTATTCCATTCCATGCGCGTATAACATCTACAAATAATTACAATTATTCCCACCGTTACTTCAGATCAATATAACACAATGTATAATGAGGCACGGGTAACTTCGCTTCGCTACCCTCACGGGAAGCAAGTGAATTTCCATATATATATATATATATATATATATATATATATGGGCGTTCATTGAATACCCGCGTGGGTAGCCTGGATTTTCTCTACCCGTCAGTCCTGAATGTAACCATATCGCAAACAAAGTAACTATGTTGATAACAAAGTAAGTATATGACTAAAAAAGTAAAACCAGGAAGAATACACATGAAATATATATGTAATTGTATTTTGAAATATGTTGTTGCAAATGGAACTATCTATGCATGAAAAGTAACAATTTGCAAGGTAAAGTAACCTTGTACATGTTGAAAGTAAGAAACTTGAAAAAAAGTAACCAAAATAGGGGGCGGGTAGCTACCCACGCGGGTATTAAAAATAAGCCATATATATATATATATATATATATATATATATATATATATATATATATATATATATATGGGTATATCTTCGCTACCCATACATCAGTTTTGTAATGGGAAGGTATGCATTTGTAACGAGACAATCCAAATTTGTAATGAGACGACCGAAATTGTAATACAAAGACTCGTTTTGTATTACAACGTTGTTACAGTAATAAATATATATTTATTACTGTAACATCGATGTAATACAAAATGAGTTTTTGTATTACAATTTCGGTTGTCTCATTACAAATTTAGTTGTCTCATTACATATATGTGTCAAGATATACATATATATATATATATATATACTATAAAAAGAGTGAGTTTTGTAGGCAGTTCAAATACACCCGTCCAAAGTTATATTGACCAATCACATACTACGGTTTTGCCAACGTGGCAAAAGCTTGCACTCTCCTTCACTCAAGCTGCTCTCACACTTTTTCAGCTTTTTTTACTTCAAAAAATGATTTAGTTTGAAAAACCAGAAGTCAGATGTATAGATTCTCTTTCCCACTACTTATTTGTAACATCCCCTCATATCTCTCTCCTACTCTCGCAAACTTATTCAAACCCTCCTTCCTGACTCCCGCTCAATGCCTAACTACCACTCTCGCTTAATCTCTTTTTTCCTTGACACGTGGTCTAGAATCTCATTCTTCCTTAAAAAGTGGTCTAAATTTTAGAAACCGTATGAATGATTTTCTGCACTACCATCATAATTCCTTTTATCTTATTGCATTTGAAACTATAAAAAACAAATAGCCTACTCCACCGAACAACCACCACAGGTTTTTCGGCCAACAGACTGCCCACGTTTTACACTATTACACCCCTATCAAATAACTTCCAAACAGAATGACCACCACATGTCTATCAGCTGAACTCATAAACTATCCACATTCACGCCATCGTCTCCCATAAAACACAAAACGTGGAACAATAGAAGAAATAAGAAACTACACCTTCACACAAAACTAACTGTAAATTTTTGTGCTCTCGGCTCTTACATCACTGGCAAATATTTTTGCTTTCTCCCATCCCTCCATCCTGTTTATCTTCTTCCCCTTTCTACATGTGTGAGATAGAGAAAAATTGACAGAGAGCCGATCTCACGATTCCACATAGTTGTAGGCCTATTTCTCCTTCGGTCCATTCTGAAGGGATATATGGTAGGGTGCGCGGGAGGAGAAGTTTTTCAATGATTTGTTGTATGAGGGTTTGTGGGGCTTGGATAATTGCATGGAAAGAAAACTTCCTGACGTTATAATCTTATAAACCACTGAATATTTATCTTTCTCCACAAGTTTGTGTGTTTTTCCAGATACTGATGATAATATCTATGGTCTTTTTTCACTGGTACTCCATGCGCAACAGGGGCCAACAGATGTTGGCTGAGCGGATGAGGTCGTTCATCACGTCTCTCATGTCTGGAGATGGGTGGGAGTGGTCGATCCTGGATGGGTTCCTGGACCCCGCACTCGATAAAGGAACATCACCATGGTCTTCGTAAGGCAGGTCCATACCGAAAATGTCCAAGCCTCCAAGGTATTTGTTTAATAGTTACTTCACAAAATTGTCATTTGCTGCTCTAGCTAATCCGTTCGATCTTCGATTGAGTCACAATCCATCTCGCTGCGGCATCTGCAATGGAATGCGAGTCTGCACTTGGACTCTGAATAGTGAATGACTTCCCTAGCTTTGGAGCTGAGGCAACACCAAGGCTTTTACCTTTTGGCTGAGACCATTGACATAACCACTCTGGTGGATCGCCATCTAGGAGATCAGGAGTGCGTTCAGCAACGTTTCAAAGTTAAACCCATTCAACTTCCCGTCTCCTATACTTAGACAACTTCTCCATTCAAATCCTAGAAACTACCGAGGCCCACCACTTCCCATCGTCCTACTTCCACTCCAGTCCAACCAAACAAAAACGGAAATCACGAATATCAGGCCAGTAACTACATGCTCTCAATATCTTTGCAATACGTTCCCTCTCTCTTCTCATCTCCAATCTGCGTTCCTATTGAAAACAACCAGTGATTACTCCTAATTATTGTTTCTATCTTCTTAGCTATATTTTAATAGACACTAAACTTGTTTTCCTCCTTCACATCATATAAAATGTCTAGCAGCCATACAAGAAATGATGAATCTACCAGTGGTGTTGTCTTCGGTTACACGTGCTTGTAGATTTCTTCACTAGCTTCCTTCTTCAGGCCTGATGTCTTCTTACAATGACAACCAATCCAGTGTAATGCCTTCAGTCTTCCTGTTTTGTTTTAGGATACACTGATATGAAAATCCCATTTTTATGGTAGTAATCGTCACCATGACCGACCCATGAATGTGTGTTTCTATTTTTTAATCATCCACATCCAGCGATCTTGATTGAAAGTAATGTTATAAAGTCAATTCACCATGTCTATGGGTTCATATGCCTCTAAAAGTTGGATTCCATGAGTCTGATCATGGTGTCGTCTCTCCAATATTCTGTTACAAGTTTACATGGGCAAATATTGATATGTATTTTTTTCTTTCTCTTTTTTCTTCTCATGTAGTTTCTGCTGATTTAAGGTGTTCTTTGTGAATAATTTTATTTAAAAATAAATGGTATTCATTCTTTTGTTATCTACAAATATCTTATGATATCATTGTCTCTACTTTTTTTAAATATCTGATTGTCATATGCAGGTATCTTAATGGCGGAGGCCAAAGGATGAATCAGATTGTCACAAGTTCCACTTCATGTCCAACTCTTCCCTCGCATGTGGTCATAAATATACAAGATTAGCATGACGTTGGTATTAGGTGAGATCTTTAGGCAAATTTGAATTATATACTTTTACATTTGCTTCCTATTTCTTAATGTATGAGATCTATAATTACATGTTACCATATGTTATTTATTTTATTTTCACAAACAACTGATAAAAAAATACAGAATTCCACATTATGTTTCCTTATTCCACACTATTATATTCACATTAATAATGATAATGGTGTTCTTCATCCTCAATTTCCTTCTGTCTTCTTAAACTACTCATTTTCATGTGCTGCCAACAATACTTCTTTTCTTGTATGGTTTCTATATATTGTTTTCGTTCCTTCATGATTCTCTTAGTAGGTTCGATGTGCATCTTCTCGGGAAAATAGTGTGGATGTATTGATTAGTTTCCTTCACATGCAGAGGATGTCTCTCGATCGACCTGAACAAGTGTGAACCCAAGTTAGTCTACTAACCTTCACTCAAGTCGGTAAAGGATCCAAGTGAGGGAAGAGTTGATGTCTATTAAGTGTTGTAGTGTTGTCGCATACTAATGTATTTTTCTATTTGAGAAGAGGTACTTATAATTTACACATATTTTGTTAGGTATTTATCATTTTCAACTGACATACTTGTAGATACCAGTGAACAAGCAAAGAAACATTCTCCCACGTCTGTCTCCACGAAAAGCAACTTTTTCTTATCAGTCTCTAATATGCGAGAGCAAGATACATATGGAAGTGCATGCGATCTTGATAATAAGTTCCTCTTGCCACTTATTACCTTCTATCAAATTTTTATGTTGGCATTCATGATAACATACTTTGTGCAGATGAATATAGACAACGGTTTAAGTCTTGTTAGCTCTGTAATTATGCGTTCTGGATGTAATGTGTAATGGAGGCAGAAATTTAGTGCATGCGGTCTTGATAATAAGTTCCTCTTTCCACTTATTACCTTCTACAAAATTTTTATGTTGGCATTCATGATAACATACTTTGTGCAGATGATATAGACAACTGTTTAAGTCTTGTTAGCTCTGTAATTATGCGTTCCGGATGTAATGGGTAATGGAGGTAGAAATTTAGTACATATAGCAATGGTAATGTGTTGTATCTGTGTTAAAAGCTTCTTCACTACGACTACAACCAGTGATAAAGTATGGGTTATATTTGGATATGTACTTCACAACTTCAATTTTTCATCCTACTTGCTTAAAAGTCAATCTCACTTTTTCCATCAAAGACGTAATAAGATATTCCTTGAAAATACAGCAAATCCAGTGTTCATATCAGCCACCAGTTCATAGCACACACGACCATTTATGTTTCATATGGACGAAACAAAAAAATGAAAGACTTATGATTAAATTACCAAACTATGAACGATGATCTTTTATGTTATAATTCGTTACTTTTATGACACTTTCATTTGGGTTGGATAAATACATTCCTTAGATAAATCTATTTTTGTTAAATGATAAAACATTATAAGTCGCATACAAATTGAATTTGTAACTGCAATTGGTCTCTAATCTAACATTTAAATGTTATAAATTTACCTGTATTAAACTAACTATGATTTTGTTCATTTCACTAAATTAATTCCATTCACACTAACCTTACATTGTTGATAATAATGTATATGACCAATAAAACTCATCTTAGATAATTGATTATTTTTAATTGAAATTAATTTTACTTTCATTTAAAAAATGTTCTTTAAACATATCATGGACTTTAATAAATAATTTTATTTAGTGACACAATATTAATTTTAAAAATTACTAACTATAAATTCAATATTTTTAATTTGACACGTGTGTGTTTACTAGTATATATATATATATATATATATATATATATATATATATATATATATATATATATATATATATATATATATATATATATATATATATTCCACCAAATCCTATTGCTACTCTACGTAAACCAATACCATCTCATCTATGTTTGAAAATAGCTGTATTCCCGCTCTCAATAAAAAAAATAACTGTATTCCATCTTGTCCTCCAAGGGACGGACATTATATCTTTTAGGGACATTATATTATTTGTTTTTCGTAAAGATAAAGATAGTGACCAAATAATTCCCGAAAACGCTGGACCCCTCCCTTAGGCGCACGCGGAACGTGGAAGGATCGCTTCGCACATCTCGAGGAAGAAGGGAATAATTCCCCAGGATGCAGCGGAATATCCCCTTTCTTGAAGCTGGCCGCTAGAGGGCGCACGGGATGGTTGCCCACAGTGGATGACTGGCTTCCCAGTGCGGCTTGGCTCGGCCGTGTGTCCCTGTGGTTTTTCTGTTCGGGGGAGCCGAGGGCGGTGTGTCCCTGTGGTTTTTCTACAAACTCAACCTGTGTTTCCTCCCGTTCCATAGGAAGAAACAGAGGATAGCTGCAATGGGCGGTATCGTACGCGACTCATCAGGAAGATGTGTTTTTGCTTTCGTTTCGAGGCTAGATGATGAGGCGGGGATGGAGGCAGGGATCACCGCGGCGATGTACGCCTACAATCTATGTAGGGTAACATGGGTTAGGGTGGACCTGTTGGAGGTGGATGCGCCGATGTTGTTATGCCTTGTGAGAGGCGAATCGGCTCCCCCTTGGAGGAGGAGGAGGGAGGTGGAGAAGGTTCAGGCTTTCCTCCAAGACAGGCACATCACGTGTGGTTTTGTGAACAAAGAGGCGAACGGAACAGCAACCTCTTTAGCAGAGCATGGGAGGGCCCATCAACTCCTGATGTGCCAATCGGATGGTGGGCTGCGCAGAGATATGGATGGAACGTGCTTCGTTAGACACGTACTCAGGTGAGTCAACATGTGGTTGTACAGCAATACTAGGAGATCATAGGGGTATAGCGTTTGACAATATAGCGATACTCTCTTTTTTGTTTGCGTGGATCTTCGGATCGTTCAGATGCGTTTTTTTGTAACCCCATCATGGTTGACTTGCGGGGAGACGAGATGAATGAACTTCTCCCGGTTCTTATAAAAAAAAAAAAAGTTTGGATCCATACCCTGATATTAACATTATGAGGCAAGAGAGTTCAGCTTTTTCCCTTCTCCCGTCACCATGGCAAGAGGCTATACTGCCTCATCATAAGTTACGAAAACATTCTGTGTGCGCCTCTGCATGCCAAACCATCTCAAAGAGCACAAAGGAAAGAGGGAGGACACATAGATATTCTTCATCTTATCCGGTTTGGTTGTAGGTGATCAGAGTTTAATAGGAAGGTACAAGACAACCAAGACCCCACTTTTATCGTACTGTACTGATTCATCTTCAGAAAAGTCAGCTTGATTCTTGACCATATCTGGTTTTGAAAGAACTGAAGATATCATATCCCAAGTACAAGCCGGTGGCGTTTTGGAAAAGATCGGATGACCTGGTTTTGCAATTCCAGCTCTTGTTTTGCATGGGGCCCTTGTTCTCTGTTCTTGGCTACCAACATTAATATTGCTATTGGCTACTGCATAGTAGTCCCGTCGCTTGGCACTGTTGCAGATGTATTCTTCCGTGCCCCCACACCGGTCCATCTCGTCGTCAGCTGGAAAATAGTGAGGAAGAAGGCACACCTCTGATCTGGTTACTTGCAGACATACTACATGCATCCCACGCTAAAACGGAACAGAGGCATCTAAGGAATGCACGCATCCTGCATTCAGTTAACGAGACCGACATGTTTCTTGTTTTGTACCTATCCGGCCTCGCCTGTTGCAACTCAAACTGGACAGGCCGGCTAGTTAGTTGGCATGATGCGGGCAATGCATAGAATGCAGTGACGGATATCCTGACAAGTATATTAGTGGTGTGAAGGGCCAAAGAATAATTCAAATGACTATGCGCTACGCTACTCATCCCCGCTTACCCATTCTGCCACTATGCGCTACGCTACTCATCCCCGCTTACCCATTCTGCCAATCCACCCGGTGGTGGTTGGGATGTGTAGTCAATACTGATATGGTAGAAAAAATAAATACACAATGAAAGAGAAAAAAGTTAGAGAGAAAAATATCTTGCACATAACTCTTAAATTATAAGCATTTTAGATCGAAATAAACAACATTATGTTCGCCATAAAAATACTTTCTATCATTACCAATGTTGACATACTTTGAAAAAAATAATATTAGAAGTATATTAAGAGAGGAGAGAAGTATACAAAAGTACAGTACGTTTTCGGGTAATATACACATATTGATCATTCACGTACAATACTTATTGCTTGTTTATTTCTTCATATTCCATATTATGTCATAAATCTATAAGTATTGCACATTTTATCATTTATATTAATTTTTGCATACATCCAGAATGTAGCGTTTGCCAAAAATCATATACAAGGATATCCACACATTCTACAAGAAGTACAATATTAACAGCCAAATTATATAATAAAAAATACACTACTAGAAGTACAATACTAACAACCACATTTTATTTTTTTTAAGTATTCACATTCATAATATGTACAGACATAAAGTATTAATTGCCTCCTTATTTTTCACACTCAATATTTTGTCACACATCCATAAGTACTATATATTTTATCATTTATATTAATTTTTGTATACATTTAGAATGTAATGTTTGACAAAAGTTGTATACAAAGATACACACACACATTCTACAAGAAGTGCAGGACTAACAACCATATTTTATAATACAAAGTATAGTACTAGATGTACAGTACTAGAGGTACCATACGAGACATAACAACAATACATGATTTGATGATCTTGTTAGTACAGTACGAGACATGCCATATATAAAAGAATGCCGATAACCACATGCCATACCTATATAAACTAATTTACATCTCACTAAAAACATACACATTTTACTAAAGTAAAGTACTTTTAACTATTATTTAAGAACAACTAATCCTTGATCTCTTTCATTCAAAGGAACAATGCCAAACTCATTGCCATTGTTAGCTCAATCGAATCCATAGATAAACAAGTAGCTATTGTTCATGATTTAGAGGAAACATAAAGGTGATGTACTGTACTCACGAGTATTGTACGTCTGTACCCAGAACATGTGTATGGTATCCTAAAATATGAATACTATATTTCTCGCATATTATCATTATTTCAAAGTATGTCAAGACTAATCTTGTTGGAAAGTATTTTTACAAGGATTCTAATGTAATTTATTTCATTAAAAAATACGCTCCGGATTGAAAGTTATGGACAAAAATATTTTCTCTCTCTTCTACTTCCCTCATCCTTTATTGCTTTAATTGTTGTTGACAACATGACAGTTGGTGTCAATTTTCATTTCCCAAAACCGAGTGGGCGAGCGGGTGGGAAGGTGACTATGTCTAGAATTTTTCCTTATGATTAATGTAAAATTCTCACTTCTTATTATCAAGTTTCAGTTTATAACACCGCTTAATTACATACATCAAAACTTCTGTGATGTCTGCAATATTCAATAATCACTAGTACTAAATGAGCCAACGGTATCTTTTAAAAGATATGAAAAATCCCAATATTTAGTTTGAGATGGAAGGCCAAATCTAGTAGAAGGAAACAATAACAATATCGTTAGATCTCCGTTAATTGGCAGTTGTTTTGTGGCCGCATCATTGGCTCTCCCATAGACATTGTCAACCCTTTCACTCCATAAGAGCTTGATCAGGTTATCCAATCCTTATGTAGAAATAAATCTCCTGGTCCAGATGGCCTTAATGTAGAATTCGATTTGGCCAATTGGAAGCACTACAAGATGGACTTCAGGGCTCTTCTGCAAGAGCTTCACCTCCAAAACAATGCCCATAACATCCTCAAATATCTCAAATACACCTTCATCACTCTCATCAAGAAGGTCGATCAACCGGAGCTCATTTCTCAATTTAGACCCATTAGCCTCATCAACACCTCTTACAAAAATCATAGCTAAAACTCCCATAAATAGGGTCAAACCATACATGAAAACCATCATTCCCTTAAATCAAAATTCTTTTATCAAGAACCAAAATATCCATGATGCCTACATTATGGTTAACGAAACTGTTCATCTCTGCTATAAGAACAAAACTCCTCTGATAAGCATCAAACTTGATTGTGAGAAAGTCTTTAATCACATAAACTAGGACTGTCTAATCAAAGCTTTAGCAGGTTATATCTTCCCAGAAACTTGGAATACCTAGATTCAGCATGTATCTCCACCAACTTCTTCTCCACTATCATCAATGGATCACCGTTTTGACATTTCAAAAATACAAACGGTCTCAGACAAGGAGATCTATTATCACCTTATCTCTTCATCATTGTGGCTTCTTTACTCACAAACATGATTAAACTTGGAACAACTTAGGGTCTCATCTCTTTGCCCCTGGAATGTCAAGAGAACATTATCCGATTTGTTGATGATACTATCATCCTGGTCTCACCAGAAGACACTACCATCATTAACACTATACATATCATTGGCATTTTCTCATACATTTCTGGCCTGAAAATCAACCTCTCAAAATCCTTTATCTTTGGAGTGAACACGATTGACAAAATCAGAAGGAACTTCCTTTGGAACAATCACAATCCAAATGGCTCAAACAACAAACACTTCCATATGGTCAATTAGAACACCATCACAACACCAACAAAATTTGGAGGATGGGGCATCATTGATATCAAAACTCATGCTATATGCCTTATTGACAAGATTATCAACATTCTCTTGAATAATGACAATAAGGTGTGGAGTCTCTTAATAGTTCAGAAATACTATAAAAGTACTCCACCATGACATAAAATAAGGAATAGCATCTCATCTCCTCTTTGGCGGTATATCAACAACAACTTACACTTGATAAGAAACCTAATCTATACCCCTCAACATAGCCATTGCAAGATTAACTTCTAGGAAGACCCTCGGTATCATCACAACTCCATCAGAAACCTTCACCCACACACTCTCATTCCTAGAGATATGATATCCAAGAACATTGCAAAATCTCTCAAGCTTCTCACCAGCAATAGAACAAATGCGCTCAAGAGATACCTCCTTATCTTCATAAATAACAATGACTTGAGAGACACCCTCTTCGAACAGGAGAAAAACACAAACAACAAAATCTCTTGGAGTTGGGGTCATGATTATACACCAAAAGCAACCTACACCTTTCTATCTTATAGTGGTCTCTTATCAAACCAAACTCATATTTGGAAGACCAAATAGCCACAAAAACAAAAAATCTTCTTCTGGCTGACCTTAAATAAAAAAATTCTCACTGATTATAACATCACACATAGAGGTTTCTTAGGACCTATAAGATGCTACCTTTACAAAAAAGATGCAGACACTACTGAACATATCTTTATTCACTGCACTTTCACAACAAGTATCTTCAAAACCTTCTACACAGATTATTCCAAAATCCATAATCTACTGACGGAACCAAATAGTATAAAACATGTTACACAATTTATGGAATTCAAAATAGAAGATATCCTCATCAATATCCTTTGAAATGTTTGGCTGGAAAGAAATCAGAGAAAATTTAATAACTCCAACAGACATATACATAATATTTCTTTGAACATTTTACCAGACCTAGCTACTCTCACTTCATGCAGGACATGCCTCAACCTCCACCAGGGTGAACCAAGCTGAAGATTACTCAGAGAACTTCTTTACTGATAATGGTGATGAAGGTATCTACACATTGAAGGAAATTCTTGAAGATGGATCAGTATTCTGATGGAGATGCTCCCGATGAAATTTCACTTTTATTAGCTTTTATTTTCAATGTTGAGGCATTGTTTAAGGGGTGCCTCCCCACAGACTCATCTCTCTTTCCCATCTTGCTTGTTTTAACCACTATCTTTAGGTTGGGTAGGTTTATACCCAACTTTTGGTTATCTCCATGCTTGCAGATGTGGTAGGTCTGTAAGATGATATTATCTTATTAATGCATCAACTTTCCTAAAAAAAAGATCGTTAGATATTATTTTGAGTCTTAAAAAATATTTTATATTTATTTTGTTTTTCTTTTGATAAAAAGATCAACAATCATTATTAGATACACCATCTGATTTTGGAACTACCTTGTTGGTAAAGTTTGAGAAAATAGGACTAACAACAGTCGTGTGAGATTTAATCAATGTAATTAAGTAATGATGATACATTATATCCATAAGAAGTATGACAATTCAAAGGAGGATCGACTAATGCACAGTACTGTTGCACATGAAGATCCAGCTAGCTAATACTGAATTGGCAACTCGACAATGCCTCAACTGAAGATACCAATAATTTGTAGCAAGTTGAAAGGCTTCCAGTACACATCCCTATGCTTTTGTGTACATAATGCATCTAGTTGAATAGAAGGATGGATATGTTATGATGCCTACTTTTCAATTTTATAGCGGCATAGGCACTAGGTTGGAACTAAATTATTTTGGTAGCGTATAGTGGAAGATTTGTTTCCCTTTTTGGAATCTATTGATTGTATTAAATACTTTAGAGTAAGTTATGTTAGTGCTTTTTTGCATCAAGTAGATAATTAGGTCATTGGATGACCAGTTGATCCCGGTTGACTAATACCTAATTCCATTACTTACATCCTTCCCTTGATATATTATTCAGTCATCGTATAATGTTTGGTCTTATTATATATGAATATTAAGGGGGAAAATCAAAATAAAAATGTTTGCTTACTTATTATTAACTTGTCAAAATTCACATGACATCTTATTCAGATATGTGCATCAGATGCCTCATCATTAACCATTTACGCCCATTTCAGGGTTAGGCTCAGTTTATTAGGATCTGTGCATCATTACTTGTCTTATTATAATGAATTGTGTTACTAATGTCGTGCTCCACATCATTACTTTCTTATTATAATGAATTGTGTTCTTAATATATTGTTCGACATCAACATCAATTCTATGAATGTTACATTGCAAGCTATTATACTTGCATTAACCCTAAGCATTGCATGAATTGCTGAAGTTAGGGTTTCCTCATCACTTTATGAATCTTAAACATGTTAACACAAATTACATACATCATTATGAACACATTGAGTATTAGATTCCAACTATTGATATAATAGTATAATGCAATTTCAGGATTTATGATTCACTATTATATTTATAATATTTAATTTGGTGTCAGTAGCCCAAAGCATCAAGAAAATTACACAATTTTATGTCTAAATATCGTCATTTCTAACATGATATGGATCATAAACAAGATTTTTGAGTTATATGCATATCCCCATAATTTTAGTTAATTGTTTGATATTTATTATTTATGAAATGAATGCAATACATCTTACATGATATCATGAATATTAAAAGTTTAAAAGACTAATATAATGGTTCCATAATGGTCTACTCCTCTTTTTGAAAATTTTGATAGTTTACTTGTATTTTACTGAAACCTATGCTAATTACTATGAATTTCCTAACATCTACACAATTTTGGATATTTAGGGGCATCTACCTTTTTTCAGCCTATGTTATGTCGCCACATGTCCATGCACCTCTTTGCTTGGTCCGCTTGAGGCAGGTTGGCCAGTTCTCTGACCTAGAGCTAATTGAGGCTCTTGTCTCTTTTGTCTATCTTACGTGTTTTATCAATTCAACATTGGGTTCGTGTCTCAGCATCTGTGCACACACTCCCAACTCTTAGTGTCACTGCACAAAGAGATCTTCAGTGTGGGATATGCATAACATTGCTCCTCATCTTACTATACTTATTCTCTAACTAGGTTCAAGGCATAGTTCCACATGGTTCTAGCTTCTTTGCAAGTTGCGATGGACGATGGAACTAGGGCTCTTTGGAGTTTCTCTTCTCTCGTGAGAACATGAGAAACCCAGACGCCTGTGTGCATTCATCCTTGTGTCGCAGTCATTGGCATGGGGTTGACCTCTGGCTAGTGTTTGATCTCTAACCTCGCCTCATAATAATTACCTATTGTGCCCAAAACCTTAGTTAGACCACCTTTAGCACGATCGGCCACTCAAGATTGCCATTGGTGGCACCTCCTTACTGGATGGAGAATCTTGTCGTCGTGTTCTGTTGTCATGGTGGTGGGGATCAGTTTCCTGAGTCTAAAGCTCTAAATCATTGCTTGTAGTAGCTTCTATAGATGTCCACGAAGCATATCAGGACATCCAACTATGGTGATGAATGTCTTCAAACCTCTTCCCTAGTGTTTCCAACCTGACGTCCAACCTTTCAAGGCTTCCCTAATGAGCTCGAGGTGGTCAAATAACTCCTACCACATGATTATGCAATTCCAGTTTGATTCCACTTGTCCTAAGTCCCTCTTTGTTTCTTCTTGTTTGTATTTCTTTCCTTAGAAGGCGTTCTACTTCGTGCACTCTACTTTTTGGTTTGAGAAGCTATCATGGCTAAGATCTCTCCGCTCTCTACTCTCTTTCTCCTATCTCATAGGTTAAAGTGTTCATCTTTAATTGGAATGAAAACCACCATGTTATAGTTTATCTCTCCCCATGATTGTGGATCGTGGTGACATGGGATGGTAGCTCGTAGAACCTCCCCACTTCTCCAATTCAGTTAAAGGTAGGGGATGAGTTCTTTGTTGTTGAATAACATCCAAGGTCTAGGATGCCCCAATGGATGAACCGATCTGCAACTTGCCCATCTCAAAGGGTGTGTGACAACAAAATGTTGGAACTTTAGCCCATATAAAACAAATATGTCGGCCCAACTTACATTATACATCAATCAATTAAGCAACTTTAAACCTCTATGAATTTTTGTAGGATTGTCTTCACATCATTAAATTTTGACTATAGTTTTCCAATCCCTTGACGCACCTTATGCTCAAACTTGGTTCAAATAATAGACAAAATGGTTGGTCAATTAATTCATTCAAAAAGGTACATATACTTAGGAACATGAAATGTAATGTCAATCAATTGATCTCCAAAATTTAACCAAAACACTGGGACATTTTAATATAAAACAAACACTTGAATTCAATTATCTTATTAGGTATTTAAAGACTGTAAAAAATTTGACTCCAACACATCCTACACACCTTTAAAGAAATTTCATTCTCAAAATTAAGCCAAAATCCAGTCCATCACATCATATACATCCTAAAAGAAACTTCTTCATCAAAATTAAGCCACTCTCTTATTCCAAGTGCAACAAAACAAAATATCTTCAACCTCATGTAGGGCACCACACTAGGTGCAATATATTTAAAAAAAACTCTAAAATAGTATATATCTTTCTATGAGATTTCAAAATCATCTAGATCAAACCATCACTTCATATAAGGTTAAAACAAGGGTTTTAGAAACGTTGGTTATGTCATGTGTCATGTTGCATATCATAAGATTTACATCCTCACTTTATCCAAGCATTGTCATTATAACATCACTGAACATATATGGGAAAATCATTATATATAATTATTCTAGTTAATCCATATATATCATATTAAGACATAATCATCATTTTATTGTGCTAATTTTCAAACTATATCCAACTTCTTTATTAAACACCAACATGTAAGCATCACTTGATGTATATCATTAATATGATTTCATTTCGCTTTCTATTTGGTTACAAACTTTACTAGAGACTTCATCATTTGATTCACCAACCTTATAATGTCATGATTATTGATGTATATGGTTAACCATTTATACATAGATAACCATTAAACCACCTCTAGGTTTTCATCATGCCATACACATAGACCACATCTTGAGATAAGATCACATTCTTACATATATCATACCATGGTCATGCTAAACAAACTTATACAAGTGGCTTGTCAAATGGGTATCAAAATTTTATCTAGTCTAGTTGAAGTTCTCTTAACTCTTATCATGAGGGTAGTTCCATGATCAGTTTCTATGAGTTCAATACATTCTATGAGTATCTCATGCATAAACTTAAACTTCCCACTTTGGTGTGTGGTTATTAGGTCTACATCATGGGCAGTGGTGACTATTTTCATAAGAACTATCCACACAAGAATAAATCACATCAAAACATGATATGGCATACTCTTCATAGATCTCTACCCATGAAATATACTTACCTAACTGTGACGACCTCTATCAAACCGACAACCAAATCACACAGTAATAACATAGAATAACCAGTAGTAGCAGATTAATGAAAATAACTAAAAATTAAAACCATTTGGAAAAGAGATCCATTGCCAAGAAACTCTTAAGAGAAGAACCAAAGTAATATATTCATCATGGTTCATATTGTACCATCTCATTTCGAGGATATCATATACCAGTTGCTTTGCCCAAACATATACATAAGAAACATAAAACCTCGAGACATACAAGCTAAAATATCAGATCGTTTATAAAACCATTACGTACTAACTCCCAAGGACCTGAGAGTATAGAGATGACACATAGGACTTATATCTACAAGACATGACAGACAACACACTCAACTTGAGTTGTTACCGATGTCCCTGTTGCTGTTGTCCTCCCTCTACAGTACTGTCTCTACCTCCTCGTTTGCGTCCACCTAAAAATGTTGGGACCAGTGGGGTGAGACAAAAGTCTCAGTGAGAGATATAACTCTTCACCGAAAACATTATTATCACAGCTAAACAATATAAAATTGAGTAGAGGATCTTTTATATTAATAATCAAGATTAATCACTATTTATAAGAAGAACAGTGCAATATCATCTTTTCAAGCAATGCAACCATCTATGATAGAGCAATAAATCATCTATTCATTTTATAAGGAATACAAAGAACACATATAACATCTATCCATTTAATATGTATAAAAGTAGTGTAACATCAACCAATGTTTCCGTATTCAATCCTTAATCAAATACGCTACACAGCTGATTACATATTTACAATCACACTTATACCCTGAGGAGATGAGGTATACTGCTCATGCTCCAACCTACCACGACTATGTAAAGCATCAGTACCATATAAGGTCCAAGGAAGATCCAACTTCCAAGACCCCACCTATCTTGGTCAATACGAGACCACTGGCAGTGACATCACATGTCAATATGCAATTAGCTTGCCAAGGTATAGTGGCATCTTTGCTATAGATTTACAGCCGCAACATGCACTCTCTTCAGGGAGATCACACAACAATCCTGATATATTAATATTGAGTCATGGCATATAACCATAGTCTTAGGATGATGAGGGAGATCACACAACAATCCATGTTTGGACGCAAGGATATTTTTGCCCATTGCCCCTACATATTAAAAAATATGCTCTATGAGTTAAACTCGTTTCACCATTTTGTAAATTCTGACAATAAATGGATCTATGGCTAGGGAAACTACATGATAAGGTTCCAATTTATTAATTAGTTGCATTAAAATATCTTTTAGCATCAACCAAGTTACAATCATGAATTATAACAAATGCTACAATGAAAGGGGTAATACATTTATCAAGTACTTTCAAAATCTTTAGAACACATTGAATGCATAACACTCATGATCTCAGTCCCTTATCACATTACTAGGGGCTCTCATCCCTTAACATTATCATCATCATGATTTCTAGATTTGGGTATTCAAACCCTTAGTTCATCATTAAACATTGTCACCTCTTATTAGGTAACTATTACCTCTAGGTCCTCAGTCCCAGGTATACATTATACTTTTTGCACAAGTATTTCACATGTCTCACAAGGCCCATTTAATCTATATCATATGAAATATCATAGCTCATATATGGCTATGCTCATCATCTCATGATACATGCATGGTTATTATTTCATGATAATAACAATATCAAGTACATATCATCACCATGCAATATATGAGAAATACAACCTTCCCATTATTAGGGTTAGGTTTTCCCTTTTTAGCTAGTTAGGGTTTCAAGTTCATATTATCAAGAATCAAAACCCTAATTCATAGCTCCATACACATTAGGATCATACATTGATATCATAAGTATTCAATCGTACTTATTTATTCACATCATTTATCATTAAATGATTATCACACAAAGTATGAGTTTCTCTCTCATCCTCACTAGGATATTGATTACATCATACTTTATTAAGTTGGCACAACCCTTTTCTCAAGGTACATTGTCCAACTCTTATCAAAATGCATTAAACTCTTTACATTTTAATGTATCATTTGACATAACACACTTCATGTGTTACTCAATCAAGTATATCAGATTTGATGCACTTACCTCCATATTGGTTTTGAGGTGCTTCCACCATATTGGGCTAGAGGTGTATGCTTACTACCATATCGTCCAAGAGGTGTGCGCTTACAACCATATTATCCAAGAGGTGTGTGCTTACCACCATATCATCTAAGAGGTGTGTGCTTACTAACATATCGTCCAAGAGGTGTGTGCTTATCACCATATTGTCCAAGAGGTGTGTGCTTACCACCATATCATCCAAGAGGTGTGTGCTTACCACCATATCGTCCAAGAGGTGTGTGCTTATATCAGGTTACTCAAGTGTAGGGTTTTGCATATCGGGTTAGACCCTTATGCTCATACCTTTTCAAACCTTCAAAGTATCAACCTACCATGTGTTGAGTGACATCCTAGACAACTGGTTAGTCCTTTTTCAACCAATTCAAATGTACAAAATGATAGGGGTGTGGGGTTCCAAAGTATAACGGATTTCATATCACCATATTCGATTTCCTTACCATATCGGGTTAGAGGTGCTTCAACCCGATATCAGTTTGTGCCAAGATGATGTCATCATCATCAAGCTATAGAATTTCATCCCTTACTATTCTAGTTCATGGAAAATAGTCTTGTGCAACTATTAGAACTCATAGAATCATCAATCATTCAAGAAAAATCAAAATTGAAAGTAAATCAACAAGTATAGAAAGGTTGAAGGTGAATAATAACATGATTGGGTTCAAGTTATATAACCTGCTTCAAGAACAACTTCAAAGCTCCATGCTCCAAATCTTCATGTTCCCAAGGTTGAAGATGAACTTATCAAAGATGCAAGACTTGTTCACAATTCCTCTATATTCAAAGAATCACCATAGATAAGAACTTGGTGAAGAAGAAAAGAAAGGAAGAATCACAACCTGAGATTCATGCTTCAACCAAGGTTGAAGATGACCATGGCTTCACCTTAAGCATATGGCTCGAGCTCCTCCTTGATCCTCAACTACTATGCATGATATCTAAGAGAAAGAGAGTTGTAGGATTTGAAAAGTTTCACTAGTAGGTGAAAGGAGTGGTATATATAATTGAGGCTCATGAGAGAGAGTGTAGAAGAGGTGTCATAACCATGTACTGCTAGGTGACACATGTCCATGCATGGGTTGACACGTATCCATGCATGCACACATATTTATCTTGACATGAAAAATTCTTGGGGATAATATAGGGATAATATTTCAACCATTAGTTATCTTTTTGAACAAGATATTTCAACCCAACATCACTTTATTCAAAAACCGATACAACTTTTCCAAGGAAAGTTGTAAACTGATATCCATCACCTTCTTGAGGTTCTTAACTCATCATGGCCTTTTACAAGAGTTGAAAAAATGATATGGGACCTTGTATATGGCTTCTTGGCCGATAGGCACTCCCACATGAGCTTTACAACTCAATACCTCATTTTAGGGTTTCAACTATACAACTCTTCTTGGTCTTTTCATCACCAAGAATACCATCACTCAATTATGATTCAAACATGGTGCCTATTTTTTATCTCTCCTATATATTATTCTAAGATAGAGTAGGGACACTCTAGAGGTGGTAATTTCCATGTCAACCCTACATTTTGGATAAATTAGAATTTGCACCAAAATTGGTACACAAGGCACAAGCATTATTCAAACAAGCTCCAACTTGGAACTTAGGCTTTCCACAAGCCACCCCTTAGAATCATTCTCTCTCTTATTATGCTAAAGAACTTTAGTAATGTTAAAAATGTGACATATTGCAATATAACCGCTCATATTGGGTAAATTGCAATTTACACCCAAACTATCATTTAATGCACAAATAGTTTGCAAATGAGCTCAAACTTGAAAATTAAACTCTCCTTAAGTATTAATTACTTTTCAAAAGATTAAAACAAGTTTATAAATAACTTACTTAAGAAAAACTTCTATGTTTATGACATAACCCAGGTCAGGGATGTTACACTAACTTTCTCTTTCTCATAAACAACCACGAGAGTCATATGCAGGGAACCACTATCCTGAGCATGAGACTTCACAACATACTACCATTTCTTACTTCCTCCAAGATTTTAGGACTCTCTACCCCTTACCTATATAGTAGGTACTCACATTCATGTTCACATATACATACATAATCATCATCTCTCTGACTCTAGGGTTTGGTCCTCTCCATGACATCTAGGGTTCCACAAAAGTATAGGAAACATGCATACACCAGGAAACATGCATAAACCAACTCAACTCATTCACTCAAGAGTATCATAATTTAGGACATATCATATCACATATTTATGATATCTTGGAGATTAGAATCTTTGAACTTATCCCTGTGGGTCTCACCCTCTCTGGAGTTAACCCTATATCTGGTCGTCCTCCTTCGTGAAAGATCTTGAGGCTTGTGCATATTTGTATCCTTGTATTTTCTTAGCATATTGTAACAATCTCACTTTTTAGCATCCCCCAATTAAGTAAGGACCTTAAACTTGAGTGCCATTACCTATAATTCCCAAATCTAAATTTAACCAAATAACATATGACATAAAATAATTTTCATTATTTCAGGCTTGATCACCAATCATTCCCATAATGACTTCTTTCACCCCATGCTCATTTCACTCATCGGAGATAGCTATTTAGGGTTTGAGCAAGTTATACTTCTATAAGATGATACTCATAGGGGCCTTATAGATTGCAAGAGGTATATAAACAATCAAGAAGTTTAATTGCAATCCATTCAGGAAGCTTTAGAAAAGATGGAATATGATAAGGCAAGTATTATTAGGTATAATCACATATCTATCCTTAGGTATGACTTAACTTCCAAGTAAATAAGAGCAGATGCAACAAATCAAGCAATCACCCTATAATATCACACCCAATTATTACTATGTGTTCACAAAATATCCATTAAGACTAACTTGGGCTCTAAGTTAGGGTTTTGTGGTCAAATTAGGGTTGGGCTTCCCAAACTATAATTAGCATATTTAAGCTTTTCAAATTAGGAAATCCTAATTTTGACAACATATGAACTTTTTAATTCAGAGTAGATCCAAAATATAGTTTTTATCCAAAAAGGTTAGAATTTATTCATTAAGACCAACTAGTCTAGTTATACTCATCAATTTTATGAATCTTATGAAATTAGGGTGTATATGTACTAAATTACATTAAAGATTGCATCTTTATGTGCTTTTGGAATTCAAGACAGAACTAGAACACGGGGAAATTATATATATATATATGTCATATTTGAATCTGGCGGTTATTTACTAGGATTTTGTAATATAAAATCTTTTGGGTCAATCATAGCATGCCACATAGGTGTCTAAATTGTCCAAGGCACACGTCGTAGAGCCATGACCGATACAATCAGCCCATGCAATGTCGGTGGCTCACTCTTGCATGGCTTTGTGAAAAAAGAAGGAAAAATGTGAGAATGCCCTTACCTCTCAGAAAAAGAGTTGATACATTTAACCCTTTTGTCTTCTACATATGCTTCCTTCTCCTTCATGTGCAAGAGAGTCAACCCGACTATTGACTCTGGGCTTCTGGTTTCATGCACAGGAAGGAAGTGTACCGTCAGATTCAGTCGGTCCCACTGAACTAGACGACGATGTCGATTGGCCAGGACGTGGTTGGAGCATAGGGGAAGGATAGAGGCTTCTCTCTATGCGGTGTGGAGCAGAGACAAGAGGGATTCACACGGATGGTGATCGATTTGGAGGAAGGGGGAAAATTTTAGAGTCAGGTGGGGTCTCACAAAGGGTCTACACGCCTTGCAGGGGACCTCTATCCCTCTTATGTAGCATTTTCCCCAATGGGTTGTGCATTGGTTTGGTTTGCAATTGGAGAAAACTTTAATAGATTTTCCAAATAGGAAAAACCAGGTGTAGGTAGATTTAAATTGTCTCGTGAATTCAATGGGATGATTTTTATTTGTTCACATTAATCAAGTAGGGAGAGATATGAGAGAGAAGAAGAAGGAAACATTATGCCTATTTTCTAAATCAACACATGGTAGATGAGGACCTACGATCGTCAGATCTTTATCCAGCAAATAGGTTACATGAACATTAATTGGTCGAGCCTAAGGTTTCCTTCTTTTCATTAAATGTTACATTTAGTATATTGATCAATAATCCCTACCACTTTAGGAAAACTCAATTAATTCATATCTCTCTCCTTCTTTATATAAACAATCCCAAATTTTAAAGGAAGGCTTTTAGTTATTAAATCTTAGTTTGGATAGGATTTGGTGTCAAAATATGGGAGTTAGATGTAATTTTGTTTGCCTCCAAGTATTCCCTTTTTTGAATCATTTAAGGTATCAAATAACTCCTTTTACCATCCAAACTTGTCAAGCAATCATATTATGATATGTTTTATTATGAGTACAATATTGGGATGAATAAAAATTATTACTTACCTTCAACATATATTTTATTAGAAATTTCCACACAATTCCTTATGAAACTACCAATTGTGCATTACTTTCAAAAATTCCTTTATTATTGATTTTTTCACTCTTTCTTTAACCAATAATTATCATTGGATTAATGAAACCAAAAAACACATGAAAATCCTTTCATATGGAGAATTTGCATCTCAAACCAAAAAATTTCAAATAGGACATAGAAAATATCAAGCTTTCTAATGTCCTTAACAATCCATTATTTGCATTCAAATATATGTATAAACACAAGTAAAAATCTAGGTTAAAACTGTTATTCTATCTCATAAAAGCCTATGCACTTGCATTGTCAAGTCTCATGTCCATTTGTAAAAACTTTACCCAATTTATCAAATCCAACTTTGATCATCATAAACAAACATATCCCATTATATTAAACCTAGATCATATCATATAAATTTATTTCATTTATTCCATCTATTTCATATTCTAAAAAATCTCTAGACATCTAATCTCAAACCACTCTCTCTTCTATATTGATATCACTCACTTTCACTTAAGTTGCATGAACATTTCCTACTCATTCATGTCTAGGGACACATTTTTGTATTTACTTACATGCATAATAAAGTATTTTATTATTTTTTCTGATCAAATAAGTGTCATAGAAAACTATCGAGATTCAAGCCAATTGGAAACAAGACAAAATCAACAAACCTAGTGCCACACACATAGTAGAGAGTCTAACTCCATGGAACCTACTAAAAAGGTGAGAATGAGGTGTAGACTTATGTAGATACCCTAAAAAATAAGTGTCATATGTCTAGGGTTTCTCTTCCCTTGCTACTCATCATTTCCAAATAGTTCAACATCCCATACCTCCACATTATCAGGGATGGCCGACACTTCAAGACTTTCCATACAATAAGCACTAGTCTTTACCTAGTTCTCAGACATCTAGGTTCTATCCTAGAGGCTAGGTCAGATCTAGTCTCTAAAAGATGGCTAATCTAAATGTAAAGGTTACCAAGTTTAAGGTTTGATTTAATTTGATTTGTATATTGAGAAAATGCTAGGATTTTCTATGGTTCATGCTTTGATACCACTTGTGACATCCCTGATTTTTTCAACACCTTGGCCACATATGTGATGTCCAAATCGAAGCCCTCGTATCAAGGAGAATCCCAATTCAAACTTACACACTAGGCTGAGAAGAAGAAAATCAAGGGAGTCATAGGTAACCAAAGTAGCATGTGCACATGAATAATAAATAAACCAAAACAATACAAGCTACCATTAAACATATAGTTATAGAAAGAATTATTACAACTTTTGAGATTACATATTAAAGAATAAACTTTTACATATGCACTTTCTACATTTTCAAATAGAATCTTCTAGACAATAAGTCCATCTGTACATCTTCTTGCCACCCAACTCTTAACTATCAAGATCTTTGAGATCATACATCTTCCTCACCTGAAGAAGAGATTACAAGTGGTACACATCAACACAAGGTACTAAAATATTTTTTTGAGTATGCTACATGAATTATATACCTCTCTGATACTATGACTTGGAAATAGATGAAACTAGTACTTGGTAGTAATAAATAAATATAACAACATACCTGAATGAAAATGTTTATCAACAAAAGACAACATATTATAAACATATTATCCATTATATCATCCATGCATTTTCCATATGAGGGAATAATGCATCATCTCATCTGCTAAAGAGTTTGAGATGCATGGTCTTATGACATACTATAAAAAAGTTAGATTGATGTTCAATGTGATATGCTACAAAAGAGAATGATAACTTTCCAACACTATGCTACTAATGAGAATTAGTTCTTTCATATAATGGAACAAATATATTATGTTTCATGCATTTAAAACTATATATAAAGAAAATAAAAAAGGTAGCATACAAGAATAATCATCATCCAATATCATATACCAAGTATTTTCTACACACATAGTACAAGCATACTATATAGTAGGCCAAGTAAGAGGTAAAGCTTACCTTGATTTGAGATATTCCTAATCATCACATATTCATGAGCCAACTCTTTTCTTGATCAACCTTGATTAAGACAAGATCATACATCATGCATTAGATGCCTCATCATTAACCCTATACGTTGATTTTAGGGTTAGGCTTAGTTTATTAGGATATATACATCAATACTTGTTTTACTATAATGAATAGTGTAATTAATGGCATGTTCCACATCATCATTAACTCTCTGAATGTTACATTCCAAGTTATTATATTTTCATTAACCCTTATTATTGCATGAATCACACAAGTTAGGGTTTCCTCATCACTTTATGAATCTTAAACATGTTAACATGAATTACATACATCATTATGATCATACAATAACATATTAGATTCCAACTACTGATATGATAATATATTATAATTTGTAGCATTTTGCAGTTCACTATTACATTTATAATGTTATATTTGCAGTTATTATAAAAAAGAATCTAGATGAAGCAAATTACATGATTTTATGTCTACATATCGCCATTTCTGACATGATACATATTATAAACAAGATTTTGAGTTATATGAATATGCCCATAATTTTACTCAATCATTTGATAATTATTATTCATGAAATAATTTTAATACATATTACATGATATAATGTATATTTAAGCATCAACAGACTAACATAATAGTTATGTATTGGTCTACTCCTCTTTCTAGGAATTTTGAAAGTTTATTTATAATTTTCTAATAATCATTCTAATTACTATAAATTTCCTAAACTTTGTAAAAATTTTGGATATTTAGGGGCATTTACCTTTTCATCCTATGTTGTCTCACCACATGTCTATGCACCTCTTTGCTTAGTCTGCTTGATGCGAGCCAACCAGTTCTCTGGCTTGGAGTTGGTTCAGGCTCTTCTATCTTCCTTTCGTCTTTTGAGTTTTATCGATTCAACACTAGGTTCACGTCTCAACACCCATGTCAGCGATCCCAACTCTTAGTGTTGCCAGAGAGAGAGATCTCTGACATGGGATTTGTGGTGCCTTGATCCTCATCTTCCTATACTTCTTCTCTAACTAAATTCAAGGTATAGTTTTGCAGAATTTTGGCTTCTTTACAAGCCTCTATGACCGATGGAACTAGGGCTTGGAGTTTTTCTACTCTCGTGAAAACACGAGCAACCTAGATGCCAACATGAATTCATCTTTGTGTAGAAACTACTGACATGGGGTTGATCTCTAGCGAGTGGTCGATCTCTAACCCCACCTCCCAGTGATTATCTACTCACCCAAGATATTCGATGGTCACCTACAACACAGTCAGCCTCCTAGGCTCACCATTGGTGGCACCTCCTTATGGGATGTAGTGTCACCATGATGAGTTGTTGCCCCATCATTGAAAAGGGGGTAGATTTCTTACACTTGTAGCTCCAAATCAGTGTTTGTAGTAGCATCTTCAGATACCCACAAAGTATATCAGGACATCCAACTGTGGTGATGCACATCTACAGACCTCCTCCCGTGTGTTTTCGACCTGGCATCCTACCTTTTAAGGTTTCCCTCATGAGATCGAGGAGATCAACTAGCCAGTACACTATAGGATTATGTAATTCCACTTTGTTTCAATCATCAAAAATACCTCTTCATTTCTTCTTGTTTATCTTTCTTTCCATAAAAGGCGTTCTACTTCATGCACTCTACTTTTTTGTCTGAACTACTACAGTGGTGGATAGGTTGTGTGGGATGGTTTTGAGATCTCTCCACTCTCTACTCTATTACACCTATCTCATAGGTTAAAGTGTTCATCTTGAGTTGGAAAGAAAACCACACAGTTATAGGTTCATCTCTCCCTATGATTGTGTACCGTAGTGAAATAGGGTGGTAGCTTGCAAAACCTCATCACATCTCCAGTTTAGTTGGAGGTAGGGGTTCAATGATCTATTGTTGAATAACATTCAAGGTCTAGGAATTCCCCATTGGATGAACCATCCACAACTTCCCCGTCTTAAAGGGTGTGTGACACAAATTTTTTAGAACTTTAGCACATAATAACACATACATTTGTCCAGCTTACATCATACATTAATTAATTCAACAACTCCAAATAACCTCCATAACTTTTTGTAGGATTGTCCAAACATCATTCAATTTTGAGTATAGTTTTCCAAACCCTTTATGGACCTTATGCTCAAACTGTTTCAAGTAATACACGAAATGGTTAGTAAATGAATTCTTTTAAAAATGTACATATAATTAGGAATATGAAATGTAATGTCAATCATTTGATCTCCAAAATTTCATCAAAAAAATTTAACCTCTTAATATAAGACATACAACCGAATTCAATTATCTTATTAGGTATTCAAAAACCACAAAAATATCACTCCATCACATCCTACACACCTTAAAAGAAATTCATCCTCAAAATTAAGCCAAAATATAGTATGTCTTAACAGAATCATAATCTTTGATAGTCGTTATATGTTCTTTGAAGCCTCATGAAAATCAAATTCTTATTTGAATGATTTCCCTTCTTCTTGGAAAAAGTTCTATTCTTTGACCTATATGTGACTTGTGTGTCTTATGATGGGTTCAAGTTCTTATTTCAGTTTTTATCTTGAGTAATATCACTCTTGTGTCATTGGGCATCATAAGTTTTTGGTACTAGATCCTATATTGTTGAGTCTATAGGGACATATGTTTAGGATGTAATATGTTTTACTCCATTTCCACTATATCTAACAATGATTATGATTATGCACATATGGTTGGACATCATGATGCAAATGTGAATAGTAGCTACATCAGGCCATATGGTGAGCAAAGACTATGTACAATTGGGGAAAAATTACCTAACCTAAACATTCTAAGCAGCTTGAGGTGTTGTCACTTGACCTAACAGTGCCAGTTCATCTGGACTTCCAGTCTATGTTTGGGAAAAGGATGTTTACTTTCACCTAGTTTATGGAAATGGTCCCGGCTCAGACAAGTAGAGTGGAGCTTTTGAATGTCGAGAAGAATAGTTCTAGCAAGACATTTTAATGACTAAAACAACTAGAGGCCATGGAGTACATGGGTACTTCAATCCTGATTGATGCAGATCTATGTCTCATGGAGCTTGAAAAGGCTTTCTAGTTGCAAAACATACTGGACGAGGACAAGCTAGAGCACACTATCGATCTATTGAAAGGAAATGTTGGTCATAGTTGGGAAATTGAGGAGGAGTAGAGACAAGGGGAACTCATATATTTGGTGGTGTTCAAGAGATTTTTTGTGAAAGATACTTCCCATCTTATTACCTACATGAGAAAAAAATTTATCGTGAGAAAATTCAAAAGAGGGCGGTGATAATGACAGTGATTGAGTGTGTAGCTCATTTTATAGAGTCATTGAAGTTCTATCTGCACATGGCCTCATCTAAAATAGAGATGATTTAGCGGTTAGAGGAGGGGTTGAATGCATAATTGGAAGCATTGCATTTGCTTTGGAGTCTCACAAGAATTTCTCCACCATTTTAAAGTTAGTAAGGAGGATATAGAGAACTACATGGAGCAACTGTGACATTTATGCCAAGAGGAAGTCTACAAAGTTTCCAGGATAGTCATTCAGAGGATCCAAGGAGCAACCTTTTTTGGGTCATCTAGGCCTTAGTACTAGCAGTCTCAATAGAGTTGAGTAACATAATAACCAAGGAAGAAAAAACAATGGTCATAATGGTCACCTAGCAGAGGCAAAGGGAGAGGATTACCATTATCGAGGGTGTATAATTGTGGGTCTGCCTCTATGACAAGACTGTGTGCCACATGGATTGTCATAGATGTGATTATGCTACCATCACCTGAGGCATGTGAACAAACTCTATCCCCTATCGAACTCAAAGGCATCCCAGTCTTAGGGCCAATATCACTATAACCTATAGTAACATGGTGAAAATAGTGATAGAGGTCATGGGAAGACTTCTCAGGTGTGATATTTTGGTTCCTTAAGGAGAGCTCAAGCAAGAGGCATATCTCAAGCCACAACCTACTTCTACATGTTGATGCATCACAAGGGTGTTGTCAATCCTCAAGTTGTTACAAGTTAGACGTAAACTCTTCCACTTTGACTTGTCTACTTCTGATCTGTATCTATTTTGGTTGATCCAGTTATAACACGCTATTTATCACCTAAGAGGTGATTTTATAATATACCTATTTTTAATTGACTTGCACCTCTTTTCCTAGATACCCCTCTTGTTGGCTCCATAGTTGTGTATGAGGTGCTTTCATCCTGCATTCTTATCTTCTATGAGGGAAACATTCAAGTGGTTTTGATGCCACTTAATATGCATGGATTTGATGTGATTCTTGGAATGAACACATCAAGAAGTTCATTGTGGTGTTGGACTATAGGTTTTAAATTGATGTGTTCTAGGAGGAAGATTTCTCTTGGAATTTCTATGTGTTTTGTGTCTTCTGCCATAGATGAAAAGATGATGAGGTTGTGTTGTGAAGATTTTCTAGCTTAAAAGGTCGATACCAAGGTAGTAAGTCCTAGTACCCATGATGTGAATGTTGTTCAAGAGTTTCAAGATGTTTTTCTCAATGAGGTTCCTAGATTCTCACCTTCTCGAGGTTTATTTTGAGATCAACATTCTCTCCAATATGTACTCATAACAATACACCATATAGGAGACACCACTAGATATAAATGAGTTAAAGAAACCATTGCTGGAGTAATTAGATAAAGGTTTCATCCAACTTAGCACATGTACATGGAATGCACTGATTGTTTTTTAAATAAGATTGGCTTGATGGGCTATGAATAGATTATAGGCCATTGAACAAGGTCATTATAAAGAACAAATATACATTATTGAGAATTGATGATTTGTTCGATCAATTGAAGGGAGACATAGTCCTTTAGAAGATACACCTATGATTGGGTTATCATCAGTTGAGGATGGAGGTTGAAGACATACCTAAACAACCTCCAACACTAGGTACATGTAGTATGCATTTTTGGTTATGTCGTTTGGGCTAACTAATGCACCTACAACTTCCATTGACATGACAAATCAGGTGTTCAAGAAGTTTCTAGATTAATTCATAGTGGTCTTCATAGATGATGCTCCATTTTATTCCAAGAAACAAGAACAACATGAACAACATCTTCGTTTGACTCTGCGACTCCTGACACAACATCATCTATATTCTAAGAATAGCAAGTATGAGTTTTAGATATTTTAAGTATCTTTCCTAGGCTACATCATATCTATCCAAGGGATTTGTGTATTCCCAAGAAGGTGGATTCGGTCATGTTATGGGAGTAGACGAAAACACCCATGGAAGTACAAAGCGGCATGTGGTTGGAAGGGTACTACAAGTGGTTTTTCAAATACTTTAGTGTGATTTCCTCACCATTAATTATGTTGATGGAGATTGTGTCCCTTTAGTATGGACAAGAAGTGTCGATATAGTTTCCAACCATTAAAGGAAAAACTCACAATTGCACTACTTTTAGTGTTGCCAAAACCTAGGAAGGGATATATAATTTTCTATGATGATTCTAAGGAAGGTCTTAGGTGTTTTCTAACACAAGATAAACATGTATTTTTTGTTTGTTTCTATATAGTTGAAGAAGCATGAGGTGTAACACCCCAATCATTGTCTAGAGTTGACGGTCATTGTCTTGATAATGAACATCTAGTGGCATTAACTATATGAGTGAAATGCTAGATTTTCAAAAACCACTAGAACCTTCAATATCTTTCCACTAAGCATGATGTTAACATGAGACAAAATAGGTGGTAAAGTTTATTGAGGATTATGATTGTATAATAGAGTATCACCCTGGGAAGGCCATTGTGGTGGCTTATGACTTAAGTAGAAGGCCCTCATAATTATCCATGGAGGAATATTTGCAATAGTATTCAATGTCCTATGCGAGGAGGGATATGTTCCTATCCTTACTAAGTATGTACCTGCAAATGGAGGCCACCATGTTCGGGGGGCTACTATCTCAATCGTAGATCAAGCCTATACTAATACAACAGGTCAAGGAACCATAATAGTGTGATACAATGATTCATAACATCAAGGCACATCTTTGTAGTGGTAAACACAAAGGATATAATGAGTTAGATCAAGGATTCTTTTGTATCATAATGGGATGGTGGCACCCAATGTGGATGGGTTGAAAAAGGATGTTCTAGAATAAGCACACACTTCCATGTATGTGATGCATCTAGGTAGAATCAAGATGTACCAGAACCTCATAGACTTGTATAGGTGACCCTAGTCAAAGAAGAACGTGGTAGAGTATGTACTAAATGTCATGTTGTCAATAGGTAAAGGTAGAACACAAAAATCCCACTAGATGATGACAACCCTACCAATTGTAGAATGGAAGCGTGACCAAGTCACATGATTTAATGATTTGTCTATCCAGGAGCTCTATAAGAAATTATTCCTAATGGGAAGTGGTATACATGTTGACCAAGGTGGAACTTTCTACCAATCAAGACTACCTCCATAGATGAGAGGTTGGAACATGTCTACATATATGATATTGTGCAATTACATGGTGGACATGCAACTATAATATCAGATAGAGGATCTCAATGCACTAGTAGGATGTGGGACCAATTGCACATAGCCTTGGGCATGTAGATAAATTTTGGTTGAACTTCTACTATATACATATGACCATATAGAACGAATAATACATACTCTATAGAACTTGCTAAATGTAAGGAGGCGGGATCACCCCCTTACTAAAGAAAATTTGAATTATTAACATCCATTCCAAACACACTCAAAGGTATGTTGGAATAGGTATAAATTTTCCACATTTATTATAATGGTATGCAAAAGACCAAAGTATAGAAGCGAAATAAAAATAATTGACTATATTCAAATTTCATAAAAGATTACACAAGTACATCAAAATATCCCATTAGGGTTTACAACAAGATACAACAAAAAAGGATCTGGATAGAGAGAAGTCTAAACTACTTCAAATCTTGTTTCCAAAACAACATCTCTAAGTGTTATGTCCATGCCCAAAGCTATGTTCTCCTAATTCAACTCAACAACTTGTCTTAAAATGGGTGGTTGGGAAAAACACACAACAAAAGGGAAAAGAAAACAAGGTATGTGTCACAAAACTAGTCTAGGATAACAAGATAAGTAAATCAAATAAGAAGAGGCTAGGTTTCATCATAAGATGAAGATAACAAGAGTATGAGGCTATTTTTAAATAGATGCTTTCCATAAACAAAATATAATAAAAGGTTGCATGTATGATAATTATGACTACCTTAACTAAGTAGGGTTGAGTCACCTACCGGACCTCAACCTATAGGTGAGGGGAGAATTTATACATTCCCCAGTCACCTACACATATTTTTATGGGGGAGAATATGACATTCCCCAGGGCCAATTAATACATGCCCTATGTATGGGTGGTTGTACATAAGTACCACTACTATGGCTAAATAGTCCATAAAATCAACATTCTAGAAAAGAATTCATGGTAAATAAAAGCATCATATCAATTAAAACATGGCAGTGGGGTACAAGACCCAAGAAAAAGAATATCATTACTAATTTTGAGGCAATTTAACAAAAGAATAATGAATAAAGGAAATAAGGTTCATATATTGCCTCATTAGGGAATATAGGGTTTGGTTTTCAAATATCCCAACTTAGGGTGTAAGAAATGTACATACCTCTCTTATCGATATCAATTACTAACTTTCACCATTTTAATTGAGTCCAAGTTCCACTTTGCCTATTTTCAATGTATTAACATGTATTAGAGTACATAGTACACATTAATATATAGAAACCCTAATTTTAGACCTTTTTAGAAAATTTGGTTTTAGATTTTAAAAATATCACCAATGAACTTATTAGGTTCTCATGATCAAGAAAACATATTTTTATGTTAATTTTGGAGTTATGATGATTAAGATGTAATTTTTATAGATTTTATGCATCAAATTCATTTGAGAAAAATCACCCTTCGTCAAACCATGAAATCATACCTTGAAAATATTTTATTAGACAGAGATTAATTTTCCTATTCCAAAACATATTTATTTGTCAAATTTGGATAAGCGGATTATAACATATGAATTTTTCAATACTGACCAATAGGAAATTACCACATCATCAAACCGATCGAGATATTTGAAGAGAGAGGGAGAGGGAGAAAAAACCATTTGACCAAATATCAGGTTTGAAGTTTCATAGGTAACCAAACTAGAGCTTCTAGAGAAGGTAAAATAGCAAGAAACAAAAACCCAATAAGAACATGGTAAAAAGAGATGGAGATCATCGATTTTAAACATAGAAGCATGAGTTTTAAGCATGTAGTATGCAATATATGAGAAGGGGGTTAACAAAACTCACCTCTAGGAAGGTAAGAAGGTCCAAACAGTAATAATACCGAGATTAGAAGGTCTGGTTGCTCCAAGCCAAGCTTGTTTCTTGAGTAAAGATCACTTTCTCCACTTTAGAGGTGCAAACCCTAACAAAAGAGCATGGAGATGAGGTGTTTTAGGGTTGTAGGTGGAGTTTTATCATGGAAGGCCATGGTTCTGACCTGGAAGAAGGTGGGAGTAATACTAACAGAATGAAAATAGGGAAGGAAAGGAGGATACTTACTAGGTTTGGTCAAAATCACCAAGGAGGAGCTTAAGAAATCCTAAATAGAGAATTTTGGAACCCTAAGAGCCTTCTTCACCAAGGTAGGCACCCTCTTTTACCTTGGGACAGATGGCCAAACATATAAGGGAGGATGCTATAAGCTGGGGGAAAGATAAGGAGAGGATTTCTTCTTGGATTGCGAGGTGGGAAGGGGTAGGCATGGCTTTATAAAGAAGGGGGCGAGCATGAGGTGTCTATGGGACTTTCCATGTGTCCTCAGGCTAAGGCTTCATGGCCATGCAAGAGGACAGCTCATAGAGACTTCTTGTATATCAAAGGTCGGTCCTAAAAGCCCATGTAGGATTATAGGCCATCCCCACCATCCTCCAATTAAATAAATAACCCCATTGGTTGATAGCTTTTAAAGATAAGCTCATTTATAAAGAGGGTAATCCCTATAATGCCCTTGGAGAGAAACACCTTCAAAACAAGGTGCAACCAGGTTCCCCATGGTTCAAAATCTTGAGAATGGTAAGTTAATATCTAAGGATTAAAATATAGGTGATAATTTGCAAAGAAAACCTCCCAATTGGGTAAATTGCAGAAAAGTCTAGAATGTACCTAAAATTGCATGACTTGCACAAACAACATCCAAATTGGACCAAATTTCATCCTCGAGTTATTTATTATGTGTCGAATATGAATTTGCCATTGTTTCTATATTTTTAAGATATGTAATCATATTATTCATTACTTATGCCTTTTACTCATTTTCTCTCTCCTAAACTTATCCAAATATTTCAAGGGTGTCCAAATTAGATGAAATTTGACATGTAGGCTAATTTTAATATGTAGATTTCAAATTTGAAGCTTGTTTCTACTTTTGAGACTTCTTTTTATGAGGTATATCATATGGCCCGTTAATGGCCCATTATCTAAATTATTCATCCAATTAATTTCCTTATCTTCATATTACCACCAAAATGAGTTATGTGGCATATCTTATGTATCCATTATAAACCTAAGATTAATGTTAGAACATTAGGTTACATTAAGGTGATATATACATGCAATGTCTCATTGGGGTTATACTAAACATATATTTAGGTCTAACCTTCAACCTTGTTTGGCTAAGTCCAAAATGTCAACTTTTAGGGTAGGGTCTGAGATCTAGTATGTTACATCACACCACCCCTTAAAGGGATATTGTCCTTAAAATCAAAATATCCACATAAGAAAACAACTTATTCACCACCCCTGCAAGGATTCATCTTATTAAGTCAAAACTATTCTTTAGGTGCAAAACTACACTTCCTTACATCCAACTACATAAGCATCATGCAAAAAAAAGAAACATAACTTGTAAAGACTAACTATGAACTATGGGTTAACTTTCTCTTGTCCATACTCAAACAAGTCTTTACACCTGAGAGACAAGTTCAACATATTAGGGTCCCTAAAGATAAATCATATAGATGTCTAAGGCTACTATTGCTTAAAAGCATGCTGTTTTGAACAATTCATATTAGCTCAGGCCAGGCCAATATCATATGGATTCGGGAGTCGTCGTAAACCAAGCTAGTTGTCATGGGAAAATCTTGCCAGCCCCCAAACCCTGATCCTTTCTAGACACCTTTGCTTTCAACTTCATGTCCTAGTAGCTGCCTAAAGGCCAAGGTAAACAACCCCAAGTTACTATGGTTACTTATGCATATTTTAGTTATAAGTATTTTAGGGATCTATTCATCATTATTCTAATGTGAAACTATAGGATCCTAAATCAACCCTTCATCATCTAGTGATCATCTCTAGGGTAAACATGTCACTTAAAGGTAAGGCAAGTATTCTAACTAGGGAGACAAAATTGAAATAGTCAGATTCTGACTACCATGAGCTCTGATACCACATTTTAAGGAGGTCGGATCACCCCCTTACTAAAGAAAATTTGAATAATTAACATACATTCCAAACAAACTCAAAGGTATGTTGGAATAGGTATAAATTTTCCAAATTTATTATAATGTTATGCAAAAGACCAAAGTGTAGCAGTGGAATAAAAATTAATGAATACATTCAACTTTCATAAAAATTTATACAAGTATATCAAAATATCCCATTAGGGTTTACAACAAGATACAACAAAAAGAATCTGGATAGAGGGAAGTCTAAACTACTTCAAATCTTCTCTCCAGAACATCTCTAAGTGCTAGGTCCATGCCCAAAGCTATGTTCTCCTGATTCAACTCAACAACTTGTCCTAAACTGGGTGGTTGGGAAAAATACCCAGCAAAAGGGAAAAGAAAATAAGATATGTGTCATAAAACTAGTCTAGGATAACAAGATAAGTAAAGAAAATAAGAAGAGGCTAGGGTTCATCATAAGATGAAGATTTTAAGAGTATGATGCTATTTTGAAATAGATGTTTGCCATAAAAAATATAATAAAAGGTTGCATGTATGATAATTATGACTACCTTAACTAAGTAGGGTTGAGGCACCTACCGGACCTCAACCTATTGGTGAGGGGAGAATAAATACATTCCTTATAACCTACACATATTTTTATGGGGGAGAATAAGACATTCCCCAAGGCAATTTAATACATGCCCTATCTATGGGTGGTTGTACCTAAGTACCACTACTATAGCTAAATAGTCCATAAAATCAACATGCTAGAAAAGAATTCCTGGTAAGTAAAAGCATCATATCAATTAAAACATGGCAGTGTGGTATAAGACCCAAGAAAAAGAATATCATTACTAATTTTAAGGCAATTTAACAAAAGAATCATGAATAGAGGAAATAGGGTTCATATAGTGCCTCATTAGGGAATATAGGGTTTGGTTTGAAAATATCCCAACTTACGGTGTAAGAAATGTACATACATCTCTTACTGATATCAATTACTAACTTTCACCACTTTAATTGAGTCCAAGTTCCACTTTGCCTATTTTCAATGTACTAACATGTATTAGAGTACATAGTGCACATTAGTATATAGAAACCCTAATTTTAGACCTTTTTATAAAAATTCGGATTTAGCTTTTGAAAATATCACCAATGACCTTATTAGGTTCTCCTGATCAAGAAAACATATTTTTCTGTTAATTTTGGAGTTATGGTGATTAAGTTGTAATTTTTATGGATTTTATGTATCAAATTCATTTTACAAAAATCAACCTTCGTAAAACCATGAAATCATACCTTCAAAATATTTTATTAGATATATATTAATTTTCTAATTCTAAAACATATTTATTTGTCAAATTTGGATAAGCGGATTAGAAGATATGAATTTTTCAATATTGACCAATAGGAAATTGTCACATCATCAAATCGATCGAGATAATTGAAGAGAGAGGGAGAGGGAGAAAACACCATTTGACCAAAGATCAAGTTTTAATTAGAATAGGTAAGCAAACTAGAGCTTCTGGAGAAGGTAAAATAGTAAGAAAACAAAACCCTAGAAGAACATGGTACAAAGAGATGGAGATCATCGGTTTTAAACATAGAAGCAAGCGTTTTAAGCATGTAGTATGCAATATATGAGAAGGGAGTTAAAAAAAATCACCTCTAGGAAGGTCATAAGGTACAAAAAGCAAGGATACCGAGATAAGAAGGTCTAGTTTCTCCAATCCAAGCTCCTTTCTTGAGCAAAGATCACCTTCTCCACTTTAGAGGTGCTAAACCTAGCAAAACAGCATGGAGACGAGATGTTTTAGGGTTCTAGGTGGAGTTTTACCATGGAAGGTCATGGTTCCAACCTGGAATAAGGTGGGAGGAATACTAAAAGTATGAAAACAGAAAAGGAAAGGAGGATACTTATTAGTTTTAGTCAAAATCACCAAGGAGGAGCTAAAGAAATCCTAAATAGAGAAATTTGGAACCCTAGGAGCCTTCTTCACCAAGGTAGGCACCCTCTTTTACCTTGGGACAGATGGCCAAACATAGAAGGGACGATGCTCTAATCTGGGGGAAAGAGAAGGAGAGGATTGATTCTTGTATTGGGAGGTGGGAAGGGGTAGACATGGCTTTATAAAGAAGAGGGCAAGCACGAGGTGTCTATGGGACTTTCCATGTGTCCATAGGCTAAGGCTTCATGGCCATGCAAGAGGACATCTCATAGAGACTTATTGTATGTCCAAGGTCGGTCCTAAAAGCCCATGGAGGCTTCTAGGCCATCACCACCATCCTCCAATCAATGAAATAACCCCATTGGTTGATAGCTTTTGAAGATAAGCTCATTTATAAAGAGGGTAATCCCTATAATGCCCTTGGAGAGAAACACCTTCAAAACAAGGTGCAACCAGGTTCCCCATGGTTCAAAATCTCGATAATGGTAAGGGAATATCTAAGGATGAAATACATGTCATAATTTACAAAGAAAACCTCCCTTTTGGGTAAATTGCAGAAAAGTCTAGAATGTACCTAAAATTTCATAACTTGCACAAACAAAATCCAAATTGGACCAAACATCATCCACAAGTTATATTTTATGTGTTTAATATGAATTCACCAAAATTTTAAATATTATGAAGTTATATAGTCACATTATTCATTACTTATGCCTTTTATTCATTTTCTCTCTCCTAAACTTATCCTAATATTTCAAGGGAATTTAGATGAAATTTGACATGTAGGCTAATTTTAATATGTAGATTTTGAATTTGAAGTTTTTTTCCATTTTTTAGACTTCTTTTTATGAGATATGTCATATGTCCCATTAACGGCCCATTATCTAAATGATTCATTCAATTAAGTTTCTTATCTTCATATTACCACCAAAATGAGTTATGTGGCATATGTTATGTATCCATTATAAACCTAAGATTAATGTTAGAACATTAGGTTACATTAAGGTGATCTAACATGCATTAGCTCATTGGGGTTATACTAAACATCTATTTAGGTCTAACCTTCAACCTTGTTTGGCCAAGTCCAAAATGTCAAATTCCAGGGTAAGGTCTGAGATATAGTATGTTACAACACATCACATTTTAAAGGGATTTCATCCTCAAAATCAAAACAACCACAAATAAAAAAACAACTTATTCACCACCCCTTAAAGGATTCATCTCATTAAGTCAAAACTATTCTTTAGGTACAAAGACTACACTTCCTTACATCCAACTACATAAGCATCATGCAAAAAAAGAAACATAACTTGTAAAGACTAACTATGAACTATGTTTTAACTTGATCTTGTCCATCCTCAAACAATTCTTTACACCTAGGAGACTAGTTCAACATATTAGGGTACCTAAAGATAAATCATATAGATGTCTAAGGCTACTATTGTAAGGCCCCTAAACTCACTTATTGAGTTGAATAAGCTTTATTATCATAGTTGGATTCTTATAACCATAATATAACCTTGTGATATGCTTTGAAATCATAATACAAGCTTAAGTTTCAAATTTGGTCCAATTTGGACACTATTTGAGCAAGTTATGCAATTTTATGCACATTTTGGATTTTCTACAATTTACCCGATTGAGAGGTTTTATTTGCAAATTATAACTTTCATTATGTTCCTTGCATATTCCCTCTTCATTATTGAGCTTTTTGAGCCATAGGGTGCCTATTTAATCCTTGGTTTGAAGGTGTTTTCTCTAAGGGTATTTTAGGGTTTACCCCTTCATGGATGAGCTATTAATAGCTATCAACTAATGAATTATTTGTTTTGCTTGAAAATTCAAGAAACGAGGGATAAGCATGTCTCTATGGATGGTGAGGGATCTTCTTGTGTGTCTGCTTGTATATTCTTAATGGTTTAAGGCCATGGACACTTGGAGAGATACTAGAACTTCAACTTTTTCTTTTTCTTTATCTTAAAGTTTCATATACTTATCCCTAAACACCAAAACGAGTCATTTTCTCTCCACCAATTCCCTTCTACAAACCTCATTCTCCCTCTTTGCTTCTACGAATTTCCTGTCCAAGGAAGAAGAAGGAGGGGACCTTCTTGGAAAAAGAATCTAGGGTTCCAATTGACTTCCTTTTAGGGTTTAAAAAGCTTCCTTCTAGTGATCTTGACCTAAAAGAGTAAGAATAACCTTATTTCCTCCATTTATTTCTTTTTTATCCCTCCTCCTACCTTTCTCCAGGTCCGAACCTCGCTGTTCCATGGTAGAAATTGCTCAAAAGCTCTAAAATCCTACCTTTCTTGCTCCTTATGCTTAGGGTTTTCTCATTTGATGAAGAAAGGTGCTAGATGGACGAGTTCACAGCTTATGATTGAATTTTCTACCCTACATACTCATGTTTTCTTATGTGCAGGAGTTTATCTTCTCATTAGAGGCAAGTTTTATAACTTTCTCCATGTTTATTGCTTACCATAAGCTTTCTAGCTCATGTTCTTGCTTGAAAATGATGATCCATGCACTAAAAAGCTATGCTTGACTTGGATTTCGATTTTTATAATGTTCTATGTTCTGATTTTAGTTCTAGATAAACATGTGATCATGTGTACATTATTCCTAAGGTATAATATGACTTGTATCATGTTGATTTGACAACCTATGGTGCTAACCACCTATCAACCAATGGTCAATTTTAGGGTTTTAAGCCAATTTCTTCTATAAACCCATGACCCGATGATGGTACCATTGCAACAACCCTATGGTGTTGTCTTCATGACAATTGATGGTGGTAACCAAGGGTTTCAACTGACGTTCACCCCTTAGGTCATGTTTTGGCCTAATTAGAAGCCTAGTGATTAACAACTAAGTACCCTAATGATGCTATCAATCAATGATGACATTAGCTTAATATTTGATGTTGATTAATGAATATAGTGTTGCTATAACAACCTATGGTGATTTAATGGTCAGTAATGATGGTAGATCAGGTCTCTACAGCCTATGTTGAGTTAAGCATTGTAGTTGTAGCATCAATTAAGCCTTAGACCAATGGTTTCTTGGGTCACTTGATGCAATGGTCGGACCTATACTGTAATTGATGGTTTTAACATATGAACTTGAACCAATGGTCAAAGATCTAATATTTATTCCTCCAATAATGTGGAATGATGGCTAATGTAATATGTTGGTCCTAATAATGTGATTTATATGGTTTCCTTAATGGAACTTTTTGTGTTGTTAATCAAGGAATGTCTAGGGTTAGATGGTGGATCTTTCTAGAGCACAAATCAAGGACTTCATTGATGGTTTATCCAAGATGTTTACTTATGTAAACAACCAATAGTCTTACATTTTAAACATCCAATGGTTCTGGGTGACATTGTGGTATGGTGATATGGGTTGAATGATGATGGAACAAATGGAGGGTTAACCTTAATAAGGTAGTGTTACCTATTCACTCATATGAATAGAAGGTATGATAACCATATTGTGTTGATATGTAACCCTAATGAGGGATAGCTTGTTATACCTATCTTTAATATAACTAAATTATGGTAGTTGGGTATGAATAGTCCTTGAATGACTAATACAATCATGGAGTACTCTGTTATTTTTGTTGAAACCTTAGTATGCTATAACCTGACGGTTACACCTTGATTTATGTGTGGGTTCATACTTGAGAAGGGTATGGAATGTGATGGTGATGCTTCACCTTATGCATCCATGATCCAATGGGGTTGTCGTGAGTTAGGGTTTGGGTATAAGTGTCGATTAGTAACATTGATATAATTTATCATGTTGAACCTAACTCTAATGCAAATAGATAAAGACGAGTATTCATGTTTAACATTCTTATATGATGGAATGATGGTGGAATAACCTCCTTAACATGATCATAACCTTAATGTGTTAATTGGTGGTTATCATAGCCACATGGTTGATACTTTCATATGCTAAACATGTGCATTATGAATATGATGAGTGTTAATCATACCTAGATTCCTTGCATGTTGATGTAATAAAGGAATGTTCTTAATGTTAATATAACCCTGCTATGATTATTTACGAATATCTCCTAGCTCATTAATGAAATATAGTGTTGATCTGGTGTATTATATGTAAGTGATGTTGTTGAGCCTAGTTATAAGGCATGGAAAGATAATGATGATCTTACAGGGAATAGTATGATGGTCTTAATGACCTTTGGGCATGGTTGAGCCATGAATGAGGTGTAATCCACTTGTGTTGATAAGGGTTGATACCCTGTGATATTATGAAAAGGATTTATATCCTATGATAGTATTACGACCTTAATGACCTTTGGGCATAGTTGAGCACTGAATGAGGTGTAATCCTCTTATGTTGATAAGGGTTGATACCCTGTGATATTGTAAAAAGGATTTATATCTTGTGATAGTATGAGGACTAGTGTGGTCTCATGAATGGCAAGTGAATAGTACCATGTCATGTTAAGATGAGAAATTATGTTTCATACATTTTATATATTTTCAAAGTTGTGATATTTATATGCTTGCTAGAAGTGAATTAGGGTTTGTATGTACACTTATTTGATGCAACCTTAATTCACCTGATTGGCATAACTAATCAAGTGCAACTCTAATCATGTAGTGCCATGTGTCGTAGAACCGTCTTCAGTGTCAGAACTTGCTGGATGGTGAAATGAGTATTCCTAAGGGAAACTCGGAGTGCATACTATTGAGTATGTGGGGGTGGCAGGTTGAGGATATATCCTTGTCATCCACAGTGCAGATTGTGGAGGTTGGCTATGGTCATGCCTCATATGTCTGATGTGATTGAGAATGGATGTGGTCGTGTCTCAGTGATTATAACATGATGTGATTAGAGGACAACTGTGGTTGTACCTCACTGATTGGATTTGAATACCCGAGATGCTAGCACTGTGACCTGTACAAAGGTGGGCTAGTTACATGACTATATGTCACTGTGGTGGCAGCTTTGACTGATATGTCACTGCCTTTTTACTCATACTGACTAAGGGGAAGAGATCTTAGGATACCGACACTCCTAGATCTTGTATGGAATCAAATAGCCCTTCGCAGGGGTTGGTTGGACTTTGAATGGTGCGATTCAAATTCCCCAAGGCATAATAAAAAGATGTAATATAGTCATGTAGCAAATTTGTTTAGGGTTATATACAACATTTCACATTGGATGATAATCCTTGTTTGTTATCTTTACATAAAGATGATGCTTAGTGCAATTAAGAGATTGTAGATATACTTATGTTGTGGATATGCTTAAGATTGTAGATGTGTACATACAGTAGCCATGATTATGTTGATAACTATACTTCTACTACTAACTATAATAATGATGTAGCTATCTCATGTTGTTAGTTATGTTTAGCATGCTAGCCATGCCTTTGTAACTAGAGATGCATATACTGCTAATCATGCTTATCCAGATAGTTGTTCTTATGTTGTTAGCTCTTCTTATGATGTTGATATCTTCAACCAATTAGACATGCTCATGTTGTTAGCTATGCTATGTTACTAGACTTGCTCATGATGCTAGATATGCATATGCTACTGAATTGCTTATATTGTCAACAAGATAAAGGATGATAGTCTGGCTAATGATGATAGTTATTATCTGCTCCTTTATGTATTTTGTTAATCATCAAAACTCCTGAACATATTTGTTATATCTAATTAAACTGCTTAACTATTTAATTACTTAAAAATGTTGTAATCAATAAATGTTGTTGGAGGTTATATCTCTTGCTGGGACTTGGGTCTCACCCTTGTGGTTCACCACATTTTTTTAGGTAATCAGAAGTGACGAAAACAAACATGTGGCAGAAAAGAGGAGATATAGTAATGAATCTTTGAGAAAGTTGATTAGATGTCTAGTGTGTCCTAGAGTCATATCTGTACTCTCAGGTCCGGGTAGGAAAAGTTTGTATATGGTGTTTCAAACAAATCGAATGTTTTTTAATATGTTAATGTTTGTTGTGTGGCATATACAAATATTTTTCTCCTATGTATATATGTTTTAGCTAAGGAGATAGAACAATTTGTATCAATTTCTTGGCATAGAAAGGATATAAGAAAGATGTTGGGATCTTATGCAAATGTTTTTGAGCTGGTGCTGATGTTGAAATCAGTTTTTATTTACCCATATTTTTGGGTATGTGATTAATTCGTGATCGATTGTGATTTATGTTTTGAGTAATCTCGTTTAGTGTAACGGGTTCTCATAATTTGATATTAGAGCTTTAGGTTCACTGAGTCTACAGGGACACTAGGACTTAGGACTAGGATGATGTCAAAATTAGGAATATGACATAAAAATTTGGTGCATACTTCCTAATCTCAATATTTGGGTTCCCTGGCCAGGTATTCAATTATTGAAGAAAAGGTAAGTATGGAACTCTTAGATTGTTATCTTTCTAATTACTCTGATCAAGTAGTCATTTTGAGACAATCTAAAGAGCATAACAAATAAGAAATCATGGTGTGAATGTCTTGATCCTACCTTAAAGAAAATGAGAAGCACATCATAATCTATCAAAGCTTGAATGTTTGGTAGCTAAAGAGAAAGACACGACACCATGAAATCTAAATCTGAATACAAATAAGCAAAAAAGGAGTTGTTGAAGATGTGATTCAAGAATATGATAAAGTAAAAGACATACAAGTCTATGCTTATAAAGTGATTCAAGGCATGAAATCCACATAAGATGGACAAAACTCCAATGATAAGTATAAAATGAGAAGATAAATGAGAACAATGATAAAGGATTAAGGTGGAACATTAGTTAATCTCAGACCAACCTATGTTTGTAAGAAAGTGTTAATGTAAAATAAGCATGGAGTTTGAAAGAAATTAAGGCAGATGATCCATGTTTAATGAAGAAAATGTGGAATATGATGATTTACCTGTTGATAAGTGGTTGAAAAACATAATAAAATAAACATACCCAAGGGTGATAAATAGTCATCAAGGAAGGAGTAATGAAATATGTTAATCATGACGATTCCTATGATAATGGTAAGGAACCCAAATTGAAAAGGGTAAAATGATACATAAGAAGCTGTAACTTGCATAATGAAAATAGAATTGGTTACCCTTTTGCTAGTAACTGTTGAACAATGTTGCTATGGTATGGGAAGTGTGTTTCCCTTTGTGTCTTTCTTTTCTAGGGTACAACTTTCAAGTGGATCATTGACCCTTGGTATGTGTGGATTCATTGTAAACATGAGGGTGGATAGCTTATTATAGCATAAGGTTGTTTGGACTATGGTTCTAAGATCATAAAGTTTGTGATGATTTTGCTTTTGAGCCTTCCAATAATTAGGAAGACTCCTCTTATATGTCTTGATATTTGTTATGTTGGTAAAAGTGGATGAGATAATGATGTGAGTTCCTTATAGCACATGAGGTGGATACCAAGGTAAGGAATCCTAGTATCCAAGATGTATCAACAGTATGAGAAATATGTGAAGGTTGGAAATATTTATTATATGAATATTCCAAGTGTTCCTCCCCGTTATAAAGAGAGGGAGAGGGAGAGAGTTCATGGCGACCCTCTAAATGTTGTTTGGAAGGAAAAACAAAAGTGATTATATAATGTTTTATATGGTTTAGTGATAGTTGGGTAAGACTACTATCAAGGATAGATGGTTTGTTGATCAGTAAGCATGTGCTACCATGTTCCTTTAAGATAAAATATCCTTTAGACATAAGAGTTAGAATGAATGACATAAGTTGCATGACCATGGTGAGTCTAGGGTTTTTTCCTTTAGACTAAACAATGTACCATTAGAATTTATGAATAGGAGGAACATAGTTTTCAAGTAATGTCTTACAAGTTGTAGCAAGATTTGAATGAAACATCTCAAAGTATTTCAGAGATGGTTAATAGCATGGTTAACATCTGTACTAAACCTTAAGGATGTTGAAATAACTGTACTTATGTGTGACAATTCTAGCAAGAGTGTGTTGGGGGTTGACTAGAGTATCCTCTCGGAGTTATGATACCTCTGTTAAGTATGTTATGTGAATCCTGGTAAGATGAAGACAATGTTGTTTCTCCACGCCTAACAAGGTCAATCAGGAAGTTATATTTGTTAACAGTTATATACAAGTGTCTGATTCTTCAACTAAACAGATGGTCAGTCCACCATTGAGATGATTGGAGAATCCTCTAAAAACATATTCCTCATAAATTCTTGAAAACTAGGGGGTTCCTACATGGTTTATTGACTTGTTGATTACAACAACCATTAAAGTAGCATAGAGATGAAACCTTGTAAAGATGCATATGATAATAGATACCTGATGTTCTATGTTTGGTAAGATATAGTGAGTGTGGCCTCTTAGTGATGCATGATACAACATATAGAATAGTTCAAGATGACAATCGAGTCCCAAAGTTGAAAGTTACTATTAGATTTGTATAGGTGGCACAACAAGTTTCTATGTTCAATATTTGCAAATGTCTTCTTATGTGGAGGTTTTTGTGCTGACCCAAGATGAGATATGTATGAATGATGTGACATCACCATGATATTTAAGTAACCATGTGAAGGTAATAAGATTATGTGCAAAGGAAGTACCCATCTTTGTTTACCTTGGATTTCAGGGGTGAAATCCATGTTAGGGGTTTATAGTTGTAAGGCCCCTAAACTCGCTTAATGAGTTGAATAAGCTTAATTATCATAGTTTAATTATTATAACCCTAATATAACCTTGTGATATGCTTTGAAATCATAATACAAGCTTAAGTTTCAAATTTGGTCCAATTTGGACATTGTTTGAGCAAGATATGCAATTTTATGCACATTTTGGACTTTTCTACAATTTACCCAATTGAGAGGTTTTCTTTGCAATTTATCACTTGAACTATGTTCCTTGGATATTATATCATTATTATTGAGCTTTTTTATGCATGGGGCGCCTATTTAATCCTTGGTTTGAAGGTATTTTCTCCAAGGGTATTTTAGGGTCTACCCCTTGATGGATGAGCTACCTTTAGTAGCTATAACCTAATGAATTATTTGTTTTTATTAGAAATTCAAGAAATGAGGGATAATAATGTCTCTACAGATGGTGTGGGAGCTTATTATGTGTTTGCTTGCATATTCTTAATGGTTTAAGGCCATGGACACTTGGAAAGATACTAGAACTTCAACTTTTTCTTTTTCTTTATCTTAAAGTTTCATATACTTATCCCTAAGAACCAAAATGAACCATTTGCTCTCCAAAACTTCCCACCTTCTACAAACCTATTCCTCCCTCTGTTCTTCTTCAAATTTCCTATATAAGTAAGAAGAAAGAGGGGACCTTCTTGGAAAAAGAATCTAGGGTTGCAATTGACTTCCATTTAGGGTTTAAAAAGCTTCCTTCTAGTGATCTTGACCTAAAAGAGTAAGAATACCCTTCTTTCCTATGTTTATTTCTTTGTTATCCTTCCTACTACCTTTATCTAGGTCATAACCTTGATGTTCCATGGTATAAATTGCTCTAAAGCTCTACAATCCTACCTTTCTTGCTCCTTATGCTTAGGGTTTGCTCATTTGATGAAGAAAGGTGCTAGATGGACGAGTTCACATCTTATGATTGGATTTTATACCTTACCTACTCATGTTTTATTATGTGTGGTAGTTTATCTTCTCATTAGAGGCATGTTTTATAACTTGATTCACGTTTATTTCTTACCATAAGCTTTCTAGCTCATGTTCTTGCTTGAAAATGATGATACATGCACTAAAAAGCTATGCTTGACTTGGATTTTGATTTTTATAATGTTCTCTATTATGATTTCAGTTCAAGATGAACACGTGATCATGTGTACGTTATTCCTAAGGTATAATATGACTTGGATTAGGTTGGGTTGACAACCTATGGTGCTAAGCACCTATCAACCAATGGTCAATTTTTGGGTTTTAAACTGATTTCTTCTATAAACCCATGACCCGATGATGGTACCATTGCAACAACCCTACGGTGTTGTCTTCATGATAACTGATGGTCAAGATCAAAGGAGTCAGATGATGGTGACAACCTTGGTCACCCCCTTACTAAAGAAATATTGAATAATTAACATCCATTCCAAACACACTCAAAGGTATGTTGGAATAGGTATAAATTTTCCAAATTCATTATAATGGTATGCAAAAGACCAAAGTGTAGCAACAAAATAAAAATAATTGACTATATTCAACTTTCATAAAAGATTACACAAGTACATCAAAATCTCCCATTAGGGTTTACAACAAGATACAACAAACAAGATATGGATAGAAGAAAGTCTAAACTACTTCAAATCTTGTCTCCAGAACAACATCTCTAAGTGCTAGGTCCATGCCCAAAGCTATGTTCTCCTGATTCAACTCAACAACTTGTCATAAATTAGGTGGTTTGGAAAAACACCTAGCAAAAGGGAAAAGAAAATAAGGTATGTGTCACAAAACTACTCTAGAATAACAAGATAAGTAAAACAAATAAGAAGAGGTTAGGGTTCATCATAAGATGAAGATAACAAGAGTATGAGGCTATTTTTAAATAGATGCTTGCCATAAACAAAATATAATAAAAGGTTGCATGTATGATAATTGTGACTACCTTAACTAAGTAAGGTTGAGGCACCTATCGGATCTCAACCTATAGGTGAGGGGATAATTAATACATTCCCGATCACTGACACATATTTTTATGGGGGAGGAGAAGACATTCCCCAGGGTGAATTAATACATGCCCTATGTATGGGTGGTTGTACATAAGTACCACTACTATAGATAAATAGTCCATAAAATCAACATGCTAGAAAAGAATTCATGGCAAGTAAAAGCATCAATCAATTAAAACATGGTAGTGGGGTACAAGACCCAAGAAAAAGAATATCATTACTGATTTTAAGGCAATTTAACAAAAGAATCATGAATAGAGGAAAGAGGGTTCATATAGTGCCTCATTAGAGAATATAGGGTTTTGTTTGCAAATATCCCAACTTAGGGTGTAAGAAATGTACATACATTTCTTACTGATATCAATTACTAACTTTCACCACTTTAATTGAGTCCAAGTTCCACTTTGCCTATTTTCAATGTATTAACATGTATTAGAGTACATAGTGTACATTAATGTATAGAAACCCTAATTTTAGACCTTTTTAGAACAATTCTGATTTATCTTTTGAAAATATCACCAATGAATTTATTAGGTTAACCTGATCAAGAAAACATATTTTTATGTTTTTTTTAAACCAAGGCTATTTATTTATTGATCCTGTGCCCTAGTACAGGAAGAAACCAGAGTAGTTGTCGCTTGGACATTACAACTGCGCCAAGCGGGCTGTAGTGAAGTAGAAAAGGAACGCCTAGTTCTTATAACATTTTTTTCTATGCCATCTGCAATTGCATTTTGGCTTCTAGGAATATATGTAAGCTTGCCCCTATCATGTCTTCTAAGATCCCGGTACCTTCAGATCAGGGGTATAAATCTACCCTCGCCATTGTTTCTTCCTATCAACCATTCCATAGCCAATTTGGAGTCTGATAAGATAACATAATTGTATATGTCCTTCGAGGCACAAATGAGCATGGCTTGAATGATCACATGGATCTCAGCTTCTAAACTGGAACAACTTGCAGAGGGAAGTCCTACAAAAAAGTGTTTTGTCCCACGGTGTCACATATGAAGACGCCTAGTCCTGAAAGACCAGAGTGAGTCTGGTAGGAGGCGTCGACCATGGCCATATAGCTATGCGGTGGGATAACAGAGGTCTCTTTTGGTTGTCTTGGTTGGTGCATGATGGCCCATGCTTTCTGAATTGAACGGGAGCGTTCCTTGATGAACTTGACCCGGCTGGCAAGAGGGGAAACAACATGCTCGTGGATGAATTTGTTCCTTAGGTTCCAGTTATGCCAACAGGTAACCACAATGACAATATGCATCTGGTGTATCTCTCGATGACGAAGAAAGACAGAAAGTGATCCAATCATTCTCTGACAAATCTAAGTGTGAGTTGTCCACGACAAGCTCCTTCCAGGTCTGCTTGCATTCTGGGCAGTCTCAGAGGGCATGGAGAAGAGTTGCATCATCATTATTACACACAGGACGGAGGGGATCTACATCCATGTGGCGATGAGCTTGTTCGGTGTTTGTAAGCAAGGCTTTATGTTGTAAGAGACAGAGGAAGTCGCGGAGTCATTCTGGAATTCTTGCTTTCCATATGAGATTCCAATTGCCGGGTGAATGGCATTCAGTAGAAGAACGTGACCACTGGTAGGAAGAGTTACTACTCATCATGCCGGAGGTTTCCAGAGGCAATGACCATTGATCCTCGCCACCATGAGGACAAGGAGGTGGGATGGTCTCGATCATCTCCCACGTCGGCCTTGGGAGGAAAGCTTTAATGAATCCTCAATCCCATTCACCATTGTCTAGAGTCACTGAGCATGCTTGTAGGGTATCCAAAGAAGGAGGAACGTTCCAGTTGGGAACAATGTCAATGATCGAGCGATTATTTAGCCACTTGTCGTACCACACATTAGTAGATTGGCCATTATTAATAATCTTTCCACATAGTGATTGGATGTCAGTTAGCCTGCTCTTGATAAAACGCCAGGTGGGTGAACCAGGTTTCTTCAGAAGTCTGCCATTGGCAGTGTACTTTTCTTTGAGGATTTTAACCCAGAGCTTATCAGGTTCATTTAGGAAGGACCATACCTTCTTCATCATTAAAGATGTATTCTGATCCCTGGCATCCTTGATACTGAGGCCTCCTTTGTCTTTAGGCGCTGTAAACTTTCTCCATGTGACCAACGAAGTTTTCATGTTTCCTGAGCCAGACCATAGAAAGGTATGAACATGCTTATTAATGTCATCGCAGAGAGCTGATGATATCTTCACGGTTTGTATGGTATATGTATCCAGAGCCTGGAGTGTGCTTTTGTCTAGCGTGATGCGGCCAACCATAGAAAGGTGGCGCATCGCCCAACCATTGAGGCAGTTCTTTACAAGGGTTGTGATGTGGCCATGAATTTGCTAGTTTACTCTATGATGAAGGATAGGGATCCCGAGGTATTTCCCAAGGTCAGATGTCCATGGGAATCCTAGTTTGTCATTCACCATCTTGCGTTCAGAGTTAGCAACATTGCTGGAGAAGTAGCACTTTGACTTCTCCCTGGAGACAATTTGACCAGAAACATCAAAGAAAGCTTTCAGTATTTTGTTGATGCTACAAGTCTAGATAACAGATGCTTCTATGAAGAGCAAGATGTCATCTGCAAAGCAGACGTGCGATATAGGCATTCCACCTCGGGTGAGTTTGATCAGAATCCAGGAACCATTCCCTACTGCATTGGCGATGGCTTGGGAGAGGCGCTCCATACAAAGAACGAACAAGTAGGGACTTATGGGATCGCCTTGGCAAACACTGTGTGAAGCTTTAAAAGGTTGCAGTGGCTGACCACCCCATAGGATGGAAAAACATATTTTATGTTAATTTTGGAGTTATGATGATTAAGATGTAATTTTTATGGATTTTGTGTCAAATTCATTTTAAAAAAATCACCCTTCGTCAAACCATGAAATAAGACCTTGAAAATATTTTTATTAGATAGAGATTAATTTTCCAATTCCAAAACACATTTATTTCTCAAATTTAGATAAGCAGATTAAAAGATATGAATTTTTCAGCACTGACCAATAGGAAATTGCCACATCATCAAACCGATCGAGATAATTGAAGAGAGAGGGAGAGGGAGAAAACACCATTTGACCAAATATCAAGTTTGAAGTTGCATAGGTAAGAAAACTAGAGCTTATATAGAAGGTAAAACAGCAAGAAACCAAAACCCTAGAAGAACATGGTAAAAAGAGATGGAGATCATCGATTTTAAACATAGAAGCATGAGTTTTAAGCATGTAGTATGCAATATATCAGAAGGGGGTTAACAAAACTCACCTCTAAGAAGGTAAGAAGGTCCAAACATAAAGGATCCTGAGATTAGAAGGTCTAGTTGTTCCAAGCCAAGCTCCTTTCTTGAGCAAAGATCACCTTCTCCACTTTAGAGGTGCAAACCCTAGCAAAAGATCATGGAGATGAGATGTTTTAGGGTTCTAGGTGGAGTTTTACCATGGAAGGTCATTGTTCTGACCTGTAAGAAGTTGGGAGGAATACTAAAAACATGAAAACAGGGAAGGAAATGAGGATACTACTAGTTTTGGTCAAAATCCCCAAGGCGGAGCTTAAGAAATCCTAAATAGAGAAATTTGAAACCCTAGGAGCCTTCTTCACCAAGGTAGGCAACCTCTTTTACGTTGGGACAGAAACTTTGTGGACAAACATAGAAGGGATGATGATCTAAGCTAGGGTAAAGAGATGGAGAGGATTTCTTCTTGTATTGGGAGGTAGGAAGGGGTAGGTATGGCTTTACAAAGAAGGGGGCAAGCATGAGGTGTCTATGGGACTTTCCATGTGTCCTTAGGCTAAGGCTTCATGGCCATGCAAGAGGACAGCTCATAGAGACTTCTTGTATATCCAAGGTCGGTACTAAAAGCCCATGGAGGCTTCTAGGACATCACCACCGTCCTCCAATCAAATAAATAACCCCATTGGTTGATAACTTTTAAGGATAAGCGCATTTATAAAGAGGGTAATCCCTATAATGCCCTTGGAGAGAAACACCTTCAAACCAAGGTTAAACCAGGTGCCCCATTGTTCAAAATATCGAGAATGGTAAGGTGATATCTAAGGATTAAAATTCAGGTGATAATTTGCAAAGAAAACCTCCCAATTGGGTAAATTGCAAAAAAGTTCAAAATGTACCTAAAATTGCATAACTTGCACAAACAACATCCAAATTGGACCAAACTTCATCCAAAAGTTATCTTTGATGCGTTGTATATGAATTTGCCATTATTTCCATATATTGAAGTTATATAATCACATTATTCATTACTTATGCCTTTTACTCATTTTCTGTCTCCTAAACTTATCCTAATATTTCAAGGTTGTCCAAATTAGATGAAATTTGATATGTAGGCTAATTTTGATATGTAGATTCCGAATTTGAAGTTTGTTTCCATTTTTTAGAATTATTTTTATGATATATGTCATATGTCCCATTAACGGTCCATTATCTAAATTATTCATCCAATTAAGTTCATTATCTTCATATTACCACCAAAATGAGTTATGTGGCATATTTTACGTATCTATTATAAACCTAAGTTTAATGTTAGAACATTAGGTTACATTAAGGAGATCTATACATGCATTAGCTCATTGGGGTTATATTAAACATCAATTCAGGTCTAACCTACAACCTTGTTTGGCTAAGTCCAAAATGTCAACTTCCAAGGTAGGGTCTGAGATCTAGTTCATTACACTAAAGGTCTTGTGTTTTCTAGTTCCAAGGAATTTGGGATGATCATCTTAGTTTAATGGAGTTATCTTACAATAACAATTACCCCTTGAGCGTAGAAATGGCATCATATGAGGCTTTGTACAAGAGACGTTGTAGATCACTATTGTGTTGGTATAAAGCATGTGAATATCAAATGTTGGGACCAAAATGTATGCAACAAACTATACATAAAATGAAGATGATTATGAAGCATCTAAAGGTATCTCAAGATAAAAAAAGTCATATGTTGACAATCATTGCATATCCTTGGTTTTCCATGTGGCTGACATGTTTATCTGAAGTTGTTACAGGGACATGGCAATCAAGTGGGTCTTAGGACACTTGACGTGCATAAGATAAAAATGTGCATGTGATGGATACTTAGAAAAGTATCCGTTTATCTTGGACTTTGGTTCCAAGATAAAGATATGTGTAACAAGTAATGTCTCACGATGAAAGGAAGATGAGGATGTGATGTTTTTTCAACACATGTAATAGATACCAAGGTAAGAGATTCTGGTATCTGAGAAATATCAGATGGTTTATGTTGGCTACCTAGAATGGTCAACCATGAAATCAGTCTAATTATATATAAATAATAAATAATATGAACATCGCATGTTAGGGGTTTATGCCTTGCATAAACATAACAATCAAAATATCCTTAAGATAAGTTCTTAATTGATAAGTAACCTCTCCTTATGATAAGGAAATGTACAACTAATGAGATAGTTAGTACAAGTAACAAGAAAGTTGTGTGTTGTGTCAGAAGATTGGATGACACACCATATGGATGAAAAGACTTATAGTCCCAAGTCAGTGACAAAACATAAATGTAATCTTGAAAGTGAAATCCTGAATTAAATGAGGAGCATGGGAGACTCCAAAGAAACAAGAATCTGTCACATGGATCAATAAGATGAGAAAGGCGACAAATTGATAAGATTTGATAATTGAGTTAAATAAAGTATGTATGATATTCCTTTAAATAAGAAAAGTATTACCTGACACAGAATTAACTCCACAGTCATTAATGAAAGGACAGTGGAGTATGTGTCATGTGTGTTTGATTCTATAAGAACCTTGTGTTAATCAAAGATCTATAGTGTCTCCATAACAATGAGATTCTATGTAGAGACTTGAAGGTATGATGAATGAATAATATTTGTTTTCCTTTATCTGGGATTTCGGGGACAAAATCCTTGTTAGGGGTTTATAATTTGTTACATCCCTGACCTGGGTTATGCCTTAACCCTAGAATTTTTGCTTAATAAAGTTAATTAGATCCTTAATTTTATCTTGTGAAAAGTAATTAAGGCCCAATAGAAACCTATATATGTTTCAATTTTGGTCCCGTTTGAATAATGTTTGAGCAATGTTTGCTTATTTTGGACTAAAGTGCAAAATTACCAAAGTTGAGGGGTTATTTTGCAAATGTTGCATGATAAAATGTTCCTAATATGATGAAGAGTCATAGGAATGAGTATGATGTAGTGGTATGACTTTCACAAGCCTGAGCACCAAGAAAGAGCTAGTTGAGCAATGTTTATGCATTAAAACCTAGTTTTGGAGTAATGTGCAATGTACCCAAAACCTAGGGTTCAATATGCAAAATACCACTTCAAGAGAGTCCCTCATGATTCTTGGAATCATATAGATAAAATAAAATGAGAGGGGCGCCTCATTTTGAAACATTTTGGAAGAGAGAGAATCTTGATATTAAAATAATCAAGATTTAAGCATAATTGGAACTTTACTTCAATTTAATGCAAAAATAAGTATAATAATTGAAAATACCTACAACCAAAAGGTGGGGGAGGATTTTGCAAAAGTTTGGACGAGCTTGTGCTTTGCAAAGGCACGAAAATATCTCAAGCAAGTGGATAACCCACTCACATTAAATAAAGAAAAAATAATATCCACTAATTTTTGGAGATTATTATTATAAGGGTTAAGGTGCTTAATTTCTTTTCCTTTAAATTAATGGATAATGAATATGTTTGAAAAGTGAAATAGGATAGCTTCGTGGGCAAGGAGTTGAGGGGGATATGTGGCATCAATTTGAGAAATTAAAGGAATTAATTACTACTTTCTCTCTCATTGAATTTCCTTATAAAAACACCATTTCCAACTCAATTCAAAGGCTTTTTCGATCCTTCTTTCTCTCCTTTCTTGAAAAACGACCAAGAAAGCTTAGGAGCAACAGGAGGACGAGTTACAACCAGTTGGTAAGCTCCATGGCCCTCTTTCACCTTGATTCCATGGTGGAAATCACAAATCAATGCTTGATTTCTTCTTATCTTCACTCCATCTTCAATTCTAACCATTCCTTTTCACTCAAAGCTTGAGGACGAGCCTTGGGATAGTGAAAGGAGTTGCATCCAACATTGTTGACGTGATCTTGAAGCTTTGAATCTGTAACATCCCACTCTTGCTATGCAATTTTTCCAAATTATTTTATTCCTTGCATGCTCTTTTCCTAATTAGATAATTGTTGAGGACTTAAATGCAATTTGCCCATGTTAGTTTTGCAAAATCATTTTATTTTTCTCAATAGCTCTCTTATCCTTGTTTTATTTAAAGAAAATCTTTTCATGTATATCTATGCCCTTTTGTTTAAGAAAAATGAGGATAAATGCTTTAATGACAAATTTTCTCTCTCATATGATAATTAGTGATTTACTTGTTTAATTTCTTATTTAATGGCCTCCATTTTTTTAATTAAAAAGAAATAATATTTAGGGCACGTTTTTATGTTTTGCAATCCTTATTTGAGAAATCAATGACTTTATATGCACTTTTTATATTCATTTAAATGCACATAATGGTCTTTGCTATTTTAGACCTAAACCATGTACAAGCAGTAAATCTAATTAAATGGGAATGTTCTAGACCCTCTAATACACCTATTGTTAAAATTTGAACTCTTTTGGACCATGTTTGACCCTTCAAAGAAATTTTGAATGATTTGTACATGGTTTGACTAAGAAATTATTGAGAATGTCATTTATTTGCTTTTATTTCCCTGAAGTTCCGATTTTATGACTGTCACGCGTTGCCCTTTCTAGCACGCGATCGGACGGTCGTCTTTTAATCAACCAACGATCCAAAGGATCTGGGATCGTCACCTACCCCCTGACGGTTTCATGTCCTGGGGTCAGCATGGAAGCTCCGCCTTCCTCGACCTCTCTCTCTCTCTTTGCTGGTCTGTTTCATTGGATTTATGCGCCATTGAATTCGACTTCCTGTCCCAAACTGAATGAGCCCTCGCGCACCTTCACCTATGGCCGATTAAGGAAACGCCCAATATAGGGCTCTCCGCAGTCTGTTCATCTCATGGTTGCAGGCTGTGCTGCAATCCATTTCTTGCCTATTTAAGGCATTGTAGAGCACCTCCAGACTGCAGGAACCCCTTCTCCTCCTTCGATTTCACCGCAATAGCTCCGACTCACCCAAACCTGCTCGACTTCCCTTTCCGGCGACCTTGACTCCGCCCTAGCCTGCACCGACACCTCGGGTCAAATTGGAGTGTCGGTGAGCTTCCTTGACACCCTAATGTTGTTCTCAAATCATCGTTTTACCCTGTCTTGGCCTCAGTCGTCGTGTCCTTTATGCGGACCTTGTAGAGCTTGTCGGCGGTAGGCGCAGGACCGACCGGTGGTCACCTGACCTTCGCGAGGTTCTAGACCTTGTTTCTCGACCTCCTTTACCTTTTCCGCATCTCTTTTTAGCGCTCCCAGGCTTTTCTCGATGCAATGTATGCCTCTGATATTTCCCCTGTTTCCGGCCATGGAGGAGATGCTCTCGTGCACTCCCGACCATCACTGGACCTGTTCTGAAGGTCGTTTGGACTAGAGAGGTCAGTGAATAGTTTTTGGTAAGCTCTCAAGTCGAGTTGTGGATTTTCCCCAGGATCTGGTCGAAGTGTGGGGGCTCCAGGCTGCCGTGCGAGCGCCATGGCTCGAAGGGGAAGATACCTGGTCATAGATTGACCTTAGTGCCCTGTCTTTTTTTTATTTGACGTTTCCAACCGCAAGGGTATTTTCGGGTTTTCACCTGTCCTCTTTGCTTTGACCGCGAGCCCTCAGTGGCAAGCCTCGTCGCTGAGTTGGCCAAGTTCGATTGGTCCAACTCAGGACTCAGTCCCAATAAGCAGATGTGGCTTTTTCTCGATTTATTATTGGTCTGTTTTTGTAAAATTCATAGTAAATCGTCTGTTTATCAAAAAATTACAAAAAAATATGTTTTGGAAAGGAATCCTGATGAGGAACTCAATTTTATTATTTTCATCGACCGATTTTGCTGTTTTAAAATCTCAATATTTATATGGACAAATTAGGGTTTAATTTGAATAACAAAGGATAATTATGCTAATTTCAGGTGTTTAAGGGAATCAAATAAGTCAAACCAGGTTTGACCTAGGTGTTTTAACTCAAGGTAAGCGGACCATGCCCTTGGCATAGATAACATTTGGTTTATTGAATGTTTATGAATATTGTTAAGCACTTTATGTTAATGTCATGTTTTTCCTCAATGTATATAATTATTGGATGTTGATTGTTATAATCTAAGTCTAAGAGTAGAAATCACATTAAGATTATGATTTATGATTAAGATACATGAAACCAAGATTTATAGGGAAGAGATTCCCATCCATGCTTAAGAGGGAGAAATCCGATTATGTTTCATGGGGAGAAATCCCAACTATGTTCAAGAGGGAGTAATCCCATTAAGATCAAGTCTAAGTCATTTAGAAGATAATTAAGTCGAAGAAAGATCATGGTTAATGGAAATTGATTTAGATTTATATGCACCTTGTTATGGGCTTTCCGAGCATTATGGGCTTTCTGAGCATTATGGGCTCCTTATGGGGCATTAAGAGAGGAGCATATACTTCTAGTCAAGTTCTTTATGTAAAAGATGCCAAGAAATGACTAATGTTAATGCATGTTCATGTTTATGTCGAGTCACTTTTATATGTTATTTTTATGTATTATAACATGCCAATGCCGCTTACTTACCATGTTTGTTTTCTTTTTCATGGCTGGGGACAAGATGTCCGCAGACGTTGGAGCTAAAGGAAAGGAGATATCTTGAGAGAATTCCAAGTATACAAGACCTTAGAAGTTGTTTCCTGGTGGGACGTCCATCTATGGAGATCCTATCTTTTTCATGATTATCTAGTTTATGTTTCGTATAACTTTATAAGCATGATGTAGGTTTCTTTCCAAGAACTCATGTATGAATCTATGTTTCTATGAATGCCAAGTGTTGTTTATTTCTTGATATGAGATCATGCATGTGACAATCCCTCCCTGATATGCCAAGTACCCCACATTATGGATAATGTTGGGGATTAGGCTGTGATTCTGCTGGTTACGTAAGAAACCCTAGGGAGGGGTGTTACAGAAACTCAATTGGAGGCGAGTTATATAACTTGAACCCATTTACATTATTATTCAACCATTAATTTCACAATTATGTTAATTCCTTCTTCTTCTTGATTTATTGCTTGTTGAAATTGGTAATTTCATAAAATCAGAAGTACTAGGAACTACATAGACGAAGGTAAATGATGATGACATCATATTGGACATGTTTCCCAAAAAAAAGGTTATTCAATCGGTTTCAACAAGATGTTTATTCGGTTTCAACAAAACCATTTGAAATCAAACAGTTTCATCAAACCGTTAGAAGCTAAACAGTTTCAAACCATTTGGAAGGGGTGACCATAGTTGACCGTTTGGAATTTTTATGCCAGTTTTGATGGTTGATGACCCATTAAATTAATTGATTGATTCCAAATGGTTCATCATATGAAGGTTAATCAATTACCAAACCCTAATCGGGTTAAGTGCTGAAATTTCAATTGGTTGATTTAAAATTCTAGGTTGATTAACCCAAACGGTCTCAAGACCATTTGGAGATCACCCAAATGGTCTCAAGGCTGTTTGGGGGTCAACCAAGACCATTTGGAGGTCTAGGGTTGAGTATGATTGAGTAATTGAAGATCCAGAGATATCAAATTAGAATGCAATCAATAGCTCAATTGATGATTAATCCAATGATCTAAACCCTAATTGAATTTCATATATTTCAATGATGGATGGGGCAAATGGTCTCAAGACCATTTGGAGGTCATCCAAATGACCGCAAGACCATTTGAGGTCAGGTTATATCATAATTTGATGATGATTCATTGATTTCAATTGAATCGGTTCCACAATGTTAATCATTGAAGGTTCCTCGATTTCAAAACCCTAATTGAAGGTTTCTTGATTATAAATCCTAGTTCAATTGGGTTCAAAACCATAATTGATGGTCAAATTGAAGGATGATTCAATAGTTCAAGTGATGAATGAATCAAGGATTCAATTGATAGTCAGTTCATTGATTGAAACCTTGAATTGTTAAAGTGTTGAAAGACCTTTTTGGTCCATTCGGTGTTGAGAGGGCTTGGACCAAACGGTCTTAAGACCATTTGAGTCCAAACGGTCTCAAGACCATTTGGGTCCAAACGGTCTCAAAACTGTTTGGGTCCAAACAGTCTCAAACCGTTTGGAGACCCAAGTCCATTCAGTTTCAATGCATTTCTTGCTTAAACAGTTTCAAGGGAAATTTGCCCAAATAGTTTCAAACTGTTAGAATTCTGAGAGACCAAGACCATTTGAGTTCTGAGAGACCAAGACCATTTGGGGTCTAAGTAATCAAAACCATTTGAGGTTCAACACGGTCAATCCAATTGGATACCTAATGTAATTGAAAATTCAATTGGTCAATCTATTTGAATACTTAATGTATTTGAAGGTTCAATTGGTCCATTCAATTAGATACCTCATGTAACTGAAAGTTCAATTGACCAAACCATTTGAAAATCTAATGTATTTAGATGATTGACACCCTTAGTGGGATTAATCATTGATGCATAATGATGCAATAATTCAATATATCATGCTAACCCTAAATGCATGTATTTGAATAAGAAGTAGGCTCAATCTAATCAAGAATTGAGTAAGGGACATTCTGGGTAGGTTAAGAGAGAGAGATTCTTACATGAGTGATAATAATGTAAACAGTCAAGCCTAACACATTCAAAATAAATGTGATATACAATTAGGGTATGATCCTTGATAAAGAGATCATAAAACCCTAATTGAGTTGATTGATGAATTCAAACCCTAATCTAGGTTAACAGTGTAATCCTAACATAGGGTGATGCCATGTGAAACCCTAAACCAGGGTGATGATATGTAATGCTATATGAAACTGTATCCCTAAAATTGGGTAAAGATAAGAGAAAACCCTAATGATGAAATAGTGGGTAATACCTTATGGAGATGAAATATCTCTAGTGGTTGATTATAGGAAACCTTATAGTATATAATGCCTTAATTTGAGATAAGTCTGTATGATTAAATATAGTTGTACAAAATCTAATGGGTGACCTATGCACTACATGATAAAGGTGATAGGTTAGTGGTTAAAAGTATTAAGAGGGAAATACCTTAATACAAGGTCAGTTGATTAACTTAAGTAAGTTGGAAGTGATGAGAAAAGTGATACATCAAGACATGATAGATATCACATTTAGCATTTCAGGGTTGATATACCTTGATGCACCTCAAATCCAATATACTTGGATAAGAAACACAAGAAGTGTGTTTTATGTAAATTGTTACAATGAAGATGTAATGAATTCAACAAACATTGATAAGTGTTGACTAACATACTATGAGAAAGGGATTAAGCCAAGATAATGAGTATGATATAAATATACCATGGTAAGGTTGAGAGATAAACTCATACCTTGAATTGATAATCATTAATGATATATGATGAGAGTTTTGATCATGAGTGAATACTTATGATATTATTGAATGCTCCTAGAGGAATGGAACAATAAATTAGGGTTGGATAGATAATATAAACATGAAACCCTAATTAATGTGAAATGGGAAACCCTAACCCTAATTTTGGGTAAAGGGATGAAAAGCCCTATTTGATGGTAAACCCTAACCATGGTAAGGGAATAATGGTGTTACGATTGTATTGCACAGTGTGATGTGAAATTGTCATGACTGTTATCATGTGTATTAACCATGCAGATATCACGAGATGATGAACATAGCCAGATTTGAGCTATGATATTTATATAATAAAAATGTTGATTGGCCTTGTGTGCCTTAATGTTATTGTTGCTTAGTAAAAGTAACAAAATGTGCATGGACTTTATGAGCCATATGAGTAAGTTATTGCCTAGTTAAAGGTGACAAGACACTTAATGGGCCTTGTGAGCCATGTGAGATGCTTGTGTAACAAGTATCATGTATACCTCGGTCTGAGGACCCTGAGGTAATAGTTACCTAACAAGTGGTAATAATGATTAGTGATGAACTAAGGGTATGAATACGTAGATTTGATAAGTAAGATAATGATGTTGCTGTGAGATGTGAATTTTCAAGTGATGAGATAAGGGATTAAGATCCCAATGTATTATAAATTTTGGTAAAGCAATTGGTAAGATTACATGTTTCTTTGTAGCATTTGTCACAATAATTCATGTTTGAGAACTTGACTAATGCTAAATGAATATGCTAATGTACTTAATTAATCAAGTGAAATATTATCATGTAGAGCCCTGACCATAGATCCATGAGTATCAGTATTTACTGATGGTGAAATGGGTTGCTCCACGGAAAAACCCAGAATGCATATTTTTTATTATGTGGGGGTTGATGGGCGAACATATCCTTACGTCCTAATGGGGGAATTGATAGAAGGTAAACATTAAACCTCTCAATCCTTCATTATTTGTACCGGGATGGATGTATCACAAATCTCCCGAAGATTGGGATATATGTATCACGAATCTCCCAACAATATTAATGTCGGATCGATGGAGGTAAACATGAAATATCTCGATTGCAAAGAGAGTGCAGTTGCCGATGTATCTCTATAGTGAAGTTGCTAGTATACCCTAGAAATCTATGTAACAGAGACACAAGATGTCCTATATGTGGTCTCGCACTGACCGAGATGTGGGAGGTCATGGAAGCCGGCTCTTCCATTGATCTTGTATGGTACTGATTTCGACTTCGCAATGGTCGGTTGGGGTATGAGCGGTATACCTCATCTCCTCAAGGCATAAGTGTGATTGTAAAATGTAATCAGCCGTATGGCATGTTTTCTTATGGATTGAATACGGAAATTTATTGGCTGATATTACATTTCTTTTATGTATCTCTAGTTGATAGATGTTATTTATATCTCTTTACATACTTTGCAAAGCATATAGATGATTTATAATCTACCATGGGTAGATGCAATGTCCTCCTTAAGAAAGGAGATTATCTTATTATGTTCATATAATGATTAATATTGTTGTTAATATATAAGAACTTGTGCTCAATTTTATTCTATTAAACTGCAATAATATTGTTTTTGGCAGAGAGTTATATCTCTCACTGGGGCAATTTACAAATTGTCTCACCCCCATGGGATCCAACATTTTTAGGTGGACGCGGACAAAGAAATAGAAATCCCTACAGTAGAGGAAGGATAGCAACAATAGGGACAGCAGTGAGATCTCAGGTGGAGATACTATCTGTCAAGTCATATAGATAGTAGTCCTATGTGTCGTCTCTCTACTCTCAGGTCCTCAGAGTTAGTAATTAATGCTTTTAATGAATCGATCTGAGATTTTGGCTTGATGCCTCAAGGTTCTTATGCTGTCTGTATATAATGTTAATAGGGCAGTTGATGTTTGTAATCCTCGAGAAGAGATGGTACAAGTTATGTACTTATGAACCAAGATATAAATGTTATACATTGGTTCTTGATGAAAGAATTTTCCTATGTTTGGATCTCTTTGTAAATGGTTTTAATTTTTAGTGATTTTCAGCAATCCACTGCTAATGTTTAATTCCGCTTAATTAGTAACAATTTGTTTATCGGTCGCTACAAGTTTGGTATCAGAGCTCTAGGTTCACTGAGTCTACAGAGACATAGGATTAAGGTTGTTGAGTCTGTTCTAGTATCTTCCAAAGTATCTGATAGTGTCTTTTGCTCATGTAGGAGAAGAAGAACTTAAAGATGTCTGGATCACACAAAGAACATATTGCTGAAAGCAGCATTGCTGCTCCAGGAAGTGGTGCAATGGACTAGACTAGGAAGGAACTAGTATCTGAATATCCTCAGTTGAACCAAGCAATGATAGAGAGCCCAACTTTCCTAGCTCTGTATGGGCAATTTAGGGCTGCTGTGATGCATGTAGTGGACCATGCATGAGCAATGTAACCCAGGTTACCAACCCCCAATGATGAAGTAATGGGCTCTAATAAGATTCCTAATCAACATCAACATGATGAAATAATAGAAAAGGTGGGAAGGAATAGGTTACAACCCAAAAGAAGAATTTGCTATAGGTGTAGGGAGCCTGGACATATCAAAAGAAATTGTCCAGAAAAGGAAAATAAAGAAAGAATTGAGAAAAGGCCTATTCAAATCCAGGAACAGAGGCCTAGTAGTTCCACAAAGGGAAATTTTTTGGTACTACCAGTACAACCAATGACTAATATACCAAGGTAATGGCTATATAGAAAAGGTAAGGAACCTTTTAAACCATATCAAGGGCTTAGAACCTATTACCAGTGTAGACAGGTAGGACACCTAACAAGGGATTGTCCAGTTGGAAACATAATGGTAACCCAACCACTGAGGTAGAAACATGAAGGTCATCAAAGTAAACAATTTTCTAGTGGCACTCGAGGATGTGGACAGACATCCCAGGCAAGGTTCTATGAAAAGAATTAGCCTGAGGCAACAAATAAACTGCGAGATGAGACAGGTCAGAAGAAATAATGTCATTCTAATATGTCATTTTATGATTTCCTGAGTTAAATTGAGAAAGTAATTGATTGAGCTTTCCTTGTTTAGTCCTAAGAGGGCTTATATTGTGTACAGTAACATTATAGATGTTTCATATTGTTCTTACCTCTATGAAAGAGGATGAGGTATAGAAGAGATACCTAGATAAAATCTAGGAATGTTAAATCTTATGCTTGTGATAATATGAAAAGTAAGGAATGTGATAGTATATAAAGTGCATACTACTTAATCTCAGTATTTATATACCCTGGCCAGGTATACAACTATTTATGATAAAATGAGTATGGAAACTCTTAGATTGTTATCTTATTTATTGCTCTGATCAAGTAGTCATTCTGAGACAATCTAGTGAGTATCATGAAATATGAAATATAGTATGGATAAATGTATCATATCCTATAGGCATAGGAGTAGTGCGTACTACGCTTGGCACTGTTGCGTCCTTCGTCTGCTGCTCAGCTGCTCTGGCGATTGCCCTTGCGATCTAGGGTTAGCACGGGTGGGCCTTGGGCTTGGGGGGTGGGGGCGGCCACGGCCACGACTGGTGGAATTCTCCCCTTACCCCCCCCACCGAGCTTCTTCCTGCCGCGACCTGCCTCAACCGTGCTGTCGTTCAAAGTGACGGATGGGCCTGCTTCTCGCCGTCACCATACAACGGGCTCCCAGGGTGGCGGTGGTGCTGGGACGGGCGTGTTCTAGGGTGGCCTTTCGCCTGGAGGGGGACTCACCCTCTGCGCCCTATGCTTGGCGCCACTTCCCTCGGCAGGCTTCTTCCGCATCGGGCTGGGTGACGGACGGTTCTGAGGAGCCGAGGCTTTTCTTTCCCCCTTCTACTCTTTCTCTATTCTGTTTGGTTATTGCTTGTTTCCTTTTTTCTCGTGTCTGGTGGTTGGTTTGGTGTTTGTGATAGATTCATCTTTTTTAGTCTACGGTATGTGGCCTTATGTTTCTTCTGGTTTGTCTCTTCTTCGTGGGAGCAAGGAGCCCCTATTTTGCTGGTGTTCCTGCTTTGCTAGGGTTGCTTTTATCTCGGTCAGTCCCTGCGGTGGTCATTTGTGGGTTGTGGTCGAGCCTCGGGTCCCTTCTTGGGTGGACGGTGAACTCGGGCGCCCCCTTGGTGCTTCAGGCAGAGGAGGAGAAAGTTGTGTATGTGCTTCATGTGGGTCTCCCGCCCCCTGTTCGCAGTGGTGGTCGGGAGTGGTGGTGGAGTTCCAGGCACCCTCTACTTCCCGCCCTTGTATCTGCATGAGCCATCCTTCCTCTGTATCTGCATCACTGGGGCTTTCCCTCCTTCTCGGGTCTCCTAGTTGGTGCAACCTTAGTTCTCATCGCATGTAGTTGTGGTTCTCGTCCTTCTTTGTGGGGCGTTGTGTCTGTGTTGTTAGGTTTGTGTCATTGCTTTGGGGTCGGGCACTTTGTCTGGTATTCTTTCGTTGTCTTCATGATGGTTATCTCTGTCAGCGGATTTGCGAGCTCCTCTCCAGATGTACTCATAGGTTCTTACAGATTGATGAATTCCATCCCAGATAGCCATTTTAGACAGCCACTACAAGAGGTGGACGGTGCATAAGCGTACCTATCGCATCCCAATCAGAGCCTTGTGTTATGTCTTTCTGCAGAAGGAGTTGTTGTTTGGTTACTTGACAAGAGATGTCTGTCTTGTAGATGTCGTATGGCTTACTTTTAATGATATTGAGCTATTTTCAAAAAATGTATCATATCCTTAGTACAAGAAAGACAAATCTGAGATAATCTCAAATCAGTATGTGTGTATGAGGAAGTAAAAAGTATACTCCCCATAAGATGAGAATGAGAACAAGGGAAGTGATCCCTGTTTGATAAAGTTTGTGTGTATAATAAAGAGATTTTCCCATAATGTGGAAATGGGAAATGTGATGAGATCACAAGATGCTCATAAACATGTTAAAAAAAAGGATAATGTTTTGTAATCATCCTTATAAATTCCTATGCTAAGGGAAAGGAACCTAGGATGAGACAAAGAGTAAATGATTCATGAATAGTTAAAAAAATTCATGAAATAATAAGAGGAATATGATTCCTTGTTTTCTTTCCTTTCAGGGACATGGCACTGAAGTGGGTCTTAGGACACTTGATGTGCATAAGATAAAAATGTTCATGTGATGGATAGTTAGAAAAGTATCAATTTATCTTGGACTTTGGTTCCAAGATAAAGATATGTGTAACAAGTAATATCTCACGATGAAAGGAAGATGAGGATGTGATGTGTTTTCAAAACATGTAATAGATACCAAGGTAAGATATTCTAGTATCTGAGAAATATCAGATGGTTTATGTTGGCTACCTAGAATGGTCAACCATAAAATCAGTCTAATTATATATAAATAATAAATAATATGAACATCGCATGTTAGGGGTTTATGCCTTGCATAAACATAACATAATAATGATATGTTATGTAGAGACTTGATGGTGTGATGAATGAATAATATTTGTCTTCCTTTATCTGGGATTTCAGGGATGAAATCCTTGATAGGGGTTTATAATTTGTAACATCCCTGACCTGGGTTATACCTTAACCCTAGAAGTTTTTCTTAATAAAGTTAATTATATCCTTAATTTTATCTTGTGAAAAGTAATTAAGGCCCAAGAGAAACATATGTTTCAATTTTGGTCCCATTTGAATAATGTTTGAGCAATGTTTGCTTGTTTTGGACTAAAGTGCAAAATTACCCAAGTTGAGGGGTTAATTTGCAAATATTGCATGATAAAATGTTCCTCATATGATGAAGCATCGTAGGAATGAGTATGATGTAGTGGTATGGATTTCACAAGCCTGAGCACCAAGAATGAGCTAGTTGAGCAATGTTTATGCATTAAAACCTAGTTTTGGTGTAATGTGCAATTTACCTAAAACCTAGGTTTCAATATGCAAAATATCACTTCAAGAGGGTCCCTCATTATTCTTGGCATCATATAGAGAAAATAAAATGAGAGGGGTGCCTCATTTTGAAACATTTTGGAAGAGAGAGAATCTTGATATTAAAATAATCAAGATTTAAGCATAATTGGAACTTTACTTCAATTTAATGCAAAAACAAATATAATAATTGAAGAGCCCTTCAACCAAAAGATGAGGGAAGATTTTGAAAAAGGTTGGACGAGCTTGTGCCTTTAAAATGCACGAAAATATCTCAAGCAAGTGGATAACCCACTCACATTAAATAAAGAAAAAGTAATATCCACGAATTTTTGGATATTATTATTATAAGCGTTAAGGTGCTTAATTTATTCATGTATAATGAAGCGATTTGCAAAGGGAAAGTGGATAGATTCGTGGGAAAGGATTTTAGGGGGAGATGTGTCATCAATTTGAGAAATTAAAGGAATTAATTACTCTTTCTCTCTCATTGAATTTCCTTATAAAAACACCATTTCCAACTCAATTCAAAGGCTTTTTCGATCCTTCTTTCTCTCCTTGCTTGAAAAATGACCAAGGAATCTTAGGAGAAATAGGAGGACGAGTTCCAACCTGTAGGTAAGCTCCATGTCCCTCTTTCACCTTGATTCCATGGTGGAAATCACAAATCAATGCTTGATTTCTTCTTATCTTCACTCGATCTTCAATTCTAACCATTCCTTTTCACTCAAAGCTTGAGGACGAGACTTGGGATAGTGAAAGGAGTTCCATCCACCATTGTTAACGTGAGCTTGAAGATTTGAAGCTCAATTGGAGGTGGGTTATATAACTTGAACCCATTTACATTATTATTCAACCATTAATTTTGCAATTATGTTGATTCCTTCTTCTTCTTGATTTATTGCTTGTTGAAATTGGTAATTCCATGAAATCAGAAGTACTAGGAACTACATGGACGAAGGTAAATGATGATGAAATCATATTTAACACATTTACAAAAAAAATTGGTTATTTAATCGGTTTCAACAAGATGTTTATTCAGTTTCAACAAAACCGTTTGAAATCAAACAGTTTCATCAAAACGTTAGAAGCTAAATGGTTTCAAACCATTTGGAAGGGTTGACCACAGTTCACCGTTTGGAGTTTTGATGTCAATGTTGATGTTTGATGACCCATTAAATTAATTGATTGATTCTAAAGGGTTCATGAGATGAAGGTTAATCAATTACCAAATCCTAATCGGGTTAAGTGCTGACATTTCAATTGGTTGATTTAAAATTCTGGGTTGATTAACCCAAACGGTCTCAAGACCATTTGGAGATCACCCAAATGGTCCCAAGACCGTTTGGGGGTCAACCAAGATCATTTGGAGGTCTAGGGTTGAGTATGATTGAGTAATTGAAGATCCAGAGATATCAAATTAGAATGCAATCAATAGCTCAATTGATGATTAATCCAATGATCTAAACCCTAATTGAATTTCATATATTTCAATGATGGATGGGGCAAATGGTCTCAAGACCGTTTGGAGGTCATCCAAATGACCTCAAGACTGTTTGAGGTCAGGTCATATCATAATTTGATGATGATTCATTGATTTCAATTGAATCGGTTCCACAATGTTAATAATTGAAGGTTCCTCGATTTCAAAACCCTAATTGAAGGTTTCTTGATTATAAATCCTAGTTCAATTGGGTTCAAACCCTAATTGATGGTCCAATTGAAGGATGATTCAATAGTTCAAGTTATGAATGAATCAAGGATTCAATTGATAGTCGGTTCATTGATTGAAACCTTGAATTGTTTAAGTGTTGAAAGACCTTTTTGGTCCGTTCAATTTTGAGAGGGTTTGGACCAAACAGTCTTAAGACCGTTTGAGTCCAAATGGTATGAAGACCATTTGGGTCCAAATGGTCTCAAAACCATTTGGTTCCAAACGGTCTCAAACTGTTTGGAGACCCAAGTCCATTCGATTTCAATGCATTTCTTGCTTAAACGGTTTCAAGTGCAATTTGCCCAAACGGTTTCAAACCGTTTGAGTTCTGAGAGACCAAGACCATTTGGGGTCTAAGTAATCAAAATCATTTGAGGTTCAACATGGTCAATCCAATTGGATACCTAATGTAATTGAAAATTCAATTGGTCAATCTATTTGAATACTTAATGTATTTGAAGGTTCAATTGGTCAATTCAATTGGATACCTCATGTAACTGAAAGTTCAATTGACCAAACCATTTGAACATCTAATGTATTCAAATGATTGAAACCCTTAGTGGGATTAATCATTGATGCATAATGATGCAATAAGTCAATATATCATGCTAACCCTAAATGCATGTATTTGAATAAGAAGTAGGCTCAATCTAATCAAGAATTGAGTAGTGGACATCTTGGGTAGGTTAAGAGAGAGAGATTCGTATATGCATGATAATCATGTAAATAGTCAATCCTAACACATTCAAAATAAATGTGATATACAATTAGGGTATGATCCTTGATAAAGAGATCATAAAACCCTAATTGAGTTGATTGATGAATTCAAACCCTAATCTAGGAGAACAGTGTAATCCTAACATAGGGTGATGCCATGTGAAATGCTAAACCAGGGTGATGATATGTAATGCTATATGAAACCCTATCCCTAAAATTGGGTAAAGGTAAGAGAAAACCCTAATGATTAAATAGTGGGTAATTCCTTATGGAGATGAAATATCTCAAGTGGTTGATTACAGACAACCTTATAGTATGTAATGCCTTAACCTGAGATAAGTCTGTATCATTAAAGATAGTTGTACAAAATCTAATGGGTGACCTATGCACTACATGATAAAGGTGATAGGTTACTGGTTAAAAGTATTAAGATGGAAATACCTTAATACAAGGTCAGTTGATTAACTTAAGTAAGTTGGAAGTGATGAGAAAAGTGATACATCACGACATGATAGATATCACATTTAGCATTTCAGGGTTGATATACCTTGATGCGCCTCAAATCCAATATACTTGGATAAGAAACACAAAAAGTATGTGTTATGTAAATTGTTACAATGAAGATGTAATGAATTCAACATACTTTGATAAGTGTTGACTCACATACTATGAGAAAGGGGTTAAGCCAAGATAATGTGTATGATATGAACATACCATGGTAAGGTTGAGAGATGAAATCATACCTTGAATTGATAATCATTAATGATATATGATGAGAGTAATGATCATGAGTGAATACTTATGATATTATTGAATGCTCTTAGAGGAATGGAACAATAAATTATGGTTGGATAGATAATATAAACATGAAACCCTAATTAATGTGAAATGGGAAACCCTAACTCTAATTTTGGGTAAAGGGATGAAAATCCCTATTTGATGGTAAACCCTAATCATGGAAAGGGAATAATGGTGTTACTATTGTACTGCACGGTGTGATGTGAAATTGTCATGACTGTTATCATGTGTATTAACCATGCAGATATCATGAGATGATGAACATAGCTAGATTTGAGCTATGATATTTATATAATAAAAATGTTGATTGGCCTTGTGTGCCTCTATGTTATTATTTCTAAGTAAAAGTAACAAAATGTGCATGGACTTTATGAGCCATATGAGTAAGTTGTTGTCTAGTGAAAAATGACAAGACACTTAATGGGCCTTGTGAGCCATGTGAGATGCTTGTGTAAAAAGTATCATGTATACCTCAGTCTGAGGACCTAGAGGTAATAGTTACCTAACAAGTGGTAAAAGTGATTAGTGATGAACTGAGGTTATGAATACCCAGATTTGATAAGTAAGATAATGATGTTTCTGTGAGATATGAACTTTCAAGTGATGAGATAAGGGATTAAGATCCCAATGTATTATAAATTCTGGTAAAGCAATTGATAAGAGATTACATGTTTCTTTGTAGCATTTGTCACAATAATTCCTATTTGAGAACTTGATTGATGCTAAAAGAATATGCTAATGTACTTAATTAATCAAGTGAAATCTTATCATGTAGATCCCTGACCATAGATCCATCAGTGTCAGTATTTACTGATGGTGAAACGTGTTGCTCCGCGACAAAACTCGGAATGCATATTTTTGAATATGTGGGGGTTGATGGGCGAATATATACTTACATACTAATGGGGGAATTGATGGAAGGTAAACATTAAACCTCTCAATCCTTCATTATTTGTACCGGGATGGATGTATCACAAATCTCCCGAAGATTGGGATAGATGTATCACGGATCTCCCAACAATATTAATGTCAGATCGATGGAGGTAAACATGAAATCTCTCGATTGTGAAGAGAGTGCAGCCACCGCTGTAGCTCTATAGCAAAGTTGCCAGTATACCCTGGAAAGCTATGTAACAGAGACACAAGATGTCCTACATGTGGTCTCGCACTGACTAAGATGTGGGAGGTCATGGAAGCCGACTCTTCCATTGATCTTGTATGGTACCGATTTCGACTTCACAATGGTCGGTTGGAGTATGAGCAGTATACCTCATCTCCTCAGGGCATAAGTGTGATTTTAAAATGTAATCAGCCACATAGAATGTTTGCTTAAGGATTGAATACAAAAATTTACTGGCTGATGTTACATTTCTTTTATGCATCTCTAGTTGATAGATGTTATTTATATCTCTTTACATTCTTTTCAAAGAAGATAGATGATTTATAATATACCATGGGTAGATGCAATATCCTCCTTAAGAAAGGATATTATCTTATTCTGTTCATACAATGATTAATACTGTTGTTAATATATAAGAACTCCTGCTCAGTTTTATTCTATTAAACTGCAATAATAATGTTTTCAGTGGAGAGTTATATCTCTCGCTGGGGCAATTTACAAATTGTCTCATCCCTGTGGGATCCAACATTTTTAGGTGGACGCGAACAAAGAAATAGAAATCCCTACAGAAGAGGAAGGACAGCAACAGTAGGGACAACAGTGAGATCTCAGGTGGAGATACTGTCTGTCAAGTCATATAGATAGTAGTCTGATGTGCTGTCTCTGTACTCTCAGGTCCTCGGAGTTAGTAATTAGTGCTTTAATGAATTGATCTGAGATTTTGGCTTGATGCCTCGAGGTTCTTATGTTGTCTGTATATAATGTTAATAGGGTAGTTGATGTTTGTAATGCTCAAGATGAGATGGTACAAGTTATGTACTTATAAACTAGGATGTAAATGTTATACATTGGTTCTTGATGAAAGAGTTTTCCTATGTTTGGATCTCTTTGTAAATGGTTTTAATTTTTAGTGATTTTCAGCAATCTACTGCTAATGTTTAATTCTGCTTAATTAGTAACGATTTGTTTATTGGTCGCTATAAAAGGGGTTCTAAGGTTTGGCAAATGTGGCAAGTTGGATACTATATCTATAAGATCCTATCATTTTGTTGTGCGAGTTGGGAAGGTGGCCTATGAACTAGAGTGACAATGTGAACTTCAAAGGTTGGACAATGTGTTTCATGTATCTATGTTGAGAGAATGCCATCTAAGAACTAAGAAAATCTATTCAACTAGTTGATGTACAACTTCATGATGACATATGTTATGTTGAAGGTACAATGTTAATTCTAGATTGATGGGGGCACAAGCTGAGGAAAAAGGTATAGTGTTGGTGAAAGTGTTATTATATCACAATGGTGTTGAAGAGGCTACATGATAACTCAAAGAGGATATGCATAGGAAGTACCCATCTCTTTTCTCCTAGGATTTTAGGGGTGAAATCTATGTTAGGTGTTTATTGTTGCAAGACTCATGACCTGTCTTAACCTCATAATCCTAATTTTTTTGCCTTTATCACCTATTTAGATGCTTTTCATGGCACATGCTTAGTTAATAAGTGTTTTGTTTGTGGGATGATGTACAAATTACCCTCGGTTGAGGGTCTCCTTGTAGTTTTAACATAGTATGTTGGTTTCCTTACTCTTTCTCTTTCTTGGTTGTAAGTGGATGCTCTTAGGTGGTATAACTAAGCCTCAATGCCCTCTCTTTAGTTAGGAACCAATGGAAGAAGTTTGGTCTTCCATCAGTAGAGGATCTATGGGAGTGTGCCTGGCCTTTTGTCAGTTGGGAACTGATCAATCCTTTCTTCTAGTCCGTCGGTTTTTTGAAGCACTTGGTATTTTGAAGATGAAGACTAAATGAATTTATATGCTTTTCCATTTGTAGAAAACCAACAGAAGATCCAGTCATTTTACCATCAATGTTTCCATCAACTATCTACTAAAAAATTGTTGGATAGCATGGTAGCAGGTTTGCATCAAAAGAGTTTGATGGAAATTCTATATCATAGCTACCTATGGTTATGTATAAGTTCTCTTCCTATGGTTATCCATAATTTTTTAGAAGAACTTTGACGGGTTTTTTGGTTGTGTCTACCAATGAAACATCTATTTTGTGTGTATCGATGGAAAGTTGGGGTCCCTCTACCAATGCATCAACTAAACAATGAAGGTATAGTTTGTCACTAAAGACATGATAGTTTGACACCTTTTCTCTTTACTCTGGGGATATATATACCCCACTTAGCCTTCATTCAGACTTGTACATCTAATCCTTGAGTTGCAAATGTAGAGCGAGATACCATCGGTTGAGGACAACTGACACAATTTCTATCTTCATCGGTGTTTGTTTATAACAAGATGTACCCCCATTATCTTCTCTACTAATGCAAGGTGAGCCATCTAGTGACTTCTCATCTCTGTCTAGGGTAAGTCCTTGATCTTACGATCCTAAAATATCTTGGACCCTTACTTCTCTTAAAAAATTTCTAAGTTCTAGGGTTTTTTCTATAGAGCCTTACACCCTATTTCCACCGTCTCTTGCTTTCGTAGTTGCCTTTAGTCATGAATCATCAACTATAGAGCATAGTTTCTAAGAAGAAGCTCAGTTCTTGGAGAGTTTGCCTTTGATGCAAGAGTTTGTCATGAAGCTGGGAGCTTAACGATAGCTTTTCATGTGCATACTTGTTTCTTCCTTTGTCAAGAGAGTGATATAACATTTGACTCTATTATTACTACTATCTTCTTTCATGTTGTTCGTCTTTTTATTACATGCACCATAATTTCTAAAGATGGTAATTTTTATCACCTTTAGCGTAAACTGATTGGTTCATATGCCTACATGTTGGAGTTAAACACCACGTGCACCCTTCTTGTATGTGATATATAATTATTGACTTTATTTAGTGAGAACATGGTTGATATATGGGTTGCACGTCCAAAATATATGAGATTGTAAGTTGATATAGACTGTTGTATGTTCTAAATTAGATGCCCCGAATTATTCTTTTGTTGATATGTTTCTAATATACATGAAGATGCCCTCTTTAGGGGAAAAGGAGGGGTTTGTGTATATTTTTTTCTTATGATCTGTGAATGCCTAAGGTGTGACAAATGATGGCATTTGATAGACCTATTTTCCTTATTTATTTTAAGGATTGATGCCCTGAAGTACCTAGAGGTGTAGCATGTGTGCTTTATTTTGAGAAGTTAAGTCATGTAGTTCAAAATTTCATTATCTTATGAACTTATTAATGTTTATGTATTTTCTTAACTATAGGAAACATGTGTTGTGTTCTCATTGATGTATTTTTTTGAATAATGAAATATAACTATAGAAACATAAGTTTAGAGCCCTGATTCAGTAGAAATATTTGCCTAGGTGGTTGAGGGAATAGTTAAATGACTTAACTTTGGAACAACCTAGAGTTGTGAGAAGATGCTCATAGCCATATTTTAGTGAATTTATAGGAACATTTATGATTTAATATCCTATCATCTTTAAATAATTTTAGGATTCGTTAAAGATCAATGATTTGGTGAAGATACATGAGATATGAAATGTTGAGATGAGCTATGTTATGAAGGGTTAATACCCTATTTTTGTGGTATCGTGACCTATGTACCTAGGACGAGCATGAGATTTTTGATTCACTACTAAGCATATATTCACAGTAGATTGATATGTGAGCACTCTACCTATTGTTACCTCACTTTGATATGAGGTTGTGACAAGATATCTAGGGAATCTGTATATCCTTAGATCATGTACAGACTGCTATGATGGCTTATTAGCATCTAGCTAGTTGGTTGGGTAATACACCTCAATTAGTTTAGTACATCTAATATACATATCACTTGTGTGGTATATAAGTTTAGATTTACCAATGAACATGGTTTCACCTTTGGATGGTTATTCATTATTATAATTGGGATATCTATGCTCTCTAACATATTTGTAGGCAACCTTAATGTAAAAACAATTAGGTAAGTGTATACCTTCAGGTATACCATTAGTTCAAATGTTTTTTTTAATCTTATATATTTTATTTGATGAGTAATACATAGTTCATGCATTATATCATATCGTTAGGACTTGGAGTCTCACCCATGTGGCTTTCCATACTTTTAGGTGAGAAGCCCAAATGTTCTGGTAGTATCACAGAGGATCAATAGGGAGGCATACGACCTAGAGTTTGAAGGTGGGTGATGTTTACATGAAGAAATATCTGAGATAGATGAGTTTTGTCTGACCTCCAACAAAGATAATGCATATAGGGATAAATTTATAGTTGTCCCTATACACTCATATTTAGGAGGGAATATTTATGTTGTAACCATTATCCACCTTGGATTTTGACATGCATGCATGACTTATAGAGCCAGTGTTATGGATGTTGTAATATATTATGCATATGATTTTTAGTAACACCACATATGTAATCTTAATATGGTTTTATTTTGTTGTGATATTGTGAGTGTGGCTCTTGGCCTTTTTGTTGACTAAAGGCTTGTAATCTATGACAATTGTGATATGTCCTATGAACCCTCATGTGTATCATATATTTGATGGAATGATATATGTGACAGTTGGTGAAAATGTTACTATGTGACCTCTATGTGGCTTATGTGTCTTATGATGGATTCACGTTCTTATTTTAGATTTTCATTTTTGAGTAATCTTTCTCTTCTATTGTTGGGCATCACAACACCACTCGCCTCTATTTTTTATATGTTATGACAAACATTTAGGGGTATCACCATATCGACTATAAACAAAATAAACCATATATGTAAGATATCTAGTCACAAGGTTGTGTTTTTATGAGGAATATTTTAATACTTATGTTCATCCATACAATATATCTAATTGATTCAGTAGAGAACACATTTATGCATGATAATATAGTTGACTGGAGGATAAAATGATAAAAGTGATCTAGCATTATTACTAAGGAATAGCTAAGTGAAGGCATGATCGGTACATATATCTCAAAAATGAAAAGTTCAAGTTTCTTAGAAGAAGAAAAAAAGTTTTAAATCCAAAATTAATCGTTTGAACATTCAACAAAATGCAACAGACTATTCCTTAAGTTAACCATTCTTCAAATAATATGCACATAACCTCATCTAGTTAGGGAATTAAAGAATCAGGATATGTGACTTACATGTTTATCTTCTAGTAGAAACCATATGTCACCTGATCATGGTCTCGATCACACAATAGACACTATGTTGCCAGCCCGCTCCACATAGACTACAGTTGCATATGTAATAGAGAGGAAGAAAAGAATAACTTTAGGGAGGACAAAGTAGAGATCGATTCACCTTTCTTTTTGAATGATCAATACTTTGAAAAGTTGGTGTAAAGAAGAATGATTAAAGGAAAAAATAAGATGAGACACATATATGAAGTTGAAAGAAGGGGGAGCCAGATTGGCGAGGCAAAAGATGAAAAGAGAAGGTGTAGAATGTAAGTGAGAGGGGAAGGTGAAGTGTTTTGAGTAGTGACTAGATTGTGTCAAAACATGGATAAAGTGTGAATTGCTTTTGCAAGAAGGAGATGTTGGTGAGAGCTAACAATTTGAGGGGAGCAGAATCGATTGACCGGGGGTCTTGTGACATTGTGGAGAAAAATAAGGTTAGTCTTGCGTGGGTATGGGAAATAACAACCACATAAAATATGCTTTAAGTGAAATCAACGATCAAGGACCAACTAGTTTTTGGTCAAGGTAAGACCTTGACAAGGCTTTTCTAACTGTACATGAATGGTGCTTTTGACCATACAATCTTGGCCTTTTTAGGTTTTGTTGTAGTGGTTTGATATGAATTAGATATCTATTTTAAAAACCTTAAGCTATACTACATCTTGAGTTGTCCTATTGTAGGCTTCAAGCATGTGTTACTTAAGTTTTATTTATTAGTTACATACACACTCAGTTTTGAGTGCATCACATTCCCGATGGATCAACCTAATCCTCTAAATTTTCCACATGGAATATTAGACAAATCTACAACACATAGGGTGTTTCCTATTATGAAAATTTATCACATAGGGAGTCGAATTCCCAAATCAAATGTGGTTCATGATGTTTTTCTTCCATAAACCCTAATTATCTCCCATTCAATGAATTTCAAGCACTTTCATCAACTATATATAACCCCATATTCAACAAAAAAATCACTTATATTCACTCTCAATGGAGGAACCATATTAGGGCCAGGTGAGGCTCGTGCCTCACCTTGACTCAAGACATGAAATAATACGATATATAGTGGTTGTTGATTATGCATGAAATCAACGTGATGCACATTCAACACATGGAGTGTCCTTTAGTTCCGGTCGTGTGAATATTAACTGAAAGTTGATCAACAATCCGATGTTATAAAACCACTTATTCCACAATTTAGGCTTTCAGTGATTAGTGTTCACTACCCAACCGCTGGAAGACACTCCAAACATAACATGATTGAAATTGGATGTCGTGTCATAATCAGGACTGCAAATATGTCAAGCAGTATCGAACTCTATCAAACTGTTGTACATATATGAAAGGATAGTTCCCATCTATCACACAGGCTTCCTGTAGCATGCTTGTAGAGGTCAATTCTTGTGTGAGAGTATGTGATATGTCAGTACAGGAACACGAGTGGTATTTTGTCAAATTTTTGATGTCTTCATTCCCAACCTTTGTCGTAATCCATTCGCAAACTACATTGCCCTTTTCTCTCTAGATATCATGCTAGAAGAAAGTGGATGTGGTGTCACATTATCCTACTCCCACAATCTGCTGGTTGTAGCTAAGAGGTGGACGTGCATCCTTGTCCTCCATGTCATCATCCTCTTGGATGCAACAACAAAGTATCATTGCTATCTTCTCCTTTTCCCACCCTTTGTGGCTTTTCCTATCTACAATGCTTGTGCAAGCCAAAATGGATGGGTGCCACTTCTACAGAAGTGAGATGCAAGGTCAACACATAACCTACAATACACTCAAGTGTGAGCATGGTATCATGGGAGAGGGTGTAATGAATCCGTGGTATCGTGGTTAGACATTTGTAGGATACTAACACATATTTTGATTGGATGAGTCCTAGGATATCACATCTCGACCAAACCCAAGATGACTTGATTCATCTAAAGTATTGGAGTGTGTTATAAGTTTGTTTGATAATCTTGTTAACTTTAGATATCATAATATATGGTGGTGTTCATTAATTTTTTTATTTAAGATATCCTACAAACCTGAGAATGTTAGGCTTTAATATGAGTAAGATACCATGCCACCATGATGGTTGGTTAGTTTTAATACATTTCATTTTATGTATGGCTTACTTTTTTCTTCAAATAATTATGTTGTGTTTTCTTTTTACACATGGAAGAACATTAAAATCATAAAATAGTCTTTTATATTGTGCCTCACCCATTTTAATATTCTAACTCCGCCACTATTCACTCTCATGAAAATAGAGAGAACAACTATTATTTGTGTCCAAACTATTTGTAACACCCCTGACTTGGGTTATGAGGTAACCCTAGATGTTTTGCCTAAGTAAGATAATTAGAACCTTGTTTTAATCTTTTTAAAATTAATTAAGACTTAAGGAGAGCTCAAGTTTCAAGTTTGAGCCTAGTTGAAGGTTGTTTGTGTTATATATGATAGTTTTGATGCAAATTGAAATTTACCCAAAGTAAGAGGTTACCATGAAAATTTCCATCTTTGGAGTGTCGCTTCTCTCTCTTAGAATCATCTAGAGGATATAGAAAGGAGGGGCATCTTGTTTGAGTCTTGGTTAAGTAATAGCACTCTTAGTGGTGAAAGAGCCAAAGAGTGTTGAGTGTCTTGAACCCTAGTTGGGGTTGTGTCGAGTTATGAAGTATATATGGGAGTGCCTATCTTCTTGGAAGCCATAGAGGAGGGGACACATCGGTTTAGAAACTTTTTGGAACTAACTATATCGGGCTAAGCACCTAAAAAAGGTGAAGCCTATAAGTTTAGATGCTCCTTGCAAAAGTTGTATCAATTTGCATATAAAGTGATATTGGGTTGTGATATCTTGTCAAGCAAGATACCCAATGGCTGATATCTCATCCTTGAATTATCCATAAGAGTTTTTCATGTCGAGATAATTATGGTTGCATGGTGCCACCATGCATGGACACATATCACCTAGTTATATATGGTGATGACACCTCACATGTAGCCGCTCTCATGAGCCTCAACTATATAAGCCTCTCTTTTCACCTACTAGTGAACATTTCGAGTCTCATATCATACCTCCCTTTGTGGATGACCCTAGGAGCTCAAGGAATATAAGGAGTTTGAGCATCAAGCCTAAGGTGAAGCCATGGTCATCTTCAACCTTGGGTGGACTATGCTTCTCGGATCATGGTTCCTTTCTTTCTTTCTTTTCTTCTTTATCAAGTTCCTAACTATGCTATCTTTTTTCATATAGAAGTGTTGTGATCGAGTCTTGGACTTTTGACAAGTCACCTTAGACCTTGGGAATGTGAAGTTTTGGAGATTTAAGTTCTTGTGGTGATCCTGAGGTGGTTTTTATAACTTGAACTCAACTCTATTATTATTCACCTTCAATCATGCAATACTTGGTGATTCCTTTTCAATTTTGACTTTCCTTGGTTGAATGATGATTTTATGAGATCTAATGGATATATGGGGCTATTGTCCATGAACTAGAGTGTTAGTGGACGAAGCTTTGGAGCTTGAAGATGATGGAATCTCCCATGTACAAACTGATATTGGTTTAAGAAACTCTAACTTGATACAAGGTTATGCGAGGGAAACTGATACACATGAGGTTCTAACCCGTTACTGTTTGTTAAATGTGAATGGCTATTGTTCATATGGTTTTTGAGCCTATCGCCTAAGGATAAGGATGAGGGTAGGCCAATATCTTGAAAGTTGAATGAAGATATGAAGTCTATAGGGCTAACCTGATATGCCCTAATCTTAGCAACCCGACACCCCTCTAACCAAACACCAATGTGAAGGGTGACACACTCCTTGAAGTTATGGCAACACACCATGTGAAGGTGTGGGCGACACACTCCTTTGATGTCATGGCCGAAACACCAAGTAGTGGTGAGGATGGTACCTTGATAAGTGAAAGTATATAAGGGTGTTGATGATGGCTAACCTGATACTATCAAAAACCCTAGAACCTGATATGTATCAAAAATTTAGAGGCCGATTTCACTTGGTGATAGCTAGGGTGACACAATAGATGGTGCTATGGCCGATACACTAGATGACAGTGTGGCTAATACCCTAGAGTATATTGTGGCTGACATACAAAGTGATAGGGTGGTTGATACCCTAAAGTGAGGTCAAGATGTTATGCTTAAGTGAGGTGAAAATATTATGCTAAAGTGTAAAGAAGGTGATGCACCAAGGTATGGTGTAGGTGATACACCAAGATATGATTCATGGTTGATATCACTTGAAGCACCTCAAAACTGATATCACATTAAGTACCTCAAAATTGATATCACATTAAACACCTCAAAATTGATATCAACCTAAGCACCTCAAAACCGATATGACTTTGATGTGACATGGGTGACACAAGTGATAGTGTCATGGGAGACACAAAGTGATAATGGTGTCTAAGTTGATATATCCCCTAACCTGATATTAACTAATTGTGTATAGGGAAACACATCCTTTGATGCTTAGCCCGACACAAGTAAAAGTGTATAGCACGATATAAGACCTAGTGTGTAGGCCAATACACTTTGATGAGTGTAGGCCGACACATGAGGATTATAATCAAGTTGATACTTGATGATGTAATGGGATGGATACACTTTGATAAGTGTAGGCCAATACACTCTAAAGAGGGTCAAGTCGGGACAACAAGTTAAATTGAAACCAATATTCTAGTAAGGATGAGAGAGGAATTTATATCACTCATGATAATAATCAATTAATGATAATTTATGAGAGTAATCAAGTATGTTTGAATAGTTATGGCAAGGAAATAAGCTCCTAGATGAAAGGAGTTATGAATTAGGGTTTGGTGGTTGAATATAACCCTAGAAACCCTAATCAGCTACAATAGAAACCCTAACCCTAATTATGAGAGGGTTGTAACTTGATTGAGTGATTTTTTGTGATATAATTGAATGTAAAGATAATAATATAAGCTTCCAGAGAGGAGGAGTTATGTTTTAGGGTTTGTTATTGAATATAACCTGGAAACCCTAATTAGTTGGAAAGAGAAACCCTAACCCTAATCACAAGAGGGAGTGTAACTTTGAAATGACATGATGATCATAATCAATGGTTACAATAATAAAATCTTAACCATTAAGAAATTATGGATATATAGAAATGAGGGCTATAGTGGTTATAATCTAGTGTAGCTTGATTATGCCTTATGAGGCCTATGGAATAATTGTATCACAAGAAGGATGTGAATAGGTCTAATGACCTAGAAGAGGCATATTTCCTAGTAAGGTGATGTCATACTCAATGATGAGTCTAAGGGATTGATATCCCATGATGAAAGTAATAGGGTAACATAAAGGTGTCCCAACTGTTGAAGAATCCTTGACAATATGATATACCTTTCATACTTGTCACTTGATTGATTCTATAAGATGTTGTAATGCATTTAGCCCATCACCTGGCAAAACAATCATAGGATTGACAAATGTCAATACCTAGCAGTACAATCACATGTGTGACAAAGGTCAATACCTGACAGTATAATCACAAGATTGATAAAGGTCAATCCCTGGCAGTATAATCATAGGATTGATAAAGGTCAATACCTGGAAGTATAATCACATGATTGATAAAGTTCAATACTTGGCAGTATAATCATAGGATTGATAAAGGTCAATACCTGACAGTATAATCACATGATTGACAAAGGTCAATACCTAGCAGTATAATCACAAGATTGATAAAGGTCAATACTTAGCAGTATAATCACATGATTGATTGATTGATAAAGGTCAACACCTGGCAGTATAATCACAAGATTGATAAAGATCAATACCTATCAGTATAATCACAAGATTGATAAAGGTTAATACCTGGTAGTATAATCAAAGGATTGACAAATGTGAATACCTAGCAGTATAATCACATGATTGATAAAGTTCAATACCTGGCAGTATAATCACATGATTGATAAAGGTCAATACCTGAAAGTATAATCACATAATTGATAAAGGTCAATACCTGGCAATATAATTACAGGATTGATAAAGGTCAATACTTGGCAGTATAATCACATGATCGATAAAGGTCAATACCTGGCAGTATAATCACATGATAGATAAATGTCAATACCTGGAAGTACAATCACATGATTGATAAAGGTCAATACCCTGTAGTACAATCACAGAATTGATAAAGATTGATACATGGCAGTATAATAATAGGATTCACAAAGGTTAATACCTGGCAGTACAATCACAGGATTGATAAAGATTAATACCTTGTAGTATAATCACAGGTTTGATAAAGGTCATGTTATGACCCGTTTTAAAGCCTATTGGTAAGCAGTATGATTTGAGCCTAATTAAAGTTATTTGAGTTAATTTATGTGCCCATGAGGTAGTTAGTGAATCATTAACTTGATTTAGTTGAATCAGGCACATAAGATCAATTGGTGCATAATTAAGATGATTAATTTGAGTAAAGTAATAATTGGAATGTTGAATCAGTAAAACAATGTGATTAGCATGTTTTCATGCCTTGGGTTTGTAGTGGGCCTCATTCTTGAAAAGATGCAAAAGAAATCATGCTATTCGGACCTCCAAGTCAATAGTTATGACCTTTTTCCATTTTCAGGGTCAAACTTGCAATTTTTCCACGTTTTGGCGTTATAACCTTTCTTTTTCTTTTTCTTCTTCCTTATATGTTCTCGATTTCCAATAAGTAACCGCTTGAAGCGGCTGTAGCTAGTTAGCACTGATCGGGTGATTTTCAGAGCAGAGCAACGGAGCTCTGTTCCCAACAGCTCCTCTCCCTTCTTTACCTTTCTTCTTCTTCTTCTACCTCTCTTCCTCTTCCCCTACTTCCTTTCTTGGCTAGCGCTACTTGCAGCTTGGCAAGCGGCATCTACGGCAGCCATAGCTGCATTTTACAGCAGCAATTGGGTGCCGTTTTGGGCACCTAGCAGCCAAGAAGCTTCCCTTGAGCTCGGCTATAAGGCTAGGATCCAAATCCGTAGCCAATTGCTGTGATTAGGCACTTAGCTAGCAAGGGCAGCGCTAGACTAGTGAGAGGAGCAGCACCTGCAGTAATGGCCATGGCGTCCTTTTGGCGTGGGAAGCAGCACGATTCGACGCCATCGACCTCGGCTTGGAGTTCTAAGTTCGAAATAGCAGCCCTAGCTCACGAGCAGCTGTTCTATTGAGATCCTAGCTACTTCATCGCCAACCTGTGGTGAGCGTGAAGCAGCTTGCCGTGAACAACAACAGTAAAAGCCAAATCAAAGGAAGAAGACAACCCAATTTCGCCCGGAATCAGGCCTTGGACGCATCTCCGGACGAATCCGGACAGTCCAAATCGCTGTGAGTGGGGTTTCATTTATTTATCATTAATAAACTCAGGCGTTTGAATATTTTCTGTTTTGTGTGCGAATTACGCTGATAACAGGCATTATCAGGCGTCGGGCAGCGTTTGGCGTCGCCCGACTTTTTATTTCATAAAATGCTTCTAGACGTTGTTATATGATTTAGTTTAGTATCTGATTAGTGTGGATTGAATCAGTGAATTTATATGGTTCATTGGAACTTGAAATACGTAATATGATTGATGAAAATAATAGAATTTCCTGTATTATAACTGCAATGTATACGTTGAGCATAAAATGGATGTGTAGCATTGAAACTGGATAAGTTGATACTGAGTCATGTTTATAGATGACATATGATATATATATGGGTTTTTTTTAAGAGATGTTCAGAATGTGAAATAAGTATGAAATGTGATATTCCTGTTTAAATGGTTATATGTTAAATCAGTTAATAGACTTAGGTGCCCTAACACCGTAGAACCCCTTTGACAGATCTGCTTCTTAGGGGTGAAACTCGTGTTCAACATCAACGCGTGCGATGTCACGGTGGCACGAGGATGGAAAGACAGTGTTCAACAACAACGCGTGCGATGTCACGGTGGCACTGGAGTAAATAGGGGTTATTCAACAACAACGCGTGCGATGTCACGGTGATAACCCAGACCTCCTGAGCCTGTGTACTCAGGTTAGAGGAGGAGTTCAGAGCACTCGATGTAGTGCAGTGAGGCCGATGAGCCTCGAGGCCGATGATCCTGAAGGCCGATGAGCCTGTGGGTCCTGTGGAAGAGCAGGGCTGGCGTCACACTTAGCATTTCCCGGGTGTGTCGCTAAGTCTTGTACGGTGGGATCGTAGTTCGCTACGGATCTTTATATGCAGGGTACACTGCATATGATTAGGGCATAATAATAATATAAATTGGTACTCATATAGGATCACAGTAAATTAAAGTATTCGAACTTTTGTGCTATTTCTTTATATCTGTTTATCTGTTCAAATTATCTGTTATTGCATGGAAATGTGATTATATTCTGCAAATCTGTTATGTTATTAGAAGTGCCCTGCTTAGTACTGTACTTATGTTTTATGTCAATTTATAAACCTGATGAGTTGTTTAGTGATAGCTAAGTGAAATGCTATTCACTGAGCGAGTAGGATCATACCTCTACTCAAAACATTTTCAGGTCATCACAGGAATCTGGAGGATCCTTTCATCCTAACGCTCAGTCTGTAGAAGGTTTATGTAGTTAGTAGTTAGAGGTCTCTTAGTCCTTTCCCCTCGATCTTTGGGATAAGGTGTGGGTGAGAGAGAATGTGTATAAAGATGTAAAATAACTTTCATGCCTTATTTTATGTTGATCAATGTAATATGCTGTAGACTATGTTTATATTGCTAGTCAGTTTAATAGAAATGCTTTCGCCAGTTTGTTTAGATTTAGTTTACAGCATAAATCAGATTATCTTTTTAATGTCTTTAAAATGTTTTAAAATCTCAAAGTGGGTTGGCTTGTGTGTAATCCCTCCGTCGCGCCCTAATCTCGTGATTAGTGGGTAATGCGAGATCGGGGTGTGATATCTTAGTATCAGAGCATAGGTTGAGTATATGAATACTCTAAGTCAAGGTCAGGGGACGATAAGAGACCAATAGGATTAGGACTTAAGTGTCTTCCTTCTAACTGCGATTTTCTAACAGGAAGTGTTCTGTTATACTATTGCAGATAGCAGGAAGAGGATGTGGTCACGAGAACCAAGTAAAGAGTTTATGTTGAATCGCCAGGGATCATTAGGGTCGAAAGATAGAGTTATAAGTGAGAAAAATAAGAAGTGATATGTCTTTAGCTCTGGGAGGTCTGAGTGTTTAGATACCCTGGCCAGGTGTCTGAATAATTAGATTGACCAGTATCAAGCTACTCTGTCTATTCTTCTCTGTATGCCCTGGCCAGGTATGCAGAGGAAGGATAGGCTAGAGAGAAACCCTAGAAATCCTAGGGTTAAGAAACTGGAAATTTATGCAGGAGTAAGAGATTAAACATAGGATGTGATGCAACTCTTGTTTTATATTGCTTATTTGATTGGAACTCATTATAAATGCTCTTATATGTATGGATTTAGATTTTTAGTTTATAGAATAAATATGATTCTTTAATATTGTTGTGTGTCATGAAGTGATTTATTTATTGTTTATATTCTTTGTATTAAGTATACCAAAAATTATGTTTAAATAAGTCTGCCCTAGGTGGATATTCTTTCCACATGTTTGAGATTAATAGGGGTAGATTAATCCCGAGTAGCTCTTGGCTGCAGGACTACATGTTCGGCCTGGTCCGGCTGGCAGGATGCGTTACTGGGATCTAATGACTCCTATTAACAATAAAATAAGAGTAGACTCTGGATGAATTAGACCCGTAACATAGTGATAATGTATATACACTAGGATGTTTTAACTATGATAAGAAGTCTAGATGTTCTTTTGTCTTGCGAATTAGCGTTTGAGAAGCATAGACCCTAATCGGCCCAAAATAGGGTTTTGATGATACATAAACACAAAATTTGATAAGTAAAGTGTCTCAGTAAATAATTTTTAGTATTTTATGTGTAACTCTGATTTAGTTAAAATTTGGATATGATTTGGATATATAAAATTTAAACAACATTGGAAAATATCAGAATTTTTGAAGAATGTTCTGACTTGTTTATCGGCCGAGTTTCAAACTCGACCGATCACATTTTCTGAATGATATAGCAGTGTGGTAATTGAATTATATCTTTTTATTGATATATCCAATTGATCTCAAATTTTAACTGTGCTTGAAAAACACAATTTTAGATACTCTGTTAAATTGGCGTAATTTTTGGATGACTTTTGATCTCTACAGTGAGGGTGTCGGCCGAGTTTACAACTCGACCGAATCTGCTGCAGACTGCAATATAGCAGTGCACTGTTTTATTTTTAATTATTTATTGGTAATTAGAAATGATCTCAAAATTTTACTGGACGTCTGAAACTTCATTAGGTATAACATGTAAAATATCCAGAATTTTTGGAGCTTCTGTTAGCTATTTAATAAATGAATTACAGAAACTATTGTGAAAACTGAATTTTCAGCCAATATAATTAAAGTTGAGTGTTGGGTTAATATGCTATTGACCCAAGCAGCTCAAATTGATCTATATGATCGACCACACACACACACACACAATAATGCTATGTTACTGATAAGGACCAAACCCTAAAATGATTTGAGTTGTAGTAGTTCATGGGATATTACTAGTGATTTAACCTTGAATACTAGTATCTTTGTAAAATAAGACCTTGAGATTTGTTCTATGTAAAGTAATCTGGCAGTGATAGTGATCTAGGGTTTATAGGTAGCTAATCTGAACGGTACATGAACAACATGAAATGACTTAGATAAAAGAGTAAAACATAAAATTGAAATGTAACGATAAGAAAGTAGCATAGAATGCGGAGTATTATCCGATAGATGATCTAAAGATAGCTGATGTAGTTCATGTTTTTAAGACATGGCATCACTATCTTTATGGTGTGACAATAGATTATCACCCTGGTAAGGAGTATATGGTGGCTGATGCTTTCAGCAGAAAGTCAAGTTCAACAACTAATGCATTCTCTATGACAGGTTTCAATAGAGACCTGTTAGTAGAAATGTGGAAGTTGAACTTAGACTTAGGGGTGACAACACAGAGTGATTTGATTATATAGATGTAAGTTAAGCCTACTTCTTATGATCAGATCAAGGAACTACAATAGGGTAGATTATCACCCTAGTAAGGAGTATATGGTGGCTGATGCTTTCAGCAGAAAGTCAAGTTCAACAACTAATGCATTCTCTATGACATGTTTCAATAGAGACCTGTTAGTAGAAATGTGGAAGTTGAACTTAGACTTAGGGGTGACAACACAGAGTGATTTGATTGTATAGATGTAAGTTAAGCCTACTTCTTATGATCAGATCAAGGAACTACAATAGGGTGATAGTGAGTTAAACCAGACCATGCATGACATGATAGGAGGAAAAGAGACCAGAGTTTAAGTTTTTAAGATGATAAGGTGTTGTATTAGCATGACATGTTGTGTGTACCTCGAGATAGTGAGTTGAAAGAAAAGATTCTTATGGAAATGTATGTATTGATGTATGCTATGCTTTCAGGAAACACTAAGATGTATATGAATCTCAAGAAGCTGAAATGATGGTCAGATATGTAGAAGGATGTAGCTGAGTACGTGGTTAGAAGTAGTGTGTGCCAGTAGGTTAAGGCTGAACCCTAGAAATCTACAGCTACCTTGTAATCTTTTTTCTATGCCTGAATGGGAATGGGAACATATCACAATGGATTTTGTGATAGGGTTGCCCAAGACACCTAGAGGTTATGATTTGATATGAATGATTGTGGATAGACTAATTTAGTCTGCTTACTTTCTTCATATTGAGTCAACCTTTGATGTTTCAAAACTTGACTAAGATATACATGGATGGAATAATTAGGTTGCTTGGTAATCTAGTTTCAATCATGTCATTTTGAGAACCTAAGTTCACATCTAGGATCGTAGAAACAGTTGCATCGTGCTTCGGGCACAAAGATAAGATTCAGTACAACCTTTTTACCCGCATACGGATGGTCAGTCTGAGAGAACCATTCAGACTCTTAAGGACATGCTGAGAGCATGTGTTATGCATCTCAGTGGAAGTTGGGAAGAACATTTAAGTCTTATAGAGTTTGCTTAGTGTGAATGTTGAGTTTAGAAATACACAACTGATAATGGTTTGGTTTGAATATAAACCCAGGCAATACAAATTTGGTAAACCATTAGGTGCATGATTTCAAGATAGTAAGATAGCATTAAAATATGCAAATAAATCTAGTTGCATGCTTCCTATTATGTTAATGTGTGTGACTTAACATTTACATGAATTGGCACATTTCTCTGAGATATCATTAGAAATTCTCAAGTACTATTAAATATTTGTGTATGATACGTAAATAACTCTTAATTGAGTTACGTGATGCATAAACCAGGATTTGGGTTAATATGCACGTTCTTCGAGAAATTTCAGATAATTTAAAAATATTACAGATGGTTTCTTATAGGTGAAGTAAATTACTCTTATTGGTGTAATAAGATGTTTAATTACATGAATTCAGTATGTATGTGCCAAAATTGATTTGAGTTTGGGATATTTATGAATTTTTAATCTGCCTGCATGCATGATATAAAGATTACTCAGTAATTACAATGATTTGAAATATACTGCTCTGCCAGTTCTAGAATGATACCGTATTGTGATTTGAACCGCAATCCAACAGATGAGATAACGGAAACCCTAAGAGTAGGGTGTTGCCATATGACTAGTGAATGAGATAACCCTAAGAGTAGGGTGTTGGCATGTGATGAATGAATAAGGCAAAAGAAACCCTAAGGATAGGGTGTTCAATGAATCAAGTATTTTGATATCAATTTTCAGTATGAGATGTAGTGATGTTTAACAGTTAAATTGCATGATTTTATTTTAGTACCAAATTGACATGCATTCTGATTATTTAAGAATTTTAGTTGTCTGCATGTATAGTATGATAATTTCTCAGTAATTACCATAAATTGAGATATTGTTATAACAGTTCTACAAAGACAATGTTTTGTGGTTTGATCTGGAATTAGATCAGATGTGTCCTATGTTGAGGGACCAATACAAATAGCTGATCTGAGGATCAAGAAACTTAAGAATCGTGAGATACCTTAGAGAAGGTTTTGTGGAGAAACTACAACCTAGAAGGAGCCACATGGGAAGTTTTGGGGTTAGATGTGCGTAACAAGTTTCCTTTTCTCTTTTAGGAATTTCGGGACGAAATTCTTATAAGGGAGGGAGATTGTTATGACCCGTTTTAAATCCTATTGGTAAGCAGTATGATTTGAGCCTAATTAAAGTTATTTGAGTTAATTTATGTGCCCATGAGGTAGTTAGTGAATCATTAACTTGATTTAGTTGAATCAGGCACATAAGATCAATTGGTGCATAATTAAGATGATTAATTTGAATAAAGTAATAATTGGAATGTTGAATCAGTAAAACAATGTGATTAGCATGTTTTCATGCCTTGGGTTTGTAGTGGGCCTCATTCTTGAAAAGATGCAAAATAAATCATGCTATTCGGACCTCCGAGTCAATAGTTATGACCTTTTTCCATTTTTAGGGTCAAACTTGCAATTTTCCACGTTTTGGCGTTATAACCTTTCTTTTTCTTTTTCTTCTTCCTTATCTGTTCTCGATTTCCAGTAAGTAACCGCTTGAAGCGGCTGTAGCTAGTTAGCGCCGATCGGGTGATTTTCAGAGCAGAGCAACGGAGCTCTGTTCCCAACAGCTCCTCTCCCTTCTTTACCTTTCTTCTTCTTCTTCTACCTCTCTTCCTCTTCCCCTACTTCCTTTCTTGGCTAGCGCTACTTGCAGCTTGGCAAGCGGCATCTACGGCAGCCGTAGCTGCGTTTTACAGCAGCAATTGGGTGCCGTTTTGGGCACCTAGCAGCCAAGAAGCTTCCCTTGAGCTCGGCTATGAGGCTAGGATCCAAATCCGTAGCCAATTGATGTGATTAGGCACTTAGCTAGCAAGGGCAGCGCTAGACTAGTGAGAGGAGCAGCACCTGCAGTAACGGCCATGGCGTCCTTTTGGCGTGGGAAGCAGCACGATTCGACGCCATCGACCTCGGCTTGGAGTTCTAAGTTCGAAATAGCAGCCCTAGCTCACGAGCAGCTGTTCTTTTGAGATCCTAGCTACTTCATTGCCAACCTGTGGTGAGCGTGAAGCAGCTTGCCGTGAACAGCAACAGTAAAATCCAAATCAAAGGAAGAAGACAACCCAATTTCGCCAGGAATCAGGCCTTGGACGCATCTCCGGACGAATCCGGACAGTCCAAATCACTATGAGTGGGGTTTCATTTATTTATCATTAATAAACTCAGGCGTTTGAATATTTTCTATTTTGTGCGCGAATTACGCTGATAACAGGTGTTATCAGGCGTCGGGAAGCGTTTGGCGTCGCCCGACTTTTTATTTCATAAAATGCTTCTAGACGCTGTTATATGATTTAGTTTAGCATCTGATTAGTGTGGATTGAATCAGTGAATTTATATGATTCATAGGAACTTGAAATACGTAATATGATTGATGAAAATAATAGAATTTCCTGTATTATAACTGCAATGTATACGTTGAGCATAAAATGGATGTGTAGCATCGAAACTGGATAAGTTGATACTGAGTCATGTTTATTGATGACAGATGATATATATATGAGTTTTTTTAAGAGATGTTCAGAATGTGAAATAAGTATGAAATGTGATATTCCTGTTTAAATGGTTATATGTTAAATCAGTTAATAGACTTAGGTGCCCTAACACCGTAGAACCCCTTTGACAGATCTGCTTCTTAGGGGTGAAACTCGTGTTCAACATCAACGCGTGCGATGTCACGGTGGCACGAGGATGGAAAGACAGTGTTCAACAACAACACGTGTGATGTCACGGTGGCACTGGAGTAAATAGGGGTTATTCAACAACAACGTGTGCGATGTCATAGTGATAACCCAGACCTCCTGAGCCTGTGTACTCAGGTTAGAGGAGGAGTTCAGAGCACTCGATGTAGTGCAGTGAGGCCGATGAGCCTGAAGGCCGATGAGCCTGTGGGTCCTGTGGCAGAGCAGGGATGGCGTCAGACTTAGCATTTCCCGGGTGTGTCGCTAAGTCTTGTACGGTGGGATCGTAGTTCGCTACGGATCTTTATATGCAGGGTACACTGCATATGATTAGGGCATAATAATAATATAAATTGGTACTCATATAGGATCACAGTAAATTAAAGTATTCAAACTTTTGTGCTATTTCTTTATATCTGTTTATCTGTTCAAATTATCTGTTATTGCATGGAAATGTGATTATATTCTGCAAATCTGTTATGTTATTAGAAGTGCCCTGCTTAGTACTGTACTTATGTTTTATGTCAATTTATAAACCTGATGAGTTGTTTAGTGATAGCTAAGTGAAATGCTATTCACTTAGCGAGTAGGCTCATACCTCTACTCAAAACATTTTCAGGTCATCACAGGAAACTATTGGATCCTTTCATCCTAACGCTCAGTCTGTAGAAGGTTTATGTAGTTAGTAGTTAGAGGTCTCTTAGTCCTTTCCCCTCGATCTTTGGGACAAGGTGTGGGTGAGAGAGAATGTGTATAAAGATGTAAAATAACTTTCATGCCTTATTTTATGTTGATCAATGTAATATGCTGTAGACTCTGTTTATATTGCTAGTCAGTTTAATAGAAATGCTTCCGCCAGTTTGTTTAGATTTAGTTTACATCATAAATCAGATTATCTTTTTAATGTCTTTAAAATGTTTTAAAATCTCAAAGTGGGTTGGCTTGTGTGTAATCCCTCCGTCACGCCCTAATCTCGTGATTAGTGGGTAATGCGAGATCGGGGTGTGACAGGTCATTACCTGATAGTATAATCAGAAGATTGATAAAGGCTGATACCTGAAAGTACAATCACAGGATTGATAAAGGTCAAACCCTGGCAGTACAATTACATGATTGATAAAGATCAATACCTGACAGTATAATCATAGGATTGATAAAGGTCAATACCTAGTAGAATATGATCGATAAAGATTAATACCTGGAAGTATAATCACATGATTGATAAAGGTTAATACCTGGCAGTATAATCACAAGATTGACAAAGGTCAATACGTGGTAGTATATTAGCATGATTCACTGATATCATACCCTAACAAGAGTGCAATCAGGATTGGTTATGAACCATATCCTGATAAGAGTGTGGCTACCTGCCATGACTCAATAATACAATCAAGATTGACTATGGGTCATACCCTGATAAGGGAATAATTACGGATTGTATCTCTCTAGTATTGAGCATATATACCCAGGCTAGCTAAATTGTAGTTTGACTCATAATGTCACTGCTAATAATCTCATACTGACTGAGAGATGAGAGATCGTGGAGTCTGACTCTTCCATGGACCTTGTATGACATTGATGCTACCTAATTTAGGTTGGTTGGAGCATGAGTAGTATACCTCATCTCCTCTGGGCATAAGATTGATTGTTAAAAGATGTAATCAGCCGTGTAACGTATTTGCTTGAAGACTACTTGAAAAATAAGATTGCTCTACTCTGCATATAACAAGTAGTTATACCTATTTAATTCAATAAAGGTTTCTTCTGTTCTCTTTCATTAGATTTATCTGTGATAATAATAATGTTGGTAGAGAGTTATATCTCTTGATGGGACTTTAGTCTCACCTTGTGGGTTCCACAACTTTTTAGGTGTACGTGCTTGAGGTAACAGAGATCGTAAAAGTTAAGATAGGACATCAGTAGGAAGAAGACTTGAAATTTGAGATGGTGTGCTGTCAGTTGTGTCTTGTTGTAGATAGAAGTCATATGTGTTGTCCCTGTACTCTCAGGTTCTTGGGAAATAGTTTCATATCCGATTTTACAATCGATCTAGGTTGTTGGCTAAAAGGTTGTTATTGCTGATAGTTTGCTCATGTATATGTTTTTCGTAAAAGCAAACTAATATCAGAAGAAATAGGGATGTTGTTGAGACAACACATGTGTGATGCATCATGTTGTATATGATAGGCTTTGGGACTTTCTATAATAAATTTCCTGGCAATGGCTCTTTATGAAAAATGATTTTAAGTTTTAGTGATTTTTGGTAATTCACTGTTAATGGTTGTTTCTGTGTGATTTTGTGTGATGTCGTGATCAGTTTGATAGCACTCGTCACACTATTACCCTTATTCTGTCTCTAGCAAAATACTTGCACTACAACACAATTTTCGACATACTAATTAACTACAAACACAATTAGGAAATTAAACCAACATATATATATATATATATTTCTTTATATTTCTTATCTTGTCTCCATCTTTAAAATTCATTATACATCTATTTTATTAGCTTCTTCATGATCTAGTTGATTTGAATGCATCAACTATGTCTAACTAGTTTTAGAATCGAGCACTATGTTTGGTGCAATACTTCTCATCTTAAAACACAATATGCTTCATCCTTATGTAAAACTCAAATTAATATATCCATATTGTCTATATACAAACAATCATTTTCTTTATCCAATATAATGTTGCTTATTTGATTTTTTCGATTATATATATATATATATATATATATATATATATATATATATATATATATATATATATATATATATATAAACTATCATCATATTGTTTTCTACAATATCCTTTTTTTGTGGTGTACATCTACACACATTGACAAATGTTCTTTTATATTTTGGCTTTAAAGTTACAACAATTGTTATTTGTGGTTATTTTAAATAATAGTTTATAAATCTAAAATGTTATTTTCTATTATGATTGATGCAAAATATAATAAACTAAATATTATAATTTGTTTTATGCATAAAAAGAAAGAGAATCTCAAGTTAAAAAAAAACTATAACTTATTATTTATAGCGAGAATTTTCAGATCTAGTACACGTTATATGGTTATCGCCGGACGGTGGTGATCCACAAGGTTGGATTTGGAGAAAATTTTGTATGACCCGTTTGAAAATAACTCGTTCTTCACCGGTACCCGCATTTTAATTTGAGGTCTAACACAAAGTCCGTGCTCATCTTGAGGCCAAGAGTTGTTGGCCAAGTCAATTGTTTTGTTTTATCGTTGTTTTTACTTTCTACAACCAAAGTTCAAATCTGGACCTCAAAGTACGTGTGCAATACTCATTTACATTCAGTGGCACGTCCTAGATGTGCAATGTCCCTGTCTCCTGGTAGATAAACAGCAATCAGTACCACGGGCAGGACATGTTTTATGTTGTGGGTGTTTTGGGCGTGTTTGCCTAGAAGTGAAACAGTGTCGTCCACTAATAACGAGTAAAAGAAGTACCAGGATATTGGCATGCATGATGGCATCCACCCAATTATGCAGTATTGTCGTGGCTGAGATAAGAGGCCACTCTCACCACCGAACCCGAGACTGCCGCGAAAGTTGGACAGAAAGAGAGCCATGCAAACAGGTGATTTTGATCGCCTTTATCAGTGTAAAGATCTTTTAGGAACTGAGGACACGATCCTCACCCACCACAGTACCACACATATGGTGCAACTCGGGCCTACTTGGTTCATGTATGTTTCGCAAATTCGCAGGCTTTCACCTACGCCATTTTTGATGTGCAAAGATTAACCGGGACACCGGTTCGTGACTGACAAAGATGGCGTATCTGTAATATTTTTTAAAGAACAAGGGCATAGGGCTGGATCTGCCACATCCTCAAGCAGATTCGGAACAGCGAAGTCTGCCCGCGTGGGGGCTTAGCAACTTGCAAGGTGCGTGCGGCAGCACGGGGAATATCCGAAATGGATAAAGGAATAAAGCCTTCCGAGCGTTCGAATATACTCCTTCCCTGCCGACACGCGTTAACGTGGGTCTTCATGGACGCTGCCGCCGGCGTGGCGGTGGGTTTTCGTGGTGGTTTACCTTTTCGACTGAAGAAGGAATGTTACGGGTGGTTTTGAAGGGAAAATATTATCTAGAGGCAGAATGGGATGCACTGAAGTACGTTACTCCCTCTTTTATTTCGTTGTTTAGCACATAAAATTATAAACTATTTCTTATTTTGCCTCCCATTCTGCCTTCCAATAGCATATAGGATTATAAACCAAAATAGCACGATTTCATAAAAATATGTACTGAAATAGCACCATAGTCATCTTAATTTACTGTATCCGGGGCTGAAAGCGCAAAAAAAATGGCGTTTTCAGCTGAAAGCGCCAAGTTTTTGACGTTTTTCATGCAAAAGCGCCAAAAAATTGGCGTTTTTTTTTTTTTTTTTTTTTTTTTTTTTTTTTTTTTTAACGTTTTTACATTGAAAACGCCAAAAACTTGGCGCTTTCAGCTGAAAACGCCATTTTTTGGCGCTTTTGGCCCCCGGATACAGTAAAACGCCAAAACTGCTGGCGCTTTCACCCGAAAGTGGGCTATTTCGGGAATTAAGATGGCTTTGGTGCTATTTCAGTACATATTTTTATCAAAGTGTGCTATTTTGGTTTATACTCCTAGCATATAATCTCTTTTGAGAGGACAGTGAATATGAGCAGTCACCTGTCGCACCTGTACGTCCACGATAAAGAAAGCAGGCAGCCAATCAACAGACACGCATACGAGGGGAGGATCTAGATTTTGAACATTAGGAAAAGAAGGGGGGGGGGCGGCAAGTTTACCTTTATTGTCTAGTTTACAAACATGATATTGGTCATGAGTAGTTTTTTTAAAAAACTTTTTAGGACTTTATGTACTCAATTATATATCAAAAAATTATGTTCCAATCTAGATATGAAGCTTCACTGCCTAGTTAAAATAAACTAATAACTAAGCTTCACTTATTAGTAGATGATTTGAAATTTCATCTTCATTTCTATATGAAAATTATAGTAATGAGGAATTTGAATAGTATTTTATACTTATATTTTGATTATGAAAGGAAAATGATGATAAAGATAATAAGCACACCTCTATAATTGTAATTTTACCTTTTGCATTGTGTATGTTTTGAAAAAATAATTTTGTTGCATGCTCTTTATGTATAACAATCAAAAGTCAATTAAAATTTTGATAAAATATACATGACAATAACGAAATACCACATGCAATTTAAAATATTTAGTAGCTTTGAAAACAAAACACCACATGCAATTTGAAATACTAACACATTAGATGACATTCATTTTTCACCTTTTAGTGTATAAATGCATGGCAAGAAGTAAAGTTACTAGTTTTGTTGTAGCTAATAAGAAAGATACGACTGATAAAATTGGCAGCTATCAATCAAACATCTAGATATCATCTCAGAAATGTTCTACTTAAAAATTGATGTTGGATCTTCTTTTAAAGTACATATGGATCTATGCATGTGAGAATACCATAAGTTGCTCGATGTTCTTAGAATCAGGTGATTCTCCCTTATGCCAAAGATTTTTTATATCCCCTAGATATGAGTATTGAAGATGTGAATTGGGAACTCTTTCATGGTAAAGGTCTACATTGTCTTGATCAACTTTTTGCAACACCTTATTAGATGATAAGGAGGACAAGATGGGTTGTGTCTCAGTAGTCACAACTATGTTAATATCTAGCTTCATCAAGATACTTATAAGAGAATGTGTAACAACCTAGATTTTCTCTCTCCTCCAACTATGCACATCTTGACTCATTATATACTCAAGTTGACTTCCTCAATCATCTTTGGATGCTTTAGAATCACATGTTGCTCGATTGATGAGTATGATGGCTAAATTTTGATTTTGAACTTGATTGTATAGTGTTGAGTGTCTTATTAACTTTAAGGATGAATTTTGAATTTTTTAGATAATTCAAAATCCTTATCTTAACCTCTATCCATTTCTATTAGATAGAATATAAATTTTGTGATTCCATAGTGAAGATTTCACCCAAATTAGAGGTCCAAGAACAAAGTTATGATAATTTGATTATGCAATATTTCTAACTTATCATCACCTCAATTTTGCAATTTTTCCTTTCTTGGGCCTAAGCCTTTTAGTCTCCAACCAGATGCACACCCAACTTGTTGCTGCTAGTCCACCACAGACTATTGATCCAACAGACAATATCACACATGCTAGATATGACGACCATGGGTGGTCTTCTACCTTGATCACTAGAGCCACAATGCCCTAGGGCACTGACCAAGGTAGGGGGAACGTCCCATAGTGACCCTTGGTCCCAATCAAGGGTAAGGAAGTATCCCCCTCATCTTCCCAACCTCAATCCAACCTTCTCCGAGGTGTATGGGCTATGGGGGAGGGTATGGAGTATCCCTCTTCCCATGTATACCAAAGCCTATATCTCATATGACCTTGCCAATAGGGTCACCTACTTGATAGTGTTTATCTTTTAGATACCATGTGTACAAGCTGGAGTCCGCTTGTACTTGCATCCTCTTCCTTTTTTGTGTGGCCATGGGATTTTGGAGTTGGGACCAAAGTAGCAACTCATAAGTGCTTTGTCGAAGAATCACCTACTTGTACGACGACTATAATTCACATATTAGGTGTACAGGCTTGAGCCATCTTGTATTTTCAATTTTCATTTGTGTGGAAAGAGGACGGAGGGTGTTGGTTAATTTACTAAATTACTTCCACAACATTATCTATCTCACAAATAATTAATTAATAATTTTAATCTTAAAAGCATAACATGCATGTGATCATGTTCTTTTTTCATGATGTTTGGTTCAATGTAAATGATTAAATATAAAAACTATTAATTCATTTGAAGTAGGACACATAGAGATAAAGTGGGAAGAAAATGCCTCATATTATGTGAACCTTAACTAATGACAAAAGGCATGATAGACACGGCTACAAATTTATTGGTTCAACATTCATGACTAAATTAAATTAATTTTAGTTCATATAGAATAGGACTTGTAGAGATAAAGTGAGAGGAGAAAATACTCAAATTATGTTAACATTAGCTAATGACATAAGGTAAAGTTGTTCTTTAGACATTAATGACAAAATTAAATTATTTATAATTCTTATGAAGTAGGACATGTAGAGATAAAGTGAAAGAACAAAAGACTCGAATTCTCTGAACGTTAGCTAATAACAGATATTAGTATAGACATGGATAAAAAATTATTGGTTTGACATAATTGACTAAATTAAATTAATTCTGATTCATTTATAGTAGAACTTATAGAGACAAAATTACTAGTTTGACATTAGTGACTAAATAATACAGTAGTACATGTAGAGATAAAGTAGGAGAAAAGGCTAAAATTCTATGAATGTAATCTAATGGCATGAAGCATTTTAAATAGGGATACAAAATTGTAAAGTCGAAACTAGTGATGAATTAAAATTAATTCTAGTCCATGTGAAGTAGGACATGTAGAGATAAAGTGGGAGGTAAAAAGGCTCAAATTCTACAAATATTAGCTAATAACATAAGGCATGGTAGAAAGGGGTACACATTTTTTGATCTTCATTAATGACTAAATTATATTTATTTTAATTCATATGAAGTAGGGCATGCAGAGATAAAGTGGGAGGAAAAAAAGCTTAAATTTTGTAAACTTTAGTAAATGAGAAAAAAAAATTGTTTGTTAAACATTAATGACTAAATTAGACTAATTCTAATTAATATGAAGTAGGACATATAGAGATAAAGTGGGAGGAGAAAAGGCTCAAATTCTATGAATGTTAGCTAATGACATAAGGCATGATAGAAGGAGATACAAAATTACTGGTTTGACATTAGTGACTAAATAAATTAATTCATTGTTCTAAGTAGGATATGTAGAGATAACATTGGAGGAGAAAAGGCTAAAATTATGTGAACGTTAGCTAATGACATAATCATGATGAATATGACTAAAATTTTGTTACTTTGACATTAATAACTGCATTGAATTAATTCTAATTCATATGAAGTAGGATATGTAGAGATAAAGTGGGAGGAGAAAATGCTCAAATTCTGTGAACTTTAGCAAATGATAAAAGGCATGATAAAAAATTGTTGCTTATACATTAGTGTCTAAATGAAATTAATTATAGTTCATATGAAGTAGGACATGTAGAGATAAAGTTGGAGGAGAAAAAGCTCAAAGTATGTGAACAACTAACGACATAAGGCATGATAAAAGGTGATACACAAATCATTGGTTTGTGACTAATAACTTAATTAAATTAATTCTAATTTATATAAATTAGGACATCTAGAGATAAAGAGGGATGAGAAAATGCTCAAATTATGTGAACAACTAGTGAGAGAAGCCATGATAGAAAGGCCCACAAAATTGTTGTTTCTACATTAATGACTAAATTAAATTCTAATTTTAGTTCGTATGAAGTAGGACATGTAGAGATAAAGTGGGAGAAGAAAAGGCTAACATTTTGTGAACTTCAGCTAATGACAAGAGGCATCATAGAAAGAGCTAAAAAATAGTTGGTTTGACACTAATAACTTAATTACATTAAATCTAATTTATATAAAGTAGGATATGTAGGGATAAAGTGGGAGGAGAAAAGGCTCAAATTTTGTGAATGTCACCTAGTGAGAAAAGACATGGTAGAAATGCCTAAAAAATTATTGGTTCTACATTAATGACTAAATTAAATTCTAATTCTAATTCGTATGAAGTAGGACAAGCAGAGATAAAGTAGGATTTGAAAAGGCTAAAATTTTGTGAACGTCTGCTTTTGCCAGAAGGCATGATATAAAGAGCTACAAATTTTTTGATTCAAAATTAATAAAGAAATTAAATTAATTCTAATTCATATGAAGTAGGACATGTAGAGATAAAGTGGGAGGAGAAAAGGCTCAAATTATGTGAATCTTAGGTAATGAGAGAGGACATGATAGAAAGATACACACCATTATTGGTTCAACATTAATGATTAGACTAAAATTTAATTCTGATTCATATGAAGTGGGACATGTTGAGATAAAATGGTAGGAGATATGACTCAAATTCTGGGAACAGTTTGAGTGACATCAAACATGATAGAAAGGGATACACAAATATTAGTTGAAAACTAATGACTAAATTAAATTAATTCTACATCATTTGAAATCAGACATGTTGAGTTAAAGTGGAAGGAGAAAAGGCTAATTTTTTTTGAACATTAGCTTGTGAGATAAGGAATATATAAAGGGCTAAGAAGTTGTTGAATGGGGGAAGATGGATGAAAGAGAATGGTGAAAATATAAATCTCGGTGAATCTGCTAGAACTCGATGCATAGGAGAACAACAACTTCCCATCAAGTTAAGACAAATAAGGGAATCACATGTTGTAGTTGGTTATCTTTTCATTTTGAGGAATCAAATAGACGATATATATGATTCTATGATTATGTGGCATAGATTAGAAATATTTTTCCTGCATCTTAGTCTTAGAAAAGGATAGGTAAGGACTGAACATGCATGTAAAATATGTGTTATACTTCTAGTGCTTATAACTCAAAACGCTTCTAATGTGTACTGTTTGTTTTGTCATGTTCCTCTCTTTCATCATGCAAATGTGAAATATATTCTATGATGGTTTATAATCGAACATTACCTCGATGGAGTTGAGTTGGAGTTGTATGTGTAAAGCCGCATGCCTAGGCGAATGCTTAGGCATCATGATGCCTTGACTCTTAAGTGCATTGTTTCAACCCCAGATATAACTAGTATATTACTTTTTAAGGTCAATTCATTTGAACCAACGATTATTATCTATCTTTGGTTAGTTATAATGATTATGATATATCAAAGTTAAGTTGGTGTCGGACCTAGGCATCATAGCACCATCTAGATCTGATGTATATATCTATTTTTGGTTAATTATAATCATTATGATAATATTATTATTTATACTACACTCTTATTCTATGATTTTTATATATTCATATCATAAATTAAAAATAGATTATTTTTGGTGGAAATTAAAGTAAAACAGCCTAGAAGTTATTGTTATTTATGAATATACCACACATATAATATACATGTTTTGTTTTCTATGTAATGTTTTTCAATTTAGATTTTGTAGATAATTTAAATATCATCAATATAATGTTTCTTATTTATTTGTCATACAATCCTTTTAGAATGTGAAAAGTTATAAGTATTTCTTTCTCCTATGTAGATTTGGCATTACAACTTTCCTAACATGGATAAGAGTTGGATCGAACAATCAGTTGGTTGAAGCTTATAATGGGGAATGTATCAATTTCTTGATTATGCTAAGATGGGAATGGAAGACAGGAAGATAGATGTCTATGTAAGAAATGTAAGGTAGGAAGGAAAAAGGAGTTTCCTATTGTTGAGGTGGAAAGACACATTTTGTTCCATTGATTTTATAGAGATTATAAGAAGTGGATTTTCCTTGGGCGCAAACACTCTTTTTGAAAACCTTGTTGCAGACTGACAAAATGAAAATAATGAACAACCTACTAATCATTGAGAAATATTTGTAAGCCAAGATGACATGGTTGGATTTCTAACAGAGTTATTGGGAGAAAATGTTACTTATGTGGGAGATACATCAATAAGGCCATATAATGAAGGAGGGGCATAATGTGATCGTCTTTATTTAGGGGCCAATACTCCTCATACTATTGATAATGACATGAATTTTAGAAAGTTGGTTATACTTTCTAATATAGAGCTTTATCCTGAATGTACACATTTCTCAACCCTCTCATTTATTTTACGCCTATTCAAATTAGATATGTATGTTTCATTGGCCAGACAGATCTTTTGCACAACTCCTAGAGCTTGTACTAGAAACCTTTACATAGTTGTATATGATTCCTTCTTATTAATATGAGGCTAAGAAATTGATTAAGGAGTTAGGCCTTGGATATGAAAAAATCAATGCATGTCCAGATGGTTGCATGTTGTGTTGGCATGAAAATTCAGACAAGAATCTATACAGTATCTATCAAACTCCTAGTTTGGAAACACAAAAATGTAGTTATGGTGATGGAAATGGAGATGGTAAAACAAGCCCGAAAGGCCCTCTAGCAAAGTTTATGAAAATTTCCCATTAACTCCAAGATTGAAAAGGATGTACGTCCTTCAAGATAGCAAAAGATATGATATGGAATGACAAATGTTGAGTGAAAGATCGAAAAATTAGACACCCAACAGATGCATTAGCATGATAAGAGTTTGACATGATGTATTAAGATTTTTCTTTTGACCCTTACAGTGTGAGAATCAGCCTTACTACTGACAAATTCAATTCATATGGGATGCAAAATACAAACTATAGCACATGGCCAGTTAGTCTAAGTGTAAATAACTTGCCCCCATGTCTATGTATGAAACCACACTCCTTAATACTATATATCATAATTCCTAGAAATTACGACCCTAAAAATGATATTGATGTTTATATGAAACCATTATTGCACAAGTTGAAGTCATTATGGGAAGGTGTTGATGCATATGATGCTTGTATTGGAGAAAATTTTATGTTGCAAGTATTTTTTACTTTCTATCTTATGCTATGCTATTAGGTTGGAGCACCACAGGATATCATGCACGCCCTTGTTGTGAATTTCTCTAGGTTGATACACACCGACAAATCACTAAAAGATGATCCATTTATTTTTTGGTCCCAAGTGAAGTAGGTTGTTTATGTAGAAGATGAGATAGACAAAACATGGTGACATGTTGTTCAACATCAAATTAGAGATTTTTATGTTGTAGGCACTTTAAGTGCACTAGTAAATGATGAATGCGACATAGAGAATTATCATGGATGAAGAATAGTTTGGAAAAAAGAAAAACATATGATGTTTTCTACTACTGATTTTGCATACATGATTTGATGAACTGTGGATACTAATCTCAGTTGATGTCATTTGGATAATATGTTGCTTCTACAAACTATGTGATATTTTAGTTTTATGAGATGCTTTCTATATAACCTACTATTTTTCCTTTTCCTATAATTTTTGTTACATATCACCACAATTCAACATACATTTTTCTATTTATTTAATTTAAATTACATACTTCTACTGATTGAATATGGGTTAATATCTAATTTTTTCTTGAAAAATGAGAATTAGTATGTAGGAATCCTATTTTTCATATACCACTACATTTTACTTATTTCCAAGTGTTCACTCATTAATAGAGAAAATGTGGTGAAGTAGACGGAGTACTGCAACTTTTGTGCCTGCGCCAACTAAAAATGATCGTGGAAACATACCCTCTTCACATCAAGATGGAGATCACGATGATGAAATGAAAAATTCACAACCTATAGTAGATCGCTCTCACCGTGGGGCATGGAATGAAAACATTTTCTTTGAGGATGATGACTACATGGAAACTATAGGTGATGTTTCAAGTTATTATGCCTATGTTAGTATTTTTATTCATTATTGATCAAATTTAAGACTAATTAAGTTTAAATTATTATGTAGATTCTGATGGAAATATTGGGATAAAGGAAGGACAAGTTTACCTTTCTCAAGTATGGGTTCCAGAAGAACTGGAATTTATCATTAATTTCAACAAATATAAGCAACCAATTGGAAAAGTAGGACATTTTCTTGTAAGATTTTTTGGTGAGGTGGAAAAGTGGGAGACTCTTTGTCTTGGGTAAAATCTGTTGGCACAAAGTGCACAAGTCCTATAAACTTGAAAATTTGTGTTTGAATCTGGTAAGTATTAGCTTTTTCTGCAGAGAATTTCATCTCATATTTGTTTCTTTATTCCTAAGTATATCTTTTACAAGTATATATAAATGGCACAAATATGTAACCATTTTTAAACTTCTTGTATCAACAAGATAAGAAAATTGAACTTATCAATATTCCCAAAAAATCCATCTATCTTAGATCAAATGATATAGTGTTGAAACTCAAATAACTTGGTATAGGATAACAACTAAGAAGAAGTTATGACACTACAAGAGGTACAATTATGACATTACAAGAGCTACATAGTCTGGAAACATCATAATTTTCTCCATATCAATATGCTCAAGTAATTGTGTTAAAATTCAAAAAAAAGATCCAAAGTAGTATGCCCAAGAAACCATATAGTATCCCATTACCTTTTCACAACCATAGTGAATCCAGATCACAAATAGAATATTTACATTATAACTAGAGAAAATTTCTAAAACATTTTTCACGCTCCAACTATCGATCATAATGCTTTACATATATAAGAATATGTTTCATTATGAATCATCCATGCTATTTTGATAACCATATTAAGGAATGGAAAAGTCTTGTATTAAGTCTTAAGAAATCCATCCAAATCAAACTCCATATTTTGTCTAAGTTTTCCTTTTCATGTATAATGTTATAAATATATAATTCACTCAGTTTGGATTTATTTTGTTGAAATAGAGTAAGTTTCATATGGAAAAGGACTTGGAAATTGATCAAAGGATCCTATCTCATGTCAACAGAAATGGAAAAACTATAGGCATGAATTGTAACTTTGTACTTGGAACCTAACAAGACAAAGGAACAAATTGCAAGCAAAGTACCTACAAAAGTGATTAGAGAATAATGGGTACGGTTGGTGAGCTACTGATTTTCTTCTAAATGAAATGTAAGAATGACTATTTGAATAAAATTGATTAAGATGTTGATACTCACTACCTTTTTTATGAAGTATTGTGATCCATGCTATTTTTGTGTTTTAGAAACTTTCATCCATAGGAAAGACAACACAAGCTAAAAAACATGACTGCCATACTACTTGATTAAAAGCTTTGCCCAAATGAGATTCAAATTCTTGAGAAATCATTTTATGGTTTGCATCTTAGTAAGTGGACTTGTAATATAAATTATTTAATATTTTTAAGTATCTATATAGGCCAAAAGTGAAAATAGAGATCCTAGTATCTTGGAAGTTTGAAATATTACTCATAAATGAAATGATGGAAGCTTTGTGTAAAATATAAATACAAAGGAATTTGTGGTATGCTAATATTTTTGTTTGGTTTATTTCATTGCTTGGAATCAATGTTACCTGGAAAATATGATTTTCTAACTAGTAATCATGCTGACATGTTTGATATAGGAAACCGCCAAAAAGATGGTGGATGAATGTATTGCTCAAAACCCTAAAATGCCCAAAGCATCAGTAGAAGATGTTGTGTTCAATGAATTAATGTATGTTGAAGATAACTTAGTCAAGGAGTTGCCGACTATGGATGTGAAGTGTCACACAGTCAAGTATTTAGATTAAAATATGACTTAAGAATGCCCAATTCAGTTGTTGACTTCTAGTTGTAAAGGCTATTATAGAGAAAGAGATTGAACACTTGAGGAATGCATATGAAAATGTGCAGTTTCAACTACGTCGTATGACTTCTACACTTGCTAAGAGTGGCCTTGTTCTTGATGATTCTATTTGAAAGGAGGAATGCAGAAGAAACATGCCTAATGAAGAAGTACAAACTCCTTATTTATTCAGTTATTAACACAATATTCATTATTTTCTTCTATATATCATGGTATTTTAATTTCATCATTTCATGGATTCCATTCAAGTAGACTATGTTCAAAGTGTATGATCTAAAAATTATCCTTCTAGGTAACTTACTGCTTACATTTGTTCCACATTACAGGTTGTTGCACACGATCCTAGTGGACATGGAGTTCTAGGCAAAATCCAGAATACATCACGACCTAGACTTTGAGTTCAATAGGATATCAAATATTATACTAATTTTTGTGAATCGATAGTTTCTTTTGATGTTGTTGTTGCATTCTATGAGCTGTTTGTTTTGTCAAGACTTAATAGTCTTTCATTTGTATCCGTTTCTTCATTATTTGTAATTCTTAAGACCAGATTTCAGTAGGCTTGTTATTTCTTTCAATAACATGTCATGGTCCATTGATTGAAATTAATCAACTAAAATCACATTATATATGTTTGTGTGTGTCACTTTAACTTTCTTTTATATCTTACTTATTACGTGATTTCAATATTCAACCTCACATTGCGCCACCGTGAAGTTAGGGTTGTGAATATAATTGATAAATGTCATGTATCCTCTTTCTTAGGCCCATCATTGTTGTAATAGGGCATCCTCAACCGAGTCAAGTCAAAAGGTATATCTTTTTTATGTTTTATCATATTCAATATATATTTATTAATACTTCTCATTTTATATACGCATTCCAATTTTATTAAAATGTTGAAGCTAAATGATAGTTCATCAAAATCTATCAGTAGAGTAGAAGATGATTCAAGTGCACATCATATTCAACTAGAATAAGTTGTAAATTTCTGGTTCTTTCTTCTACTTTAAAGGACTAGGAGTCGCATGATGATCACCGTGTTCAAGGATCTGAAATGCTTCAATTTTATACATTTTAGGCGTTTTCTTTTGCTTTACCAATCATGTGTTGATCAATTTTATACATTTCAGCTATATCTTTTTAGGGATTATCTTCCCAGTAGAAGAGAAGACATACGTTCTAGCAGAAAATGACTTCTTAAGGATGAATTTCTAGAAAATTTAGTGTCATTGTACCCATTATAGCATGTAAGTGAAGAAAGTGGTTATATTACTACAGTTGATACATAATGCATTTACCTTATGGCATAAACTATTATACAATCTTTATATTTATAGTGTTGCTCTTTTAGAGAGAAAATAACTACTCCAGTGGATTAAAGGTATTTGGCTTCAACTTGGCCAAGAAATCTACTACTAAAGTGTAAGTCCTCTTGAAGCCCCCATTCAAATCAAACCAAAATCTGTTGTGCTAGAGAAATAGAAGGTCAGATAGCTAATAATTGCAAATTGGGATCATTTAGGATTTGTCTAATAGGGAATGGGTCTCTTTTTGTCTCTACATGGTGTTTAATGCTATAACTTTTTGTTAGGATATTTTTTCCTCAACCAACACAAAGGAGTTTTAATTAATTCAAGGATTGGATATGCTCGAGCTCCCACTTATGAACTCAAACATGATCAGGTTTTTTTCCCTTTATTTTGTTGTCCCTTTTAATTTGAAAGTTATTATTCTAGGATATATAATGTATGAGGTAGATTATTTAATATCCATTTGCTTGTTTCTTCCTTTTTATAGTGTGCAATTTCTTAAAGATGGACTTTTGAGTTCAACCTACTACCGTTGGCACAATCTTCAGCTGCAAAAAGGACACCATGGAGTTACCCATCCAAAGCCAAGGAGCAAATGTTCATCCTATTACCTATGCCAATATTGCATGACCACTACATAGATGAAGTCTCTAAAATTGGCTTGTTGTATTCGATATACGTAAGACACTAATATTGATTCATGCTACATCAATATCCCCTTAACTAATTCAATTTTCATCTTATATTACTATCAAGAGACTCAATTTGTATGTTGTATGTCACTTGTAGGACTTCACCACCTCAATTCACGCTACATGTCTTAATATGATGTCTTTCCTATCATGAAGGACTTTTCAACAAAGCCACAACAAAACAAGGTGGGATTCATGTGGAGTGCCTCGATCTGGGATTCAGAGTGTAGGTGATGGGCTTATTCTTGTTTGCTTCCTAGGTTGCATTTGTTATTAGGAGGTTAGCTCCCAATATTATTATGAGGCCTTATTTGGTTGACATGATGTGGCTCAGGATAGGATACAAATCCTTCTCTCTATATGTTACTGTTGTTTAATTGCCCATCTTGTAGACAATTATGTAAATCCAATATTAACAATAATCCAAATCTTCTGGATCAATTTAACTAGCACTGACCCCTGTCATTAACTCATCCATAGGTGGTACAACACATAGCATGATATCCACCTTACTATTTTTATATTTTACTAGCTTCCATCCTGGGCATTGAATGAGGCAGATCACATCTCACTAATACTGAATAGCTACAACATGTTCTTGCTCACATCACTCTCTGTTTCATCCAAACCTTCCACCAAAGAAAATCTCTGTCTCACTAAGAATCTCAACCAAAGGAGTCCTCTATAGCCTCATCTGCTCTTGATCTAAATATGTCATTGAGTTCACCTTCAATAAATAAACAAAGGTATATTTTTGACTTCCATGTCTAGCGATGAACTATAAATGAGCATTTTGTATATTTCAATGTGAATTGTACATCTCCTACAACCAATTGTTTTTGATGACATGGATGAGTGATAACAATGGTTCTCATGACTCCCCCAAAAACAACAGGCGGAGACAAACATGGGTATGGTCCTTTGTTGATGCTTCTTTTTGGGACATGTTAGGGGTTTTATTCCACATATGGTGATACACTTTCTATTAGGAGTTTTTTTTTATGTATAGATGTACATCAAGACAATGAGCTTAGGATGATTTGCAATGATGTTTGATTTACTAATTGAGTTGGTGTTGGATGCATTGGCACAATACCATAATTAACATTGTCACTTCAATTTTCTTATCTTTTTTTTTCTGAAATTCAACTAGAATGTATGATAATATTAGTGCATATTTTACCCCACAATGTTTTTCTTTCTTCTAATTTGGGAAGTGTGCGGACTAATGCGGCCTCAACAACGCATCTCCAAAAGATGACTTTCTGCTTCCACACATACATGTTGTCGTTGAAAAGATAGTTGACCATGCATTTCTCAATTTCATGTATGGATTCTTAGGCTATAATTAGCTCAAGATGGCAAAGGAAGAAAAACAAAATACCACCACCATCATGAAATGAGAAGTTTTCTGTGATCGAGTCATTCCTTTTAGTCTCTAGAATTCTAGAGCTACATATCAAAGGGAAATGGTTTCCCTCTTTTATGACATGATTTACAAAGAGGTGGAGGTCTATGTGGATGCTATGATCACTAAATCTAAAAGTATTGAGGACCACATCACTAACTTTAGGAAGTAGTTTCAATGACTACGACAGTTCTCCCTACACCCATGTTATTTTGTTGAACTACTCCATTATCACAGGGATGGAAGCTCGTGGAACCAGTAGTGTGAAGTATATGAATCAATATGTATTCATTAGAAATTAGGATGGTGCAAACCTTGACATTAGAGAGACAAAGTTGGTGAATTGAACATCTTCTTATTTGGAGTTAGAACACTCAATATAGCATGACATAACAGAAAAATGCAGATGGGAAGGATTCATATATTTGATTCAAATTTTATACTCATTACTTATCCAATGAAAGTTTGCTACTATGTAACTAATTATCTAATTTCACTATTCTTGATTATGATGTTGTTTATCCTTGACCCTAAGTAATACCACACATGTGTCAACATTTCATGGCGACTGTTATTCACCAGTTTGATCAGGATAGAATAAATATTGAAGTTGGACAATAGTTGCAAATCCCATCCTCCTCCATCCAGTCTGAGATTGTGAAGCTAGCCGATACAAAACATTGAGGTTGATGTACAAGAGGGCAGACCCTACACATTTGTACCAACAAGGAAGTCGAATTATACTCTCAAGAAGAGGCAACACTAATGAATATATGGGTACATGATCATGAAGTACATTTCAAAGACCTTCCAAATAGGAGCTTTCTCAATTTCATTTTGGAAAACTAAATTCTACATGACAAGGATGATGTTTAAATTGACTACATAGACATGAGACATAACTGTAATACTAATCCAATCAACCACCTTATTATCTATGTTAGGCTCGAGGGAAGTCCATATTAGAGAGGGGATGGCCTATGGATATAGTCAAAAATTTGAAACTAATGACAAATATGAGTGGTTTCATCAACAATTCATAATCCCAAGAATAGGTAACTCATCTAAGAGGGTCCGCAACCTCTAATTCTATACAACTTCATGTTTGATTAACCTCATTTTCTAGTATTACCAATTGATTTTTATAAGGTGATTCTAACTAAAATACCTGAGGGCGTTTGGTTAAATATTAGATGAATCTTTTCTATTTCACATGGCACTAACATAGATTTCTTCCTTCTTTAGAGCTTCACTACTACATTTTTGGCCAATAACGTCGCTGCCCTTAGCACCATTTTTACTAGAATAACTGACGTAATAGACTATTGCATCGGTTTTATCATAAAAACTGACCTTACAGGTTTCCCGCGGTAAAAATTTGCGTGATTTTGGCTTCGTGCCTTGAACTATAGGGACAACTTTTCCAAAAAAAATGATGTTATAGGGCCAACAAAAAACCCGGGCACCGATTTTGACCTGTTGGGTTAGTTTTCTAAAAATAACCGACCTTGTAGAACCACTCTATAGGGTCAGTTTTTTAGATTATCCGACACTATAGAGGACCCTGGAAAATGCGGGCACTACTTTACCTCTAGCGTCGGTTTACACTGATAACCGATGATATAGAGGACCCTATAGCATCGGTTATCAGTGTAAACTGACGCTAGAGGTAAAGTAGGTGTCCGCTTACTAACTTACTGGAACCATGCTTCTTCCTCTTTCATTCATCCATCGTGTGAAGCAAGCTGTCGTTGCTGTAAGGGAGAGTAGAGAAGGTCCGAATGCGCGTGAAGCAAGCTGCTTCTACCATAAGGGAGAGTAGAGAAGGTCCGAACGCACCCGAACGTGGAGGTCCAAAGAGAAGAGAAGGCGTCACCGATGCCGTCGCCACCCGAACGCACCCGAACGCAAGGTAAGCGTCCCACTCCCGCTCAATTTGTTGCTCGTCTTGCTCGTTCCTGTTGAGATGCACCACAGTGATGAACACCATAGACACGATGATGAGGAGGACTATGATGGATGTGGCGGCGACGATGATCCGTTTACTTTGCCTCTGCTGCTTCTCAGCCCTGCGCCCATCGGTGGATAAGAGGTAGGGAGAGGAGTGGGATGGAGGAGGGTGGAGGGGGATAAAAGGGAGGTAGTAGCACAAGGTCAAGATGGTGAACGACATGAATGAACGGAGGGAAGGCCAGTTTTCCATTTTCTTCTTACTATCATCTAATTGACTAGGTAGCACAGCCGTGCTGGGAAGTACCACCGTGGTGATGGCACGATCGTGCTGGGTAGCACGGACATGGTGGCTGAGTTGCTGAATCTTTAAGATTTTTCAATCTTGCATTTATTAATTCTTCCTGATCCTCTAAAATTGATGTATATTAACCCCTAATTAATATATTATAACAGAATTGAATCATGCATTTGTGTTGTTGTAGGTTCTATTGACTTGCTGTTGACTTGCATATATTTCTTCTTCAGCCTTCAAGTGAGGTATAATATTCTCACTCTCCTAATGTGCCATTTTATTTGACTAGTAAATCAACTAATAATAAAAATATGTATTCTTTCATATCTATATTTTGTTATCAGTCACATATGTAATCATTATATACATTCCAGAAATATGAGGGTAGACATTGTGTACTCTCAGATTGACACTTTAGGGTTTATAGATGAGATCATCGATGCATGATGTTTAACTTAATATATAAATATGAAAATAATACATTTATGCATGTATCAACTTAGAAACCCGTTCAAAATTTACTCATTAGGAGTAAATTTTGGATAGTCCCCAGTCTGGGACCATTTTTAGATATTTAATCTCACTTAGGATGTAACTGTATAATGTATGTTTAGTTTTAAAGAAAATTTTAGTAGGATTTCCTCATTTGTTCTCTGGGTACATATGTGAGTGGTTATTTGCCATTTACATTGGTGTACTTGGAGAACTTAGGGGAAATGTTGCTGAAATTTTCTTCAAGACTAAACATACATTATATAGTTACTAGTGAGATTAAATATTCAAAAATGGGATAGGTGGTACACTTTAGTATAAAACTAATTAACTTCCTATCAATAAAAACTTACAACTTATAATATCAATATTAAATGCTTAGTTTTATAATTAATTTTAATGTGATATAGAAAATGGATTGAAGTTGGATGTCTATCAAGAACCGTTGCAGTCTAGAGTTTGCCAAAGGTCTTGATGAATTTATCAGATATGCTGAGGAACATAGGAAACTACTTACATATAGGCTATATTTTCCATGTAGAAATTGTGGTAACAATTAGAAAGTTGATACTACTGAGAAAATTAAGAATCATGCCATATCCAATGGGATCATACAATGTTATAATGAATGATATTGGCATGGAGAGAAATTTAATTATGGATCAAAAAATGTCGATGCTAATAGTTGTGGCATAGAAGATATAGATAATGATGATAATGTCAGTGATGAACCAATTCAGGATGACCCAATTCAAGATATTATGGTTGATGAGATGCTATGTAGTTGTCAGGACAATGCCATTGATCCACCTTCTTTATTTGCAAACATTGTCCATGATGTTGAAAAACCATTATATAAGGGTTATACTACGTTCACGATGTTGAGTGTTGTGATGTGATTATATATTCTTAAAGCTCAAAACCGGTGGAGCGATAAGAGTTTCACTTCACTGTTATCTTTTTTAAAGGAAATTCTTCCTGAAGGAAATGAGCTTCCAATTTCAACATATCAAGCAAAGAAAATAATGTGCCCAATGGGAATGGAGACTAAGAAGATTCATGCATGTCCAAATGATTGTGTGTTATTTCAGAAGGACTATAGTAATTTTATAAATTGTCCAAAACGTGGTGCGTCAAGGTATAAGACCACAAATTCAGCTAAGGCTAAAAATGGCTCTCCTACCAAGGTGATGTGGTATCTACCAATAATACCACGATTTCAACACTTATTTGCTAATACAGAAGATGCACAAAATTTTTCTTGGCATGGGGAGTTAAAGGCCAATGATGATGACATCCTACAACATGCATCTGATTCACCACAATGGAAGAAAAATGATTTATCACACCCTCAATTTGGTAAAGAACCAAGAAACTTAAGACTTGGACTCTGTACAGATGGAATGAATCCCTATGGTACATTAAGCAGCCAACATAGCACGTGACCTGTTATGATTGTTATATACAGTCTTCCTCCTTGGTTGTGTATGAAAAATAAGTATGTCATGTTGTTAATATTGATATCAGGGCTCAAGCAACCTGGAAATGTTATTGATGTCTACCTTCAACCTCTAATTGATTACCTAATGAAACTACGGGAAGAAGGTGTTATGACATATGATGCTTCACGTAAAGAGATCTTTAGTTTGCGTGCTATGTTGTTTTGCATGATTAATGACTTTCCAGCTTATGGAAATTTGTCTGGATATAGCATAAAAGGATACAAAGCATGTCCTGTTTGTGAGGAAAATACTGATTCAATCCGACTGAAACATGGTGGTAAAATTGTATATCTTGGTCATCAGAGATTTCTCCCACCAGTGCATCCTTATCGAAGGCAACACAAAACCTTTAATGGGTCAACTGAGGAACAAAGTGCTCCTAAACCTATACCAGGAAATGTTGTATATGATAGGGTGAAACATATTGTTAATGAATTGGGAAAGAGTTCCAGTAGTCGTACTTTCACATGTTACAAATCTCTATACAAGAAGAGGTCAATATTCTGAGATCTTCCTTATTGGAGATCTTTGGCAATTAGACACTGCATTGACATCATGCATGTTGAAAAAAATGTTTGTGATAGCATCATTGGTACGCTATTGAACATACCAGGAAAGACTAAAGATGACATCAAATCTAAAAAAGATTTAGAATTAATGGGTATAAGAAAAGAATTATCAATGGAGATCAGGGGTCACCACACATATTTACCACCAGCTTGTTACACTTTGTCAAAGCAGGAGAAAAAGGCTTTCTGTGAGTGCTTGTATAATATTAAGGTTCCACAAAGATACTCTTCAAATATTCATAGATTGGTATCAAAGAAGGATCTGAAGTTGATAGGTATCAAATCTCATGATTGTCACACCTTAATGCAACAAATTTTACCTATGGTTATTCGATCTATATTGCCGAAGCATGTAAGGTTTGCAATCATAAGACTCTATTTCTTCTTCAATGAAATATGCAACAAAGTGATACATCGTGATACTCTCGATAAATTACAGAAAGATGTAATTCTTACCATGTGTCAGCTTGAAATGTACTTTCCTCCTTCATTTTTTGATATCATGGTTCATCTTGTAATACATATTACAAGGGAGGTGAAGATGTTGGTGTGGCGACCGTCTCATGAAAACATGATTAACTAATGCAGAAATGAATTATTTGCAGCGGATTACTAAAAATCACTGAAAATTAAAACTTTTTCAAAGAGATCCATTCACAGGAAAACTCTTTAACCAAGGACCAAAGTATTTCAAATTCATCCTGGTTCACAAGTACACAACCTGTACCATTCCTTCTCAAAGATTACATCATCAACTGTCTTATAAACATTATATACAGACAGTATACAATCTCGATGCATCAAGCCAAAACCTCAGATCGATTCATCAAAAACACTGAATCAAAACTCTGAGGACCTGAGAGTACAGAGATGACACATAGGACTTTCTAGCTACATAACTTGACAGGCAGTATCTCCACCTGAGATATTACTGCTGTCCTTGCTGGTATAACTGTTGTCCATTCCCTGCATTGGAATTCTGCTTCTTTGTCCGCGTCCACCTAAAAAGTTGGATCCCACGGGGGTGAGACAATTGTAAATTGTCCCAGCTGGAGATATAACTCTCCGTCAAAACATTGCTATAATAGTTTATTAACTAAACTGAGCAGAAGGATTTATATATTTAATCAACACTAGGTAAGTCACTTGTATGAACAAAGTGAAGTAATCTACTTTTTCAAGGATAACATTGCATCTACTCTTGGTAGACTCATAGTTCATCCATCTACTTGTAATGAATACAATAGATATGAACAACATTAATGAACTACAGATATATAACAGGAATGTAACATAAACCAATGAATTTCGGTATTCAATCCTTAAGCAAACATGCTATATGGCTGATTACATTTTACAAACATAACTTAAGCTCTGAGGAGATGAGGTATATCCCTCATACTCCAACTGACCACTTCTAGGAGTCAAAATTGGTACCATACAAGGTCAAGAAAGAGCCAGATTCCCATGACCTCACTGCCTCCCGGTCAGTGCGAGAGAACCTGCAGGACATCTCGTGTCTCTACTAAAATAGCTTACCAGGGTATAGTGGCATCTAGCTATAGAGTTACAGCCTCAACTGCACTCTCTTCGAGATCGAGAGTTTTATCCCATCGACCCGATATCCTCGGGATATTCGTGATACATCCATCCTGAAATCTTGAGTAATTGAGAGGTTTGTTATTAACCTTCTCTCAATTTCCTCAATCCGGACGTACAAATATTTTCGCCCATTTACCCCCGTATATTCAAAATATACGAACTCCAGGAGATCCTTCAGGAAAACCTATTTCACCATCACCTGCTTCTGAAGATGATGGATCTATGGTCATAGCACTACATGAATAGATTTCACTTGATTAATTAAGTACATTATCATATTATTTTATCATCAACCAAGTTCTCAAACAAAACTTATCACAACAATGCTATAAAGAGACATGTACTACTTTCATCAGATACTTATCAGTCTTTCAAAGACCTTGGGAACTCAGTCCCTCATTTCAAAACTGGGAATTCTCATCCCTTCACATTCTCATCACCATAATCATATGGTTCTGGGTATTCAAACCCTTAACTCATCTTTGAGCATTATTACCACTTTTTCAGGTAACTATCACCTTCAGATCATCTGACCAAGGTAAATATGATGCTTGTTACATAAACATCTCTCATGACACTTAAGGCCCATTACTTCTCTTATTACCTCATACTAGGCAATAAGGTATAGCATGGCTCATAAGGCCCATAAACAATTTCAATATATAAAATATCATAGCTCATACCTGGCTATGTTCATAATCTCATGATACCTGCATGGTTAGTACAGATGACAAAAGATTCATCAATTTCATATTAGCACCATGCAAAATAGTATATAACATTATCATTCAAGGGTAACACCACTATTCCCTTACCAGGGTTAGGGTTTCCCATTATGTCAATTAGGAATACTCATTCCCTTCACATCTTGTCACCTCTCACTAGGAAACAAATTATTCACATGGCTTACAAGGCCATTCACATCTTGTATTAAGGTATTTTGCTTCTTAATACATTCCATTCCTAACCACTCACCTTTAGCATATAATGCAAAGGCCACACATTAGAATTGTCCAACTATCTTTAATGATATGGACTTGTCTAATGCTAAAAACATTGCTAACAATAAGGTTTCTAATAATCAACCACATGAAATGTTTTACCTTTATAAGGCCATTCCATCTATCTCATCATTAGGGTTTCTTATGAAATCACCCTCAACTAGGGTTTTACATGGAATCACCCTCAACTAGGGTTTCACATGGAATCACCCTCACCTAGGGTTTCACATGGAATCACCCTCAACAAGGGTTAGAACACAATAACCTTGTCGATTAGGGTTTATGTTCATGATTAGGGTTTCATGATCTCTCTACTTTAAGGATCATACCCTTAATCACCACATGAATCATATTCATATATGAATTCATGCTATCATCATCTCAACTTGATTAGGTCATATCAACCCTTCCATCAAATACATACTACTATGATTAACATAGTGTACCAAGTCATTGATCCTATAAGCAATTAGGGCTCACCACTTAATTGGCACTAATAACTTAGGTACTATTAGGGTTTCAACCTCTGTACCTTCAATGATCATCATTACTAATCATCATTGGATCAATTAATCATTCATCATCTCTATTCTCAAGAGATTCAATCACCTTGGACCTCCATTACATAAGGTATCCAATTGAATTGATCAATTGAGTCCTCAATTACAACAAGTGTCTAAGTGGATTAACGAATTGAGTCCTCAATCAACTTTGACTACTTGAGCCCCAAACGGTCTTGGTCCTTCACGGTTCAAACAGTTTGAAACCGTTTGGTAAAGGTGGTGCTTGAGATCGTTTGCCCAAGAAAGTAGGTGAAGACCGTTTGCCCAAGTTTGACTTTTGAAACCGCATGGGCACAAACGGTTTGGGATCATTTGGTCCCAAATGGTCTTGAGACCGTTTGGTCCAAACCTCCTCAAAAACCGCATGGACCAAAGATGGTCTCAACTACACCAATCGGTTTAGGGTTCTCAATATTGATTCTTTCAATTATTGAATTCATGGAACCAATCATCAATTGGACCTATCGTCATACTTCAATTGAGTTAAATAGGTCAACCTTCAACTGATTTGACCCTCAATTGACCCTCAATTAGTCCTCAATTAGGGTTTGAATCAATTGAATTAGGGTTTGGAATCGATGATCCTTCAACACTAATTAATGCAAGATTAGTTACTTTGAAACCATTGAACCATCATACAAATTGAACATGACCTGACCCCAAACGGTCTTGGGATCATTTGGATGACCTCCAAACGGTCTTGAGACCGTTTTCCCATAATATCATCAAAATCCAAGTCAACCAATTAAGGTTTGGATCATCGTATTGATCACCAAATTAGCAATTGATTACACTTTAACTTATTATCATTGGATCATCAATTGCTTAACCATACTCACCCCTAGACCTCCAAACGGTCTTGAGACCATTTGGATGAGCTCCAAATGGTTTTGAAACCGTTTGGCTCATCCAACCTTTGGATTCTACTGAAAAATCATTAGGGTTTGAGCTATTGAGTTGATCATCAAATCAGCACTTGATTGCATTTCAATTTGATATATTTAGACCTTCAATTAATCAACTATACTTAACCCCAGACCTCCAAACGGTCTTGGGTGATCCCCAAATGGTTTTGAAACCGTTTGGGCCAATCAACCCAAAACATCAGCTCAATCACTTGCAAAATCAGCACTTAGCCGATTAGGGTTCATACCACATCTTTGGATCTTCAAACACATATCCATACTTGACCCTAGACCTTCAAACGGTCTTGGGTGACCCCCAAACGGTTTTGAAACCGTTTGGTTGATCCCCAAATGGTTTTGAAACCGTTTGTTTTGAAACCGTTTGGGCTAATCAACCCAAAATCTCAAATCAACTCATTGGAATTTCAGCACTAATTCCAATTAGGGTTTGCCAAATTGATTAGCCTTCAACTAATGATTCCTTGGGAGTTAACCCATCAAATTTGGTGGGTCATTAACCAAAATAATTAGGAACAGTAATCTCAAACGGTAAACCCTTGGTCAACTCACTCAAACGGTTTTGAAACTATTTTCTCCCAAACGGTTTGCAAACCGTTTGGTCACCAAACGGTTTGGTGAAACCGTTTGGTCCCAACTTCCAAACCGTTTTCCCAAGATATTTGGGGAGGTGTGTGATTATGATGATGTCATCGTCATCAAGCTTAGTCCCTGAAGTTCTAACAACTTCTGATTTCATGAATTAATCAATTTCAACCAGCAATTAATCAAGATAATGAAGGAATCATTGAAATTACAAGATTAATGGTTGAATAACAATGTAAAAAGGGTTCAAGTTATAAAACCCGGCTCCAATTGAGCTTCAAAGCTCCATGTCTACGGAAAAAATGGTGTATGAAACTCCTTTCACCATTCCAAGGCTCTTCCTCAAGGTTTGAGTGAAAAGGAATGGTTAGAATTGAAGAGGAGATCAAAATAGGAAGAAATCCATAATTTATTTTTGATTTCCACCATGGAATCAAGGTGAAATGGATCAAGAACCTTAAAAACAGGTTGGGGGTCGGCCTCCTGATCCTACCAAGCTCTCTTGGTCGTTTCCCAAGAAAGGAGAAGAAGTGGGGTCGAAAAAGCCTTCCATTTGGCTTGTAAAGGGTCTTTTTATAAGAAAATCAAGGAGAGAGAAGGTACTTTGCAAAAATCCAATTAATCCCAAAAATGTGGCCGCCTCTTCTCCCTTATCTTCCTTAGGGATGAGGCTATATCGTTTGCCTCTGATCCCTCTCAATTATCCATGATTTAAAGAAAAGCAAATCAAGCACCTTAAATCATATTATATTAATATCCATATGTGAGTGGATATTTCTTTTTCTTATAAAATTGTGTGTGAGTTATCCACTCCCTTGGATATTTTCGTGGTCCTTGCAAGGCTCAAGGACGTCACACACACATATGAATCCAATCATTTTGGTTTTGGTTGAAGGCCCTTTAATTAATACATTTATTTTTGCCCTAAATCGAATTAGGGTTTCAATTAGGATTAAATCTTGATTATTTTAATATCAAGATTCGCTCTCCTCCAACTTAATTCATATGAGGCGCCCCTCTCATTTTATTTTCTCTACATGATGCCAAGAATCATTAAGGATCTTATTGAAGTGGTAATTTGCATATTGAACCCTAGGTTTTGGGTAAATTGCACTTTACACCAAAACTAGGTTTTAATGCACAAACATTACTTTATCAGCTCTTTCTTGGTATTCAGGCTTCCATAAGCCATACCTCAGCATCATTTTCACTCTCACGATGCTTCAACACATGAGGAACATATTATCATGCACAAATTGCACTTAAACCCCTCAACATGGGTATTTTGCACATTAGTCCAAAACAAACAAAACATTGATTTCGACAATGTTAAAAAGGACTAGAATTGCAACATAAGTTGCTCTTGAGGCCTAATTACTTTTCACAAGATGAGATTAAACATTTAATCATCTTTATTAATCAAAACACCTAGGGTTAAAGTATAACCCAGGCTAGGGATGTTACAAATCATAAACCCCTAACAAGGATTTCGTCCTCGAAATCCCAGATAAAGGAAGATAGATGTTATTCAATCATTATACCACCTTGTCTTCACATAACATCTCCTTATTATGGAGACACCATAAAGCTTTGATCAGCACAAAGTGTTTTCATATAGGATTCGTATAGAATCAACACACAAGGCACATGCTCCACTGTCCCTCATCATTGACTATGGAGTCAACTTTTGTGTTAAGAAACACTTTTCTTATTCAAAGAGGCATCATACATTCTTTATTATTATCATGTTTATGCAGAGCATAAACCCCTAACATATGATGTTCATATTATTTTATATAATCAGACTTATTTCATGGTTGACCACTCCAGGTAGCCAATCTAAACCATCTAATATTTCTCAGATACCAGGATCTTTCACCTTGGTATCTATCACATGTGTTGGAAACACATCATATTCTTATCTTATGAGGAATAAACTTTTAGTTTCTCATACAACATGCTCATCTGAGATTATCTCAGACTTCTCTTTCTTAAGCTTAGGATATGACACATTTATTCATTCCATATTTCTGATTCATGTTGCTCATTAGATTGTCTCAGAATGACTACTTGATCAGAGCAATCAAAAAGACAACAATCTAAGAGTTTCCATACCCACTTTATCACCAATAGTTGTATACTTGGCCAGGGTATATAAATACTGAGATTAAGTGGTATGCACTTTGTATACTATCATATTCCTCCTTTTCATATTATCACAAACATAAGACTTATCATCCCTGAATTTCATTCAGGCATCTCTTCTGTACCTCATCATTTCTCAAGGAGATAAGAACAACATAAAACATTTGTAATGTTTAACTATGCAAAACATAAGTCCTCATAGGACTAATCAAGGAAAGTTCAATTATTTCCTTTCTCAGTTAATATATGAATTCATAAGATGACATATTTGCATGACATTATCTTGTCTAACTTGTCATAATACATGAATTATTCACTGCCTCAGGCTAACTCTGCCTCAAAGGTTGATTCAACAGGCTATGGTTGAGCACAGACTCAATTTCAGTCGAGAAATTCATCATTTCCTTTTTCTTCAACCTGCTGATGCTAATTACAAATCCTGTTGATATCTATAACATCATCATTGGGGCTGGTAATCTAGGTTACACTGCCAATGCTTGATCCACTATATACATTACTGTTGCCCTAAGTTCTCCAACAGTAATACTTAAAGAAGGATTTTCTTATTATAGTTGGATCAGCTAAGGGATTCTCAGGCAATTGTCTCTCTCTTGCCTGTTCCCATGCACCTCTTCTTTGTGCAACATTTCTGCTCTCAGCAACAATCTCCTCATGTGACCCAGTCATCTTTAAGTTCTTCTTCTCTTATACGAGTAGAAGACACTATCAGATACACTGGATGACACCAGAACAGACTCTACTACCTTAGTCCTATGTCTCTGTAGACTCAACGAACCTAGAGCTCTGATACCACTAATTGTGGCGACCGTCTCGCGAAAACATGATTAACTAATACAGAAGCGAATTATTTGCAGCAGATTACTGAAAATCACTGAAAATTAAAACTTTTTCAAAGAGATCCATTCACAGGAAAACTCTTTAACCAAGGACCAAAGTATTTCAAATTCATCCTGGTTCATAAGTATACAACCTGTACCATTCCTTCTCAAAGATTACATCATCAACTGTCTTATAAACATTATATACAGACAGTATACAATCTCGATGCATCAAGCCAAAACCTCAGATCGATTCATCAAAAACACTGACTCAAAACTCCGAGGACCAAAGAGTACAGAGACGACACATAGGACTTTCTAGCTACATAACTTGACAGGCAGTATCTCCACCTGAGATATTACTACTGGCCTTGCTGGTATAACTGTTGTCCATTCCCTGCATTGGAATTCTTCTTCTTTGTCCACGTCCACCTAAAAAGTTGGATCCCACGAGGGTGAGACAATTGTAAATTGTCCCAGCGGGAGATATAACTCTTTGCCAAAACATTGCTATAATAGTTTATTAACTAAACTGAGCAGAAGGATTTATATATTTAATCAACAACATGTAAGTCACTTGTATGAACAAAGTGAAGTAATCTACTTTTTCAAGGATAACATTGCATCTACTCTCTGTAGACTCATAGTTCATCCATCTACTTGTAATGAATACAAAATATATGAACAACATTAATGAACTACAGATATATAATAGAAATGTAACATCAGTCAATGAATTTCCATATTCAATCCTTAAGCAAACATGCTATATGACTGATTACATTTTACAAACATAACTTAAGCTCTGAGGAGATGAGGTATACCACTCATACTCCAACCGACCACTTCTAGGAGTTGAAATTGGTACCATACAAGGTCAAGAAAGAGCCGGATTCCCATGACCTCACTGCCTCCCGGTCAGTGTGAGAGAACCTGCAAGACATCTCGTGTCTCTGCTAAAATAGCCTACCAGGGTATAGTGGCATCTAGCTATAGAGTTACAGCCTCAACTACACTCTCTTCGAGATTGAGAGTTTTATCCCATCGACCCGGTATCCTCGGGAGATTCGTGATACATCCATCCCGAAATCCTGAGTAATTGAGAGGTTTGTTATTAACCTTCTCTCAATTTCCTCAATCCGGACGTAAGGATATTTTTGCCCATTTAGCCCCGTATATTCAAAATATACGAACTCCAGGAGATCCTTCAGGAAAACCCGTTTCACCATCACCAGCTTTTGAAGATGATGGATCTATGGTCAGAGCACTACATGAATAGATTTCACTTGATTAATTAAGTACATTATCATATTCGTTTATCATCAACCAAGTTCTCAAACAAAACTTATCACAACAATGCTATAAAGAGACATGTACTACTTTCATCAGATACTTATCAGTCTTTCAAAGACCTTGGGAACTCAGTCCCTCATTTCAAAACTGGGAATTCTCTTCCCTTCACATTCTCATCACCATAATCATATGGTTTTGGGTATTCAAACCCTTAACTCATCTTTGAGCATTATTACCACTTTTTTAGGTAATTATCACCTTCAGATCATCTGACCAAGGTAAATATGATGCTTGTTACATAAACATCTCTCATGACACTTAAGGCCCATTACTTCTCTTATTACCTCATACTAGGCAATAAGGTATAGCATGGCACATAAGGCCCATAAACAATTTCAATATATAAAATATCATAGCTCATACCTGGCTATGTTCATAATCTCATGATACATGCATGGTTAGTACAGATGACAATAGATTCATCAATTTCATATTAGCACCGTGCAAAACAATATATAATATTATCATTCAAGGGTAACACCACTATTCCCTTACCAGGGTTAGGGTTTCCCATTATGTCAATTAGAAATACTCATTCCCTTCACATCTTGTCACCTCTCACTAGGCAACAAATTATTCACATGGCTTACAAGGCCATTCACATCTTGTATTAAGGTATTTTCCTTCTTAATACATTCCATTCCTAACCACTCACCTTTAGCATATAATGCAAAGGCCACACATTAGAATTGTCCAACTATCTTTAATGATATGGACTTGTCTAATGCTAAAAACATTGCTAACAATAAGGTTGCTTATAATCAACCACATGAAATGGTTTACCTTTATAAGGCCATTCCATCTATCTCATCACTATGGTTTCTTATGAAATCACCCTCAACTAGGGTTTTACATGGAATCACCCTCAACTAGGGTTTCACATGGAATCACCCTCAACTAGGGTTTCAAATGGAATCACCCTCAACTAGGGTTAGAACACAATAACCTTGTCGATTAGGGTTTATGTTCATGATTAGGGTTTCATGATCTCTCTACTTTAAGGATCATACCCTTAATAACCACATGAATCATATTCATATATGAATTCATGCTATCATCATCTCAACTTGATTAGGTCATATCAACCCTTCCATCAAGTACATACTACTATGATTAACATAGTGTACCAAGTCATTGATCCTATAAGCAATTAGGGTTCACCCCTTAATTGGTACTAATAACTTAGGTACTATTAGGTTTTCAACCTTTGTACCTTCAATGATCATCATTACTAATCATCATTGGATCAATTAATCATTCATCATCTCTATTCTCAAGAGATTCAATCACCTTGGACCTCCATTACATAAGGTATCCAATTGAATTGATCAATTGAGTCCTCAATTACAACAAGTGTCTAAGTGGATTAACCAATTGAGTCCTCAATCAACTTTGACTACTTGAGCCCCAAACGGTCTTGGTCCTTCAAGGTTCAAACGGTTTGAAACCGTTTGGTAAAGGTGGTGCTTGAGACCATTTGCCCAAGCAAGTAGGTGAAGACTGTTTGCCCAAGTTTGACTTTTGAAACCGCATGGGCACAAACGGTTTGGTATCGTTTGGTCCCAAACGGTCTTGAGACCATTTGGTCCAAACCTCCTTAAAACTGCATGGACCAAAGATGGTCTCAATTACACCAATCGGTTTAGGGTTCTCAATATTGATTCCTTCAATCATTGAATTCATGGAACCAATCATCAATTGGACCTATCCTCATAATTCAATTGAGTTAAATAGGTCAACCTTCAACTGATTTGACCCTAAATTGACCCTCAATTAGTCCTGAATTAGGGTTTGAATCAATTGAATTAGGGTTTGGAATCGATGATCCTTCAACACTAATCAATGCAAGATTAGTTACTTTGAAACCATTGAACCATCATCCAAATTGAACATGACCTGACCCCAAACGGTCTTGGGATCGTTTGGATGACCTCCAAATGGTCTTGAGACCGTTTGCCCATCATATCATCAAAATCCAAGTCAACCAATTAAGGTTTGGATCATTGGATTGATCACCAAATCAGCAATTGATTACACTCCAACTTATTATCATTGGATCATCAATTGCTCAACCATACTCACCCCTAGACCTCCAAACGGTCTTGGGTGACCTCCAAACGGTCTTGAGACCGTTTGGATGAGCTCCAAACGGTTTTGAAACCGTTTGGCTCATCCAACCTTTGGATTCTAGTGAAAAATCATTAGGGTTTGAGCTATTGAGTTGATCATCAAATCAACACTTGATTGCATTTCAATTTAGTATCTTTAGACCTTAAATTTATCAACTATACTTAACCCCAGACCTCCAAACGGTCTTGGGTGATCCCCAAACAATATTGAAACCGTTTGGGCCAATCAACCCATAACATCAGCTCAATCACTTGCAAAATCAGCACTTAGCCGATTAGGGTTCATACCCCATCTTTGGATCTTCAAACACATATCCATACTTGACCCTAAACCTTAAAACGGTCTTGGGTGACCCCCAAATGGTTTTGAAACCGTTTTGGTGATCCCCAAATGGTTTTGAAACCGTTTGGGCTAATCAACCCAAAATCTCAATTCAACTCATTGGAATTTCAGCACTAATTCCAATTAGGGTTTGCCTAATTGATTAGCCTTCAACTAATGATTCCTTGGGAGTTAACCCATAAAATTTGGTGGGTCATTAACCAACATAATTAGGAATAGTAATCTCAAATGGTAAACCCTTGGTCAACTCACTCAAATGGTTTTGAAACCGTTTGCTCCCAAACGGTTTGCAAACCGTTTGGTCCCAACTTCCAAACCATTTGCCCAAGATATTTGGGGAGGTGTGTGCTTATGATGATGTCATCATCATCAAGCTTCGTCCCTTAAGTTCTAAAAACTTCTGATTTCATGAAGTAATCAATTTCAACCAGCAATTAATCAAGATAATGAAGGAATCATTGAAATTACAAGATTAATGGTTGAATAACAATGTAAAAAGGGTTCAAGTTATAAAACCCCCCTCCAGTTGAGCTCCAAAGCTCCATGTCCACGGAAAAAATGGTGGATGCAACTCCTTTCACCATTCCAAGGCTCGTCCTCAAGGTTTGAGTGAAAAGGAATGGTTAGAATTGAAGAGGAGATCAAAATAGGAAGAAATCCATAATTTATTTTCGATTTCCACCATGGAATCAAGGTGAAATGGATCAAGAACCTTACCAACAGGGTGGGGGTCGTACTACTGATCCTACCAATCTCCCTTGGTCGTTTCCCAAGCAAGGAGAAGAAGTGGGGTCGAAAACGCCTTCCATTTGGCTTGTAAAGGGTCTTTTTATAAGAAAATCAAGGAGAGAGAAAGTACTTTGCAAAAATCCAATTAATCCCAAAAATGTGGCCGCCTCTTCCTCTTTATCTTCCTTAGGGACGAGGCTATATTGTTTGTCTCTTATCCCTCTCAATTATCCATGATTTAAAGAAAAGCAAATCAAGCACCTTAAATCATATTATATTAATATCCATATGTCAGTGGATATTTCTTTTTCTTATAAAATTGTGTGTGAGTTATCCACTCCCTTGGATATTTTCGTGGTCCTTGCAAGGCTCAAGGATGTCACACACACATTTGAATCCAATCATTTTGGTTTTGGTTGAAGGCCCTTTAATTAATATATTTATTTTTGCCCTAAATCGAATTAGGGTTTCAATTAGGATTAAATCTTGATTATTTTAATATCAAGATTCTCTCTCCTCCTACTTAATTCAAATGAGGCGCCCCTCTCATTTTCTTTTCTCTACATGATGAAAAGAAGCATTAAGGACCTTATTGAAGTGGTAATTTGCATATTGAACCCTAGGTTTTGGGTAAATTGCACTTTACACCAAAACTAGGTTTTAATGCACAAACATTGCTTTATCAGCTCTTTCTTGGTATTCAGGCTTCCATAAGCCATACCTCAGCATCATTTTCACTCTCACGATGCTTCAACACATGAGGAACATATTATCATGCACAAATTGCACTTAAACCCCTCAACTTGGGTATTTTGCACATTAGTCCAAAGCAAACAAAACATTGATTTCGACAATGTTCAAAAAGGACTAGAATTGCAACATAAGTTCCTATTGAGGCCTAATTACTTTTCATATGATGAGATTAAACATTTAATCATCTTTCTTAATCAAAACACCTAGGGTTAAAGTATAACCCAGGTCAGGGATGTTACAGTTGGGTCCAATTTTCTTACACTGGATGTATCCATTTGAACACTACATGAGTGTTTTTAAAAGTGATGTTCGGAATCGTTATCGTCCTGAGGGGAGTATTATTGAGGGTTATGTGGTTAGGGAGGTGATGGACTTTTGCAATGATTTTTTGAATTACAATGAAACTTCTAGTGATCTAAAAAATTCCCATCACACTGAATCTTATTGTGGCAAAGGAACTTTGGGAGGATGAGTGAAAGGAATCAGTTGTGAGTTGTGGGAACAAGAACATTTGTATATTTTGCACAATATCGATGAAGTTAGTAGCTACATCACAGAACACAATGATCTTATCAAGAGAAATCATCAACGATCCAGTTCAATGTTGCTTGCAAGAGAGCATAATTGAACATTTATTAGGTGGTTTGAAGAGAAAGTCTTTAATCAACTATCTGAATCACAGAATAATATTACTAAGAACATAAAATGGCTCGCCTTTAAGTCAAAAATGGATGTCATGTCATATGAAGGTTATGACGTAAATGGATTTTCATCCTACACAAAGCGTCAAGATGAAAGTAGTGTAGTCCAAAATAGTGGGGTCACTGTTCAAGCTTGTTCATTATATTTTACTAGTGCCAAAGATAAAAGACCACGCGAAGCTGAGATGTCATATTACGACATCATTGAGGACATATGGGAAATGGACTATATAAATTTCATAGTTCCTATCTTTAGGTGTAATTGGGTTGACAACAACAAAGGAGTTTTAGTGGATGAGTTGGGTTTCAAATTGATGAATTTTGAAAAGATTGGTGAGAAAGATGAGCCATTCATCATGGCAGACAAAAAAAAACAAGTATTATATATTGATGACCCGACAAATAAAAATTGGTCTGTCGTTCTTCATGGAAAAAGACAGTTTACTGTAGATCCTATAAATGAAGAAGAATACTACGAAAAGTATGATGATTCCAGCCCATTCTCACTTGGTTTTCTAAGTGTAAATGTTGAAGATAACATCGATGAATACTATAAATGTCAAGACCATGCTGAAGGAATTTTACTTGACTAACAACTCAACCAATACTAGAGGCATGTATTCTTTGAATTATTTATTTTATTATCATTCAAGCACATGATCTTTTAAATATACATCATATATCATTCAACCACTTGTGCTTTTATTATCACTTATGTTTCTTTTATCATGTATACTTACATGTTCTAAAATGGCAAGTGAAGATGAACATTTTGAGCATGAGGACCATGGGGATGGTAGTGGTGATGCTAAGAAAAGTAGATGTTCCACACTGATGTGTAGGCTGCAGGAGCTCAGGGCCAAAGGGGAGAAACTGGTAGTCCAGTTTGATGTCATAGGAGCACCTGTTGGGGAACATGCTAGTGCTTTCAAGCATTATGTAGGGGCAACCGCACGCCAAAAGGTGGAAAAAGATATAGAAAATTGGCATGATGTTTCTAATGCCTTAAAACACCTCCTATGAAAAGATATATATGTGAGTGGAAGTGATATTATTTTAATATGTTTTTTGTTTATTGATTCTAATTTAGTTTGCTTGGAAAGACATATCCTTATTAAGACAACATTATTGCTTCTTTTGTATGTATATGGTGTTTTTCATCTAAATGAAAAAGTTCACAAGAAAAAGTACTACAACATTGTGGTGTACGATGGAGGGCTTTTAAGACATATCTCAAAAGGGAATTTATAGATAATCCTAAACAAAGGAAGAAAGCAACAAATATATATGTTTTTATAGATCCTGAGGTGTGGGAAAGATTTGTTGCAGCTAGGAAATCGGAAGAGTTTTGAGTAATAAAGATTATGATGTATTGTATGAATCTTTAATTTTATACAATTAAGGAGGTGAATCTTTTTATATATGTTTTCCAAGTCTAAATTGCAATACCTCATTTCAAATGATCAAGCTATTCACGAGGCCCAAAAGGAAAGATGGTCCAAAAATGTGCATGACCATCGCTTGGGGCCCGATGGTTATGCCTTCCGCCACCAACTACAAGAGAAGAAACTCTCTTCTGGAGAAGAGTCTAGTATAACTCAAGTTGAGCGTCCACCCTGACACTTGTAGTGGATTGATGCTAGAAAGAATCGAGCAGGTGAAATTGTCAACCCTGCAACTAAGGAGGTGGCACAAAAGTTGGTAGGTTTATCCCAACTAAGTAAAGAGTAACTCCTACAAACTTAGATTTATTTATATCTAATCGATATTGTGATTTAATATTTTTATTAACTTTGAATAGATTGATCTCCATGAGCAAAGGAAGGAAGGAAAATTCATCCCAACTGGCCGCATGGATGAACTATCAGTTGCTCTTGGTACAGGGGAGCATACTGGCCTTGTTAGGGGATTAGGAGCTGGCATCGGATTGAAGTCTTATCTTGGCCCTTCGCAATCTAAAATAGGTCACGTAAGAGGCCTTACACAAGAGAAAGTTGAAGCATTAGTAGCACAGAAAGTAAAAGAAATAATGTCTTCATTTCAGCCTACTCAACCTTCTCAACCTACTCAAACTATGTGTCTCTCAGATGATGAGGCACAAGCCCATGCTCCAACTGTAGAAGGTCATGGGAGCACTCCCAATGACCCACCACAACAATCTGCAGTAAGTTTTTGTTCTATATGTTGTGTTGTCAATATGATATATATATATATATATATAGTTGTAGTAGGTATCTAGTTTACCGCTTCATATATAACTTATATTATTTGAATTCTAGGTTGGTATGAACTGTAAACTTATAATGGAGGTTCCAGAATATAATGTTGTGGCAGCGGGCAAGGTATACAACCTTGGTAGTACATTGCATTGCCAACAAATTACTGATGACATTTGCCGTGTGTCCATCCATCTTGTGTATGATGGAATGGGGGACAAATCACTACCCATACCTAATCCTGAATATAGTACAGTGGAAGAAGCAGAGGGTGCTATTGTGGATTGGCCTAGACACTTGGTTATCAATGACAAGGTATACTTGAATTCTACCATGTTTTTCATATTTGATTACATATATGAACTCATGAAATATAAGTATGTAATTTAATTAACATGTTTGCAAACCAAAAAGTAAAAATTCTACTAGTCGTCCTCCTATGCCCAAGCCATCTTTTATTCCAGAATCCACATTCAATGAGTTGGGAAGTAAATGTAAATGTTTGTGTCGATGCTTAGCCAACCAAAGCTCCAGATAACAAATGTTGGTCAATTTAACAGAAGATACAACTGAGAGGGACTTTGACAATTATATTTTTCTTGATGATATTATAGAGTTGTTCTGGTATGATTGGATGAATACTTCGATATTAGAAGTATGGATAAGGTAAGGATCTATCAATATAGAAAATTCCAATACATATTTTTAGCTTATTTCTATTTATGAAAATAATTACAAATGTTTTACATCTATTTATATACCGCGACCATAAACTTTGATATAAGGAAAGTTGGATTCTTAGTTCCTTCATTCACTAGTCAAGTGGAGACACATATTAAGGATGTGAATGAGTACTTCTCTACTACATTCAAATATTTTTCTAGTGTGGGAAAGGAAATTATCCTAATTCCTTTTAACGTCTAGTAAGTATTATTATTCAATATAATTTTAATAATGAATAAATTTATTTATTTTAATGTTTGTTTTATTCTTACTCAGATCTAGACATTGGGAATTAGTGGTGGTTGTCCCAAAATTAATGACTCTTTATTATCTTGACTCAATGGGAAAACAACAAGGGGTCACAAACTGAAATTGCGAGCTATGGAGTAAGTATAAATTTAGTCAATGCTTCAACATGATATTTCTATTTAGAATTTCTATTTTACCAACTATCGTTTAATTGATAGGGGTTTAAAGGCTTTTCGTGAAGGTGGAGGACAAATACCCACAAAATTAAAGACATTGACTTTGAAAAATGCCAAGGTAGCTACTTTGACAACTGCTTAGTCTTATATGTATTAATTTTCAACTCTTATATGTGAACTCTTATAGTCTTATCTCAATTCTATTTATAGTAGTTTACTAACATTAAGTATAATTCGTTATTTGTAGTGTCCTATATAAAATAATGGTTGGGCTTGTGGCTACTATGTAATGAAACATATGCAAGCTATTATCAAACAAGCATCACATGACATTCAGACTATAGATCAGGTAATAAAGAATAACATCATAAATTTACAAGTGAGTTGTAGTCATTTTATAAAATATTAGCATGTGCATTTTCTGTTACAGATCTTTACAACTCAGCCTTACACACTTGTGGACTTAAATGAATTCCGAGAAGAGTGGTCAGATGCTTTTCTAAATGAAGTCAATATAGCATTGGATTGAATATGTCAGCTCCATTTATGTATGTGGTTTTGGAACTCTTTCATATTTACTTTTGTATCTGACATTTAATATCATCTCAGACTTGCAATCTATCATTTTGTAAATTATGATATGATTATGTGTAACTCAACTGAATATATGAATTATTTTTGTTATGAATGTGTGGTTTGGAATGGTGACGGTTGAGCATCAATGCTCCCCTCTCCCATATCTAGTTCTTCTGTTCTATTTCTGCAATTTTTTTTAAAAAAAATTTGTACCCTATAGGGTCGGTTATCTTAAAAAATCGACCTTATAGGTATCTCAGTCGTGCCACGTAGCACAGTCGTATTGTGGCGTAGAACGGCCGTGCCACATAGCACGACCGTGTTGGGATATGGTAGAACGACTGTTCTGCGTAGCATGGCCATGTTGGGATATGGTAGCACAGTCGTGCCGCATAGCACGACCGTGCTACCTATCCCAACACGACCCTGCTACGCGGCATGACCGTTCTACCATATACACCAACACAGATGTCGACTGTATTGAGTTGGTTTTCTTCATGTAACCATCCTTACAGAGCATCTCTAGGGTCAGTTATTAAGAAAAATCGACCTTATAGGGTTTCGTTATCAGTAGGCTCAATTTGTAGACTTTATTGAGTCAGTTTTCATAATATAACTGTCCTTACAGAGGATCTCTAGGGTCAGTTATTTAGAAAAACCGACCTTATAGGGTTCAGGTACAATTTCTTTTCTCATTTGGGGTTAATTTTTGACATCCTCTTGGGCCGGTTTTTACTATATAAGGTCGATTTTCTTTAGTTAAAAAAACCGACCCTATAGAGCAATTTCTCTAGCGATGGCCACTTGGGCGTCGTCGAAAAAGTGACGCTATAGGCTTAAAGAAAACCGACGCTATAGACCATTACTGTACTAGTGCTTCTTGAGGGATTGGTGGTGCTTTCTATCAACACAATGTCAGAGTGTAAATAATAGAGGTGTGTACCATGATCTTGTGTTGGCATGACTTAATCATAAGGCTCTCCACATCAATTATATATATATATTGTGATTGTACATTGAAGTAGAAACTTATGCAAATATCTTTTATCTGGAATTGTACCAAGACAATACAACTTTCTTCCCAAATATCCTCCCATTGCTCAGATCCATCTAATTCCATATAGTGGTCAATATGTTCAATCATGATATTCAGTCAAGGAAAAGAATCGATTGATATAAATTAGGAAACACATTCATCTTCTACTGGTCATCTTTGTTATATTGGTCATATATGGGCATATAGCATGGAGCATCTGAATTTCCTGTATACACAACTACATTCCTACTTTTGCAGCTGCTAAAATGTGGAAAAGAAGTTAATCCAATTTGTAGTGGAGTTACATGTTTGTACATTTGAATATGGATCATCTGACTTACCTGTACAAAAAGTTAACTTCCAATTTTTTCAACTCTAAAGAGGTGAAAAAAGAGTAGCTGTTCATAGGGGAATTGCAAATTTCCATTAATTTGCTGATGAAACAGGGTGGCGTCTATTTGTGTGCTTCTTCGGATGGCCCTCTGTGAGTCTTGATTTTGATGGTCAATCCCTCTTTGATTTTGAGACGGTGTGTTGAATAGGATTTTGGATGTCTTTGACCATTCTTACTCCTCTTAGTTCTCTTTTTAAGATGGACAGAACATGGAGATACTTAGGTGCTTAGACTTGTGCACATTTCTTTATTTTGAATGTAAACTTGACAGGTAGTATGTCTGGTATGGTAATGGTCCTTGTTCAGTGGATGATTTTAGAACCCATGTGTTTTGATACTAATGTGTATTTGTTGATATGATTTTTGGCCTGCTTGTGGGGTGCAGGATGAATAAAAGGACCCCATTTAATTTAAAAATAAATGTGTTTTTGTTGGTGTAGTTGGTTGTTAGAGTTGTATTTGTGTCCATGTAGATTATTAATTGGTACAATTGTGTGCATTTATGTGTAACATACATGAGTTTCAACTCTGTATCAAGTAGATAGATCCTTATTATGTCAAAGAGTGAAAACAAGATCATATGTTTCCTACCCTCTTATCTAAAAATATTTACACATTAAAAAAGTGTAGTAAAAATGTGTGGATATGTTTGTTCTCTTAGTTTGGTCACACTTTTGGGTGATGCGGATATTTTATCTTTCCACTATTTTTGGTACGGAAAAATCTGGAAAAACACATGTATTTATATACTAAAGAGCTGCGAAAGTGATAAGTCCCAGGTGCACATGCGAGATATCAGATAGCCTGGATGCCCGAGTCTCACTAACAACACCCGAACTGACTTGTTCGCATTTTGTCTGAACCAAACAACAACCCAAATACTAGGGAGAAAATTGAGTTTTTATGGTTCAGGCAGTTCGGTTCGATTCAGATCGGTTTAGGTGGTTATTTTTGCTATCCCTACATGTCGGGCATGATTTCCCTGTTCTGTGGTCATTGTTCCAGACGTGATATATTCAATCTCAGCCGTTACAACACACAATTAATATTTTTAGGGGTCAGATTTTTGTGTAAATGTGTGGTTGATATTGCGTGGAATAGGATTTGGAACAGTGGATCTCAACCCCTACGCATGCGTTTGGCACGAGACCAAAACCCGGTTTGACCTTGTCTTTATGTGCCAACCCCGCCAAACAAGTACTGGTTTGAGGTTGATTTTTGTTTGGTTCGCAACCCTAAAAAACCCCCGTTTTGAGATAACGGAACCCACCAACCCGGGTTCTCCCAGTCCTACGAGGGGCGGGATTCCGGTTCATAACCCGATTTCCGCGATCTGAGTCCATTTTCATATCGCCCTTTCTGCGATGGTATCATCGCCCCCTGACACCTCCCCGCCCCTTCGCCTTTCCCCTCTCCCTCTTCTGCTCTCTCTTCTGCTCCCTCTTCTAAGAAGTCGACACCCTCCCAGTAGTTATGACGCCTTCTCCCACCTCTCCCAAGACATGCAGCAACCCATCATTTCGTATGGCAGAGCAGTGCCATATGGATAAGCCTTGACAGTGGCGTAGGCACAACAGTCGGTCAATCAAGCCGACAGAGGGGTACGGTGGGTCGTCTGCAATCGCCGACCTACACCACCAGTCTAGACGCCGCGAGTCAAGCATCATATGGAGTTGTCATCTCCCATCAAATCCCCCCTTTTCACTGTGTGCAAACCCAGTAAACCCTAGCAAGGGCAAGCGGTGCCGCTGTTGCTATATAGTACTGCGATTCATATCTGAAATCCTCCCTGTTCACATTTGCATCCTCCACAAAATCTTCTCTGAAGCCGCCACTGCCGAGCCCCTGTACTTAGAAGTCACCCAGCTGCTTGAGAGGTATGTCTTCACCGACCTTCTTCTCTGACTCTCTTCTTTGTTTCAGTAGGCTAGCGGCTTATGTGTACCGTCCCTCTACATTTGTTGTATGTACCATCCCTGACCCATGCTCCTATCTTCAACCTTGATTTCGGCTTGCTGACCATGTATTTCTCCTGATCAATACGAACACATTTTCTGTGTAATGAACCAGATAAGAGAAAAAAAGTTTCTCGTATTTTGGGATATTCCAAGAAAAAATGGATGCATTGAAATGAAATAAGTCGACCATATGGGATACGAACAAAATAATTGTTTTATATTTATATTGACAATTTATTTAATGAGTTCTCCCTGCTAGTAACCTCATTTACGAGGACAAGGTTATATCTAGACATGATTGTTCTCCATGCAAATATCTTATGCAATATATTTGTTTAAATTTGAACAAGTATGTGCTATAAGACCTACATTGATGTGTGAATCATTCATGTAGGTTTTTTTATGTGTCAACTTTTCAAAACTAGAACTGGGACAGCCTAATTTTGATTATTCAACTTCTTCTTATTTGTGTTATGACTGTGCGCATTGACCGCTTATGCTTTGTATACCTACAAATTGTACACCCATTAGAACATACTAGTGTGTAGTGTACATTTGTTCCGTTTAAAATAATATGATGTAGTATTTTGTTTAAGTTGAAACATATATCGGAATGCCGACTATTGTGTTGTAGATCACCTAAATTATGGTGTTGTTAATCATGTTATAAACATCAATACACTAGCATTAGATGTATAGCACAATATTCTGCATTGAAATGAAATAGGTGGACCATATGGGATACGAACAAAATAATAGTTATATATTTATATTGACAATTTAATTAATGAGTTCTCCCTGCTAATAACCTCATTTACGAGGATAGGGTGATATTTTGACATGATTGTTGTAGCATATTGCTTGGTCATTCAAGGAACCTGAGAAGTACATTTATGTAATATCTGTCACTGTGTTTTCAGGTGTGTTTTCATGTTAATATGTATCATGTATTATGTTTGATAGGTCATTAGTTGTTCAGGTACAAATATCTTATGTAATATATTTGTTTAAGTTTGAACAAGTATGTGTTACAAGCCCTACATTGAGGTCTGAATCATTAATGTAGGTTTTTTTGTGTCAACTTTTCAAAACTAGAACTGGGACACCCTAATTTTGATTATTCAACTTCTTCTTATTTGTGTTATGACTGTGCGCCTAGACTGCTTATGCTTTGTATACGTGCAAATTGTACACCCATTAGTATAGGTAGATCTTTTTCATAGTCATTTCATTTATTTTGTAAACTTTAGTACCAACTTTGCTTTGTGTTAATATATTTTGGCACCTTGTACACAACCCTTGACTCAGGTCTGCCCCCCCCCCCCAATTAGGTCTACTATGATGGTACAAAATTGGAATTCACCTATTATGTATTAATTATTTTTATTTGAAACATATTACTGTGTAGTGTACATTGTATATGCTCATAAAATACTAGTTTGTAGTTGGAACAATTATGTGCTATAAGCCCTAATTTGATTGGTCAGTATTTTTCCGTTTAAAATAATTTGAAGTAATATTTTTGTTTAAGTTGAAACATATATCTGAATGCTGACTATTGTGTTGTAGATCACCTAAATTATGGTGTTGTTAATCATGTTATAAACATCAATACACCAACATTAGATGTAGAGCACTATTCTACTGCTCCTGTCACCATTTTGTGATGCCGACTTAGTCTAATTTGGTTCCAGAATATTATTTGCCTATCTAAACAAGTTGTTTATTATTTATTTCAAATAATCCAACTATTTTGTCTAATCTATATTTCCTCTGCATTTGTTGTATGTACCGTCCCTGACACTATCACTTGCTCATCTATTTTGTCTAATCTCTTTCTGTGTAATGAACCAGATATATGAGTTCCCTGCTAGTAACCTCATTTACGAGGACAGGGTTATATTTAGAATTTTAGACATGATTGTTGTAGCATATTGTTTGGTCATCTGTCAGTGTGTTTTCAGGTTAATATGTATCATGTATTATGTTTGATAGGTCATTAGTTGTTCAGGTACAAATATCTTATGTAATATATTTGTTTAAGTTGGAACAAGTATGTGTTACAATCCCTACATTGAGGTCCGAATCATTAATGTAGGTTTTTTTGTATAAGCCCTAATTTTGTGCTATCCATTTAAAATGGTCACTATTATGTGCTCATTGTATAAGCCCTAATTTGATTGGTCACTATTTCTTCTGTTTAAAATAATATGATATAATATTTTTGTTTAAGTTGAAACATATATCTGAATGCCGACTATAGATCACCTAAATTATGGTGTTGTTAATCATGTTATAAAGATGAATACACCAGCAATGTAGAGCACAACATTCTGCATTGAAATGAAATAGGTCGACCATATGGGATACAAACAAAATAATTGTTATATATTTATATTGACAATTTAATTAATGAATTCTCCCTGCTAGTAACCTCATTTACAAGGATAGGTTTATATTTAGGCATGATTGTCTTAGCATATTGTTTGGTCATGGAAGGAACTCGAGAAGTAGATTTATGTTATATCTGTCAGTGTGTTTTCAGTTGTGTTTTCATGTTAATATGTATAATGTATTATGTTTGATAGGTCATTATATGTTCAGGTACAAAAATCTAATGTAATATATTTGTTTAAGTTGGAACAAGTATGTGCTATAAGCCCTACATTGAGGTCTGAATCATTCATGTAGGTTTTTTTTATGTGTCAACTTTTCAAAAGTAGAACTGGGACACCCTAATTTTGATCATTCATGTTAGCTTGAATGAATGATTTTAGTGTTAGATTGAATGAATGATTTTAATGTTAGCTTGAATGCATGATTTTAATTTTCATGTATGACCAAAATGTACACCCATTAGTATTCTGTTGATTATATTGCAAGTAATCCAATTATTTTGGCAAATCTATATTCCCTATGAATTTCTTGTATGTACCGTCCCTGACCCTGTCGCTGGCCGTGCAACTCTCTCCAACATTCAATTCAGCTTACCAGGTATATCTCATGAGCAATACGAACACGTTTAATGTGAATGTCATGCTGAATGCTTGCTATTTATGTAGTTTTCCTGTAATGAACATATTGGATGATGTGTTTGCTAAAACCATTTCAAATTTAACAACAATTTCAAATTTGTTGTACAAATTGTGGATCTTATGTCTGGTTGTGGCATTGAGGAGACAATATGACATGGGTTATTACTTTAAACAAGTTATTGCTTTCAATACAAGTTATTGCTTTCAACTGCGTAGTCTCATACTAGGTTCGTATAAAGGTTTCGTTTAAACACCACCCATACTAAAGTGATATATCGCAGTGTCATTGGTACTATGGCTACACCCGACCCGAGGTTCCGTATTGTATGGTCGAAAGAGTTGGATGAGGCTCTGGTTGCGGCATTGAGGAGACAATATGACATGGGTAGGTGCGTCGATGGAATATTTACTAGGGACGCGTGGAGGGAGACGCTACGTGATTGGCATATCAGGATGGGGAGGAACGAGGGTACATTGGATCAGTTAAAAACTTGGTGGAAGAACCTCAGGAGAGACTATGTAAAAATAAAACTGGTGACCAACAAAAGTGGTGTTGGATGGGATGACAGCAGACACAAGCCAATATTGCCTGACACCCCAGAGTAGAGGGAGGCACTTGCGGTATGTCTAATAATATACACTCCCCTGACAATTATATATTAAATTAAACTTCTTAATATTGACCTAATCAATAGTTGTCCCCTATTTTAGGCAAACAGGGAACTAGCGAGATTGATCAACAAACCGTTCTACCACTACCACGACGTCGAGCTGATGGGGGGGAGGAACATAGCTAGGGGCCATCATGCAATGTCCTCAACCGATAGATAGCCTCCTTCTGATGTTGCATCTGAAGATGATGTTGCTGTTGACCTAGACGCATCTGATTCATTTGCCAGCCCAGAACCGACCAGCCCAACTGGTTTCACTGAAGACATGGTTAATTCTGGGACACAAAGTGAGGACACCAACAACGGATCATACAACCAAGGTGTCGGTGCAAGGACTCCCACCACGATCAGACGTAGGAAGCGAGCGTCAAGCTCACAGGACAGTTGTGTCCTGTCTAATGATGTCGTATCTGAATTCACAAAGGTGTTTGCCAAGGTACATGAGATGGGCAACAAAATTGCTGCTAGGTCTAATGATAAAGACGAATACCAAACCATTTTGCACCACTTTCATGCAAGCTACCCTGACGCCCCTGTCCCCATTTTTACCACTCTTGTGCACGCCATAAAAGATCCAGCTAATCGTAACATTTACCTAAGCCTTATGGACACCCCACAAAAAATTACCATTTGGTTGCAAGACTTGTGGGAAATGAAGAACACAACTTCTGCATCACAATCACCCTTCATGCCACAATCTCCACCGTACTTTTGAGGTTGCCTAATTTACGAACTATATCAGAATCCTGCCTTTTATTTGATGAACTTTATCAAAAATTGTTGTACTATTGTATTCCGTTGGGAACAATCTCTGAACTATGGTACTATGTAATGGTTTATCTTATTATTTGCTATTTGGTCAGTATTTGCTATTTTGTCGCTATAGCCCTAATTTCATTTCTGCAATATCTCAATATTTTCCTGATGCGGATAATCACTTTTAATTCTAGACGTGATGGCCGGTATTCATCCATATGAAACAACTGATGACATTCTACAACTACTGGATCTTATGTCTAGTCTGGCTAATGACATTGCTAACGCAATATCCTACCAAATAGCTGACCAAATTTCCCACAATATCATGTAAAATTCAGACGTCGCAACCACACACCAACCAATATCGAGATCGGTTAGTATTAGGAGCGGCCATTAAAAGGTTTTAGAAATATTAACTGACCATGAAAGGAGGGCGTACGATCTGTACCGTATGCTACCCAACATGGTTTTAGCCTTTGTTGACAAACTTGAGGACCGGGGTTTGTTGAAAAGTACCAGAGGTGTGTCATCAGTGGAGGCAGTTTGCTACTTCCTTCAAATGGTTGGCCATGGCCATACCAACCGTGTCCTGGCTGAGGACTACATTCACAGTGGTGAGACCATAAGTTGAAAGTTTAATGAGGTGTTCGATGCAGTGTGTGCTTTGTGCAACGAATATATTGTCATGCCAACTGCATCCACAACTTCGCACCGCCGCATCGCTGAGAGTTCAAGATTTTACCCTTACTTCAAGGTATGACCATCACTTAGTTGACCATTGTCCATTACATTGTTAATATAACCACTATCATCATCGTTGAGTTTGGTATTTACTTGTGTATTTCTTATACACTTGTCTTAGGATGCCATTGGAGCAATTGACGGGACACACATCCCCGTTTTGGTGAAACGCAAAAAGCAGAACTGATATAGGAATAGAAAAGGGAATGTTTCCGTGAATGTCATGGCTGTAGTAGACTTCTCAATGGAGTTTACATATATCATGACTGGTTGGGAGGGATCTTCTGTTGACCAAAGGGTACTTCACGCAGCTACAACCACAGGTGGGTTCAAAGTACCCCCTGGGAATTACTATTTTGTTGATGCAGGGTACGCCAACACCAGCCAATTTCTTGCACCATATCGAAACGTTGCTTACCATATAGTAGAGTATGGGGGTAACAAAGGCTCATACACAAGCAAAAAGGAAATGTTCAACCACCGACATGCTCAACTATGTAACGTTGTCGAGCGAGCCTTTGGTGTGTTGAAGAAGAGGTTTTCCTACTTTCGTAAAGGAGCGACTTTTCCCGTGCAGTCTCAGTCTCAGATTGTAATGGCTTGTTGTATCGTTCACAATTTTATCCAACGCCAAAATGATGGACGAAAACTTGGATGAGGCTCATACTACCACTGACATCTTGAACGAATTGAGTTCTCTCCAACAAACAAGCCAGGCCGATGCTAGAGAGGGAGATGTTTTGCGTGAAACTGTTGCCAATTCTATGTGGGCAAATTAGTGATTTATACATTTGTTTTCAACAACATTGAAACATTTTGTACAACATGTTTCACTTACTCCCTTTTTTTGTAACTTCACGACCAACTTTTGTTCTCAAACTGTATTGTTCACTACAATTTTGCCTACTTATAAACAATGTGAAATTATGTCTCATTAGGTTTTTTGTCTAGAAATGGACAATGACATGCCGTTGTGCCCATGTGGTATGTAGTGCACCGTACGAGTGTACATGGATGCCACAGATGTGGCAAATGGACGGTTTAAAGACAACAATCCCCACATGCCATATTTTACATGTGGTAGGGGTCTTGTACCAACCAGATGCCATATGAGGTTGCCCGCGCAGCAAGTACAACCTACAGTGGCTACGCTGACTGCAATTAGGGATGCAATGGTATCACAGCTCGCATATGCACGTAGCGAACGCAAGTTCTGGTCAAAACATTGTGCCTTTGTCTGTTCAACAAGAGCAGACACGAATATGTTACAAGAAGAAATTCCAAGTATGCGGGAGAGGTGTCGATATCTTCACCACCAACTTCAAATAACGAGCGATAATGACTCTTCAATAGAAGAAGATGGATACAATATGTCATAGATATACTATATTATGATATGTCCAAATTTACTGCACTTGTCTGTTGCAACAATTAGCTACTCCTGAACAAATGGTCGTCATATTATCTTTGAAAACTATGTCATGAACCCGACATTTTTCTATTAATCGTCAATTTTGTTTTATTAGATGTCGATGACTCCATCTGAGGTTCCGAGGTGTGATTGTGGGCTAAATGCAGCCTTACGGATTAACACAGAGGATGTAGGGTTAAATGACTTTGCCATTCTGAGTCAAAGGCCGAGCAAAATGTATTACATATGCCCTACTCGTGAGGTGTGATAGTACATCAATAAATAATAGACTGCCCTTGTCGAGGCTCCGCATTCTTTTCCATTAACTTGAACTTCGTACTACATTTTAGGGAAAAGACTGATGCAGATACTTCCATTGGGCAGTCGATCTCCCCCCAACAATTGATTCATTGAAAGCGGAGATTATGTTACTAATTGTTGAGTACAAGTCAGTGTGGGGTCAGGTGATGAACATGAAGGACTTCGTTGAAATTCATCACAACTACGATGAATTATACTCTAACAAAAAGTATGAGCATGAGGTTTTAGAACGCAATGTTGCCAGTCTGGAGGACGATTGTCGTCTGCTTCTGGACATCCCTTCACCTCAAATGACTCCATAACGTGGAATGGAAAATTCATTTACATTGTCTTCTCTATTTAGATTGACTATCAATGGATGTTATGAACATCATACACTTGTTTAATTTAGGCACTTTTATAAACGTCATATTACATTTTAAGTGTTATGAAAATTTTCTTCATGTTGATGAGTGTTTTATTAATGATGTATGTTATTAATCGAAATTTTGCTTAACGTTATCTCAAACCAAATAATACAATTCATTGTGATATACACCCTTACTTTTGAAAAATATATTACTTACAAAATATGTTATATGATTGGCCAACTGCGACACCATCTTTTATCTGGTCTACTGAGCTTGATATGGTTCTCAGGGGTTTGATGAGAACCCAATATCACGTGGGTAGATGTGTAAATGGAGTATACTCTACACAAGCTTGGATTGAGGCATGGCACCAGTTCGTATACATAACAGGAGGCCCTTACATTTCATTGCCTGAGTTGCAAATGTGATGGCAATACATCAAGAGAGAGTTTGTAAGACACAATATGTTCATATTGGGAGATTTATTGCCTCCCCCACATTGACCGCGCAACAAGGCATTGAACACAACTTCTTGACGACGCGTCGCACTTACCCACCAGGGATTTTTTTTAGCACTGACGATTGAAATAAAAAAATGAACTTGGAACATATGTGTTAAATGTAGTTGTGTTTTTGCGTCGGAACAATTTACATTCTCTACTTATGTGTTACAATATTATATGTTGCTACCAGAATGCGATCAAATTTCCTACTTCATTATTATGTTATTGCCACAGTTACTTTACGAATTCTATTATTTGTTCATACCTTTGTTTTTATTAATTTTAGATGTCGACATCGCGTGCAAAGGCAAGGGCAAGGAAAAAATTTGAAAAACTTTTGATGTCACCGGAAAAATTCAAAAATATGTTGAAGATAACCTTTCATGCACAAAACCATGTTGCAATCACATAAAGGAGGAGGGCAAAATTGGGACCGATGATCAAGTCAAGGGCCGAGTCAGTGAGCATGTTCCTCATTTGCCATTATTGTTTGATTGGCCAAAAGACGACATCAAACAACAAAACAAGCAGCCGGTGCAGGAACCATGCCCAGTGTCATGGGACGAGTACGATGAGGCCATAACGTTGGCCTATTTTAATCAAGATCCACATCCAACCATGTCCCCCCAAAGTGCCTTGTCAAAATCTTAGCTTTTGTTTGGCTGTTTATTGCTCCCATTTTTCGTCCTTCTCCCCTAACGAAGATCACCCGTAAATAATTATTTGATTATCAGTGATTGTTTATGTTTAACTAATGACGACAATATGATTATTATCAGTTGCTTTTACTGACGATAATGTAATTATGTTAATGTTATGAACAAAATATATTAGGCCAATTTCATATTCATGTAGCTTGACTGTTACTGACAATAATGTAATTTGTTACACTAATGACGACAATTAAATGTCATTCCAGACGACAGTAACGTTTCATTAATTTTTAATCACAACATCAAAATTAGAATTATCATATCTTATTTGCACTATTATAAATATACAAAATAACACCCACACAACACAAATAAAATATTTTTTTAATATATTCTAAACTTAGATTGAAGTGACATCACAAATACACATTTTGCGTACGTGTTCAAATAGTGCTGCAAGAACATGACAGAATAAAAAGATACTGACTACGCTGCCAAACAGAATCAGACTTCCAGCTAAACAGATTCAGACTGCACACAGACTGAAATCAGACCAGCTGACCAGAATCATACTGTGTTGTCAAACAAAATCAGACTGCATCCTGACTGCCCCAGCACCGGAATCCAGACTAACCCCGACTAACCCAGTCCAGATTTCAGAATCCACTACATGTCTGCATGCCAAACCGCTCAAAGGAGTACAAGGAAAAAAATGGACGGAAATGTCTTGTTCGTTTTATCCGGTTTCGTTGTCGGTCACAGTTTAAAAAGGGAGGCTCGAGGCAACAAAGAACCTCACGTTTTACGTACTGCACTTTTACATCTTTAGTACAGTTGCTTGACTCTTGAGATGCATCTGGTTTTCAAAAAATCTGGAGGTATGCCAAGCTCAAACTGTCGGCGTTTTAAATTGACCGGATGACCTGATTTTGCGATTTCCAGCTCTTGGTTTGCATGAACCCCTTGTTCTGTTCCGTTCTTTGGCTACAAACATGCACATAGCTAGTGCATAATAGTGACTGAAACCTCCTCTCCGACGTTTCTCGGCAGTTCTGTTGCAGACGTATTCTTATGCGCGCCCAATCGTCGTCAGCTGGAAAAGGGAGAGGAGAGCAAGGAAGAAGACACACCTCTGACCTTTTAACTCTGGCAGACCGTAGACATATGCTTCATGCATCTCTGTTTTGTATGTACATGATCTCGTAGCGGAAGCGGGGCTCCCCGCTCTTGCAAGCCAAAACCAAACCGAGGTGTGCATGCATCCAGTTAACGAGATGGATTGAAATCGACAACGGGACAACATGTTTCCTGTTTTGTACTTGTCCCGCCTCGCCTTTTAGAACAATGCAGCCAATGCATATCGCATGCAGTGACGAATCACAACCAATAGAGTGGGTTGTGGGGAAGGGGCGGGGGGGGGGGGGGTTGGCATAGACTGACTCAAATGAATAATTATTGAGTGATACATCCAAATTTCAGTTTTTTAAAGTATTCAGCAATCGCATCAATACAGGATGAGCAAACAATATTTTTACAAAATATGAACAATGAGAGTATTTAGTCTCTGAGATTAAAGGCCAGATTCATGAATTAGGTGGAAGCAGCAGAAAAGATCAGTAGACCCGATCGTTTGGAGTCTTGAGAAATTGTTGACGTTTCGTTTGCGTATTCCTTTCGAAAACAAAGATCAATAATCATAATTTCAAACAATAGTAATTTTCTTAAATCTACCTGGTTGGTAAAGTTTGTATTGAGAAGACTGACTACATTCGTGTGAAGTTTGATCATATTGTCAAAGTAATTAAGTAAAGCTGTGATGTTATATTTGTAAATGAACGACGATAAAGGAAGATGGGCTATGACACAGTACTTTTATGCATGGAAATCTTGCTGGTCAATACTGAATTCGGCAACTCGACAACGACTCACTTGAAGGTACCACTAATCTGTAGCAAGCAAGTAGAAGGCTACCGGTTCGCATCCCTAGGTTTGGTATGAATAATGCATCTAGTTTAATAGGAAGATGGAGATGCAATGATTCCTCCTTTTTTGTTTTATATGTGGCAAAGGTACCCGGCTGGAATTGAAATTATTTTGGAGACGAACAATGAGGGATTCGCTTCCCGTTTTGGGGATCTATTGATTTTATTAAATTCGTGAAGAGTCAGTTACGTTATTGTTTTGATGCGTAAAATAGATAGCTTGGTCGTTGGATGACCAGCTGATCCCGGTATGCTCCAATACCTAATTCTATCATCATCATCCCCTCGATGTATTCTTGTTAGACACTATTTAAAAGCACACACTTAGTTACCAGGTCATCCCTTCAATGTTTGGTTGTGTTATATATGATTATCTATTGCATTCACAAAGACTTTGTTTGAACTTGAGGCCGTTACATATCGACGCCCAATGGGCGCTGTAACAACTGGAGCCAAAAGTGGTTAGGTAATTGTAGCTTGAAGATTTATTGTTGCCGTCACGAGAACTCTATGTCGTGTAAATTGCTCTATGCAACAGTCTCAAACCAGATGTGAAACATAAAAAATCTATAGACTTTTGATCCATTTGCATTGAACATGTCATGTTGGGTTTACCGAGTTAGTCATATTTTACTGATTGAAGCTATAATTTTGGGGGAAAAAGATCATGGGAGCTTTTTCTTCTTAATGGAAGCTACATGACGGCAGCTCAATAATTTTGTAGGCTAGCAAAGGATGTAGTGAATTTTATGCACCAAATGAAACCCGCAAACTACATGCACTTCATATGAGTGCTTCAAAACCTTTGTAGGCATATTATTTTGTATAATGTAGGGTTGTTTGGATGAAATTTATACATTAGCTTTGGAGTTCTTTTGTAAGGTCTTAACACAGTTGTATATGATTTATACTTCTTTCTTGACATTTTTGCATAAGTTGTATTTTTTGTTGTTGTCTACCTATAAACTATTGTTGCTCTAAATAAGTACTGCTATTAAATGTACATGTTTACATGTATGAACAATACATGATTTCAACAACAACAATACATATCTAGAAACAATTTAAAAAACAAAACCTTATTAATGCATCATGAAATCTTTGTTACAAGGCACTTTATAATTGAAATCATAAAGAAAATAATAATTTTCCGTCATGAGGATGAGAAGTTCAAGCTTATCACAACAACCAAAGAGAGACTTGAATTATTATTATAGACATTTCCTTTGGGTGCTCCAACTAGGTAGCAAACCCACAATCTATGACTAATTAACTGACCATAATTACTAGTATTATCATTCATGACCATATTTATTGTGTGGTTTGATCCATCAAACTATTTGTCAATTGGTGTGTGTGTCTATCTATTTGTCTATCTATAACGATCTATATCTCCTTATTATAATTTTGCTATATATCTATCTCCCCTTGATCACAACAAGGCTTAAAGTCATTGCATGTGCATGATCCTACCACTGTTATTTAACATAAATCCTTAGATACATGCATACAATATAGTATATAATAGTTTGCATGTATGCTTATTCAAAAGGAATCCATCCTAGAGTTCATGAGGTAACCACCATATCGGTCCAATATTGTAGGTGTTTGATGCAAATCATATTTCTCCCAAAATTATCACATAGTTGTACTTTTATATTGGTGGTGTTAACATCGTATTTTGTGCCACCCACATGTTGTTTGTCCAATCTCAGATAGAAGTTATTTCTTTCCTTTTCAATTTCTTCATTTTAGAATGCAAAATCAAAGATTTATCATAAAATATTTTATATCGGGTTCAAATCATATATGCTCGTCCTCTGTGCCCACCTCCTTGCCCAATGTCTGTCTTTTGACTTATGGATCTCATAGTGGAGCGTAGGGCGAGCATACATTGGGCACATTATCCCAAGTACAAAAGATTTGAATCATTTTATATCTAGACACGCACCCAAATTCGACCGTGTAATATGTTCATTAATGACTTTTACACCTAACCAATGAGTCTTTAGACAACTTCTACTACTCCCGTATGACCACGGGGTAGGCTATATATGTTTTCTACCAACTATCAATGAAATCAACGGTTTTACATAGATCTGTACGTGTAGAAACACATATAAGAAGATGGCAATAACTATTTACGTACTCCTTTCTAAAAGGATTAGCAAACCCACGCTCCCTTCTATTATGAAAAAAACAAGCGGCCAAAGTGGGGTAGCCCAGTTAGTCGGCATCTTGTCTGGTACGAGAAGATCCAGTGTTCTAATTCTTCTACTTGTAATTGCGAATTGTCCGTTGCCCAAGGGAACTGAATTGAAGGGTGAAATCCCCACTTGATAAAGTTGCATCTTTTCCCGTTAAATACATGTCAAAAACCATAGTCACGAGAACTCATACATATAATTCATGAAACCCTGGCCCCTCCCTCGGCGCACGGGGAAGGATCGCTTCACACCTCTCGAGGTAGAAGGGAATAATTTCCCTGGATGCTATCGAATATCATCAGAGATGTCCAATGTGCACGCCTCTGCAGTATGCATCTTATCTATATCCGGGCAGACCGGAGGACGCCGGAGGACGTCGCTGGTGCCTGGCTTCCCGCCGTGATGCGGCGGTATGTTCACGTGGTTTACCGTGTTGATGGGGATCTAGAGTGTTGTTAATTTTGAGATGAGTGGTTATATTCAAAAGAGACATGTGTTCTTGAAAAAATCAGAGCCTTGCAACCCTTCTGAATAGGCGTCGTTTTCCCAGTCGACTCGGTACGAACTTGAAGAATAGAGGTCTCGTTCTTTGACGACGAATGTTGCAGACGAACCAACGCACCACCAGTGCAGCTCAGCAACTATAAGATCTACCGCCTGACAGGTTGCACCTTGGAAGGAAATGATGGATGAACTTACTACTTTCAGGAGAAGATCTCCACGTAACATCACAGAAGCGATGACGGTTGAGAGATTCTGGCTTTAGGGCTTACAAACACGCACTTGAACGACTGACGGCTGTGTGTTCGAAAGATGTATTTAATCCTAATGATCGGAAACATATATAGCCTTACACGCCCCAGTAATCATATTCCTGTTAAGACACGACAACTCGGAAACATAAGACACGACAACTCGGTTACTCTTTGTACACATTGCGAAAAATTCCGCAAAAAAGACACTTTCCAGTTAGGATTAATAAATCTGAATAGGAAAGAAATAATTAATTAAATGAATAATTAATTACTAGTTGTTTCCTAATGTAAAAAGAAGACAGAATACATTCTCCACAATCCACAAGCCACAAGCCCGAGCCTGAGTACGTGCGTGTGTGTTGTGGTCACCATACCCACCAAGGAGATGAGCATACCCTCCTCTTAGGACCCTTGGACAATAGCGTCCCAAGTGATCCTACATATAAGGAGCACAAAAGTTCTAGGAGTGAGTAATATGGGATAAAACTTCTTTGTCATTTTTACTAGAGATAAAACTATCTCTCTCACATGTACTAGCTGCACCACATTGGGCTTAATTCATGCTAGAAACATGGATGTAGCAGCCATATTTCTAACAATCCCACAGATATGTGTAGTGTGCTCTACCATTCAGTCCGACATACTGTGCTTTCAGCAGATACCTTTCAGTTTGAATCTACATGCATTATCCAACTATGACCCCCGCAGAAACTAGGTGAATAAAAGTCTTGAACCTGAACCTTGGGTGTAAGAGTATAGGTTGGTAACAACACAATAAGGACATTGTAGAAAAGAAAACTATGCATTAAGGTCATGCATACACAATTTTATGTCACAATTGATAACAAAGAACAACCCAATTCTCATGTTGTGGCCTACACAACATCAATCATTTAGTTGGAGTCTCCAAAGATGTAATGCTAACATCCTGTCCTCAGAATTGACACCATTCAGAGACTAATCTCTTACTAACTTACAGTCCTGATACTAACAAGTTTCTCAGGAGATAGATACACAGATGCATGAAACATCAAATTAATTACATAGTATCATCCAATTCACCAAACAACTTATTATTACCACATTGAACCCAATTTGTGGTATCTCCACTCTATTGGGTTGGGTTGCTACTGCCTGCAAATAATGAGGGGTTTCAGTCCCATCCCCAACCTGGATTTTTCCACTAAAACTTTAGTGAAAGGATCAGTTGTATTTTCTTTAGTACCAACGTAGTCCACAGTTACAACCCCATTAGACACTGACTCTCATACAGACTTGAGTCTGACTTGGATGTGTTTACGTTGTTTTTTATTGTACTTGTAACTCTTTAGCTTGGCAATAGTTGTAGTGTTGTCACAGTGAACTGAAATTGTAGGAATTGGCTTCTTTACCATAGGTAAAGTAGACATAAGTCCATGTAGCCATTCAACTTCCAATCCAGTCCACATAACTCTGCCTCAAAAGTAGAGCGAGACAATATGGTCTGTTTGTTAGACCTCTAGGAAACAAGTCCTCCTCCCAACAGGAAAATATATCCTGAGACACCATTACTCCCAGAGTTGATGACAATCAAGCTTGCATTACTTTATCCTTCGACTATAGAAGTATATTTGTCATAATGTTGCCCAAGGGAACAAGTTCCCTTGATATACCTCAAAACTCTATCATGAGCTTCCCAATGGGTCTTGTCAGGACAACTGGTGTATCTACTTAACTAACTCACGACAAACACAATGTCTGGACGTGTGCAGTTTATAAGATATATCAAACTTCTGATAATCTGATAGTATCGTAATTTAGACACTGGAACCCCACTCATTCTTGAACAATGACTTGGATGAATCATATGGAGTCTTAACTGGTTTATGTGATGTGTACTCAAGCTTCTCCAGTATCTTCTCAACATAGTGAGACTGAGAAAGAGTTATACCTTCAGTAGACCTTATGATTTTAAGCCCTAAAATCACATCAGCGACACCCATATCTTTCATCTGAAACTTGCTACACTAGAATGTCTTTGTCTCATTTACTACTTTCATATCAGAACCAAAAAGCTTGATATCAAAAAAATATAAACATAATAAAATGAATTCATCATTGACGATTTTATAGTAGAGACACTTATTAAATTCATTAGAAACAAAAACAAAAGATGATATCACAGAATCAAACTTCTCATGCCATTGCTTAGGGGTTTGTTTCAAGTCATATAATGACTTAACAAGTTTACACACTTTGGACTCATTCTCATGACCCACAAATCCCTCAGGTTGTTCCATATATATCTCTTCTTGAATATAACCATGTAAGAGTGCGGTCTTCACATCCATCTGATGGATATATAGATTATAAATGGAAGCCAATGCTATAAGCACTCAGATTGTGGTCATACGAGAAACAGGAGAATAAGTATCAAAATGATCTATTCCTTCCCTCTATGTGTAACCCTTAGAAACTAACCTAGACTTACACTTATTGATTGTCTCGTCTGCATTAAGTTTCTTCTTAAAGATCCATTTACACCAATTACAGAACAATCAAGAGGCAAATCCACCAATTCTCAAGTTCCATTCGATAGAATTGATTGAATTTCATCATTAACGACTTCTTTCCAAAACTTAGCTTCTGGAGATTCCATAGCTTGTTTGAAAGTTACATGATCATCCTCAACATTGTAAGTGAGAAACTCACATCCAAAGTCCTTGGATGTCCTAGATCGTCTACTTCTCCTTGGTTCAACTATTTCTTCAGAATCATCAGATTCAAATTTAGCTTGTTCTGAGTCACCCCCAACATTTGTCATGCTTTCCACGTGCTAAGGAATGGAAGCTATGGTGAATGAATCCTCTTGAGATATTTCATTGGGCACACCAAATTTCACAGGAAACACATCCTCAAAGAATGTAGCATCACATAATTCTACAATTGTATTGACCTCAATGCCTGGGATATCAGATTTTACTATCAAGAATCTGTAAGGAGGTGGGATCACCCCCTTACTATTTTTTTTGAAGAATTAACATCCATTCCAAACACACTCAAAGGTATGTTGGAATAGGTATAAATTTTCCAAATTTATTATAATGGTATGCAAAAGACCAAAGTGTAGCAGCGGAATTAAAATAATTACTATATTCAATTTTCACAAAAGATTACAAAAGTACATCATAATATCCTATAAGGGTTTACATGTATGATAAAACATAAGGATCTAAGTAGAGGAAAATCTAAATCATAACAATTTTGTCTCTAAATTTTAACTCCTTAAGCTAGTCCAAAACTTTATGCCTTATCATCTAAGTCCTTCACCTAGGGTTGGAAGCATACCCCAGCAAGAAGAGAAAATAGATGATATCAGCAAAGGCTGGTATGTGAATACTAAATAGAAAATTGAGAAATATATGGAATAAATGACATCAAATATAAAAGGCTTCCCATAGAAAGGATAAGGACCACCCAAATGGGTATCAAGAGAAAAGGAATCAAAACCATATGATAACAAAAGAATACTTGCCATTAATAAAACACAAAGATTGTTCCACACAAGCACATGTAAAGAATTAGGGCACACACCCCATATCATCAACTTGCATGCATGTGAGATAAACATAGCCCTAGAACAATATAAACACAAAGGCGGCCAACTCTCATAAACTTGAAACCTTATAGAGAAAGGAATACCACCAATCTCCCAAATATATAAACATGGACCAAGAATCACACATCTTGCCCTGGGTATGAGGTCCCTTTCCATCCCAAAAGATCAAGAAATATCACATATGCTCGGCAGGAAATAACACATTTGCCATAAAAACCAATTCAATTACACTACTCTAGTGCTAATGAATACATAGCATGTTAAATATAGAGGCAAGTAGAAAGTATAGTCAAAATATATAAACTAGTCACCACATAAGTGACCAACATATACATCCACCTCATAAGTGGGCAAAAGACATCACATGTCATCTTTTAGAGTTCCATCATGAACAAAGAATAATATAAGAGTTCAAAAGAATATCCATGATCACATGATCAATATCAAATAAGGTAGTTCACATGAACCATGATTTTCAAAAGAAAAGACATTGTGTACAGGATAATGTCCATAGGATAAAGAGAATGAATAAGCATAGGTGAATTGCTCAACAAAGAAGAATAAGGGATACATCATACCTCAACTTCAGAGTCTAAACAGTCCAAGTCGGTCCTAGATCCAAGCCTAGGCCTCCAAATAACCTCTAGGGAATGTGGATAGGTCCAATAAGTAAGGTTCCCAAGCTTAGAGAGGTTGGTTTCTCCAACAAAGCTCCTATCTTGAGCAAGAAGCACCTTCTCCACTTTAGAGGTGAAAAACCTTAACAAAAGAGCATGGAGATGGGGTGTTTAAGGGCTCTAGGTGGGGTTTCACCATAGAAGACCAGGGTTCTGACTTGGAGTAAGGTATAAGGAAGACTAACAACAAAAAATAGGAAAGGAAAGGAGAAAACTTACTAGTTTTGGTCAAAATCACCAAGGAGGAGCTTAAGAAATCCTAAAATAGGTAAATTTGGAACCCTAGGAGCCTTCTTCACCAAGGTAGGAACCTCCTTTTACCTTGGAATAGCACATTCATGGATAAATAGAGTAGGAATGATGCTCTAAGCTAGAGGAAATAAAGGAGAGCAAGAGTTTTTGAAATGGGAGTTGGGAAGGGGTAGATATGGCTTTATAAAGAAAGAGGTCAAGTATGAGGTGTCTATGAGACTTTCCATGTGTCATGTATAAGGATGTCCATGGACATGAAAGCCTTTATGGATAAGGAAGAAATTCAAGAATGAGGTCTCAAGTTACTTTCCATGTGTCTAATGCTAAGGGTGCCCATGGACATGCAAACCTTTATGGATAAGGAAGAAGTCAAGCATGAGGTGTCCTTGGGACTTTCCATGTGTCCTTAGCCTAGGGATTTCATGGTCATGCAAGAGGACAGCTCATAGAGGCTTCTTGAATATCAAATGTCAGTTTATGGACACTTATATGCCATCCCAACTGACCTCCAATCAAAGAAATAACTCCATTGGTTGATAGTTTCTAAAGATAAGCTCATTTATAAAGAGAGTAATCCCTAAAATGCCCTTGGAAAGAAACACCTTCAAACCAAGGTGAAAATAGGATCCCTATGGTTCAAAATCTAGACAATGGTAAGGGAATATCTAAGGATTAAAATTCAGGTTATAATTTGCAAAGAAAACCTCCCAATTGGGTGAATTGTAGAAAAGTCTAGAATGTACCTAAAATTGCATAACTTGCACAAACAACATCCAAATTGGACAAAACTTCATCCACAAGTTATATTTGATGTTTTGAATATAAATTTGACATTATTTCCATATTTTTAAGTTATATAATCACATTATTCATTACTTATGCATTTTACTCATTTTATCTCTCCTAAACTTATCCTAATATTTTATGGTTGTCCAAATTAGATGAAATTTGAAATGTAGGCTAATTTTGATAAGTAGATTTCTAATTTGAAGTTTGTTTCCACTTTTGAAACTTATTTTTATGAGATATGTCATATGACCCATTAACGACCCATTATCTAAATTATTCATCCAATTAAGTTTCGTATCTTCATATTACCACCAAAATGAGTTATGTGGAATATTTAATGTTAGAGCATTAGGTTACATTAAGGTGATCTATACATGATTTGGCTCATTGTATTTATACTAAATATCTATTTAGATCTAACCTTCAACCTTGTTTGGCAAAGTCCAAAATGTCAACTTCCAGGGTAGGGTCCGAGATCTAGTATGTTACAGAATCTATAGGCATAAATTGTCTGTACATACCCCAAGAATATGGCATCAACCATTTTTGGTCCTAATTTATTCTTTTTGTGTTCAGGGACAAGTACCTTAGCAAGGCACCCCACACTCAAAGGTATTTGAGACTCGGCTTTCTTCCTCTCCATAACTCAAATAGACTACTATGTACATGTTTGTGGGGAACTCTATTCAAAATATGGCAAGCTATATTCAAAGCTTCCCCTCACATGAAGTTGGATAAAACTGAGGTCTGGATTAAAGAATTTGCCATATCTATAAGGATTCAGTTTTTACGTTCAGCTATCCCATTAGATTGTGGTGAATATGGAGCAGTAACCTCATGAACTATAACATGTAATTGGAAAATTCCAAAAAAACAAATTTGGGGTATATTGTCCTCCCCTATCAGACCTTAATCATTTAAGTACTTTGCCGGTTTGAGTTTCAACTTCTTTCTTATAAATTTTAAATTTATCCAATGCCTCATCTTTAGTTTTAAGAAAAAAGATGTAACAATATCCACTAGCATCGTCAATAAATGTTATAAAATAACACTTTTGATCCCTTGTAGCAATACCATTAAATTTGCATATATCTGTATGCACTAAATCCAATAGTTCCAAATTCCTATTCATATAATGAAAAGGTTTCCTAGGTAATTTAGCTTGCACATAGATTTCACATTTATTACTGCTAATTTTAGATTTTGAGATTAAATTCAGATTCATTATACGTTTCATTGAGTCAACATTCACATTTCCCAAACGTGCATGCCAAACATCAGATGATACAATATTCAAGCATAAAGAACTATTATCATTCAAATTTAAAATAGAATTTGAAACATGTTCTACAAGAATCTTAAATAGGTTTTCCATATCACAAAGATACCCCTTGCCAAAAAATAAAGAATCTCGAATGCGAGTAATAATAGCTTTATTACATTTACAATCTATTCTAAAACCATCTCTAAATAAAATTGTGCCACTAATAATATTGCATCGTATTGATGGAACATGTCTGACTCTATGAAGCGTGAGAACCTTTCCCGAAGGAAACCTCAAGTCCACCTGTCCTTCACCTTTGACTTCTATAGTGCTGGAATCGCCCAAAGTCACAGATCGACCTATAGAGGCCTGATAAGACACATTAGCCCCAGTGTCTATAATCCAATATAGTAGTTCAAAAATAGAAAGAACTTCAAATTTTATAGATACGTACACATCATTGAGGTTCAAGGATGAAGTCATCATGTTGACCACATCCTCCTCAGTTGCAGATGTGGAAGCTTTCTTTGCATTCTTTGAAGGACAATCCTTGTTCCAGTGGCCAACATGCCCACAAGTCCAAAAAGGTTTGTTCTTCGATTTCTTCTGGATCTTGGCCTAAGGTTTAAGGTAATTCTTAGATTTCTTATCCTTGTTCTTAGTAATAGTAAAATTAACAATCGTATTAACATCAGTTGGTACTTTGATATTCTTCTCTTTCAGATGTTCTTCCTGAATATTGATGTCCATCATGAGATTGTTCATTGACATGTCTCCTTTGTGGTACTTAAGAGTCATGCCAAACGACTCCCAAGATTTTGGGAATTTCTCAATGATTGACAGAGCAACAAACTTTTTAGGAAGTGTCATGCCCGCATCAACGAGCTCTTGCACCAAGAGTTGAAAATCGTGTGTTTGATCATAAATTGACTTTGTCTCAGACATATGAAACTTAAGAAATTTAGAGACACGATATTTTTCAATTCCCTGACTCTCAGTATTGTATTTCTTTTCTAATGCTTTTGATAGAGCCTTATATGTAGTAATAGGCATCTTAGAGTATGTGAGTCATATAATTTGTTATTCAACAGAAACATAATCAAACCTCGACACGTCTTGTCACCCTTCTTCCATTTTGTAATTATATTAACATTATCAGGAACAATTTCATCTACTTTGGGTTTGTCTTCTTATAAATACTGATCATACCCTACCATGTTAAGCTATATTTGTATCCTACTTTGCCAACGAGTAATATATGTTCCAGTAAATTTTTTAGACATACTAGATGTATCAATTTTCATGCCAGAACCAGCCATAGTTAACTAATGACAGATAATGATTTCTTTAAGACTGTTGTTAATTTTGAATTAATTTGTTACATACAATAGTGACATGTGCAATTAAGTTAATAGTTTAGATCGATCTAGATAAGAAAACGTAGAATAAACTAATGCAGGAGAGAAAAAGTAAATAAGATCAAGAACCAAATGTAACATAATGAATCTTAGATGTAATCTACATGTAAACCTTTTTCCCAATTTTTCCTTTCATTTCTATCCTTTATATCATTTATGTTTAATTTGTGGAATTTATAGTGGTTTAGTGAACATTTATTCACTAATTGTACCAATACAAGGGTTTATGCATAAATACCTCAATGAAAGCTTAATTACCATAATAAAGTGCTCTAAACCTTAATCTAACTTTTTGATATGATTTGAAAACATAAAATGAGCCTAGGTTTCAAATTTGGTTCGATTTGTATGTTGTTTGTGCAAGTTATGCAATTTTAGTTACATTCTGGACTTTTATGCAATTTACCCAATTGGGAGGTTTTCTTTGCAAATTATCACCTGAATTTTAATCCTTAGATATAAACTTACCATTCATGAGATTTTGAACCATGGGGCACCTGGTTTCACCTTGGTTTCAAGGTGTAACTTTCCAAGGGCATTATAGGGATTACCCTCTTTATAAATGTGCTTATCTTTAAAAGCTAACAACCAATGGGGTTATTTCTTTGTTTGAAGGACGGTGGGGATGTCCTATAAGGCTCTAGGGGATCTTATGACCGACCTTTTATATTCAAGAAGAGTCCATGAGTTGTCCTCTTGCATGGCCATGAAGCCTTAGCCTAAGGACACATGGAAAGTCACATAGACACCTCATGCTTGTCCCCTTCTTTATAAAGCCATGCCTACCCCTTCCCACCTCCCAATCCATGAATAAATCCTCTCCTTCTCTTTCCCACAACTTAGATCATAGTTCCTTCTATGTTTGTCCACGAAGTTTCTATCCCAAGGTAAAAGAGGGTGCCTACCTTGGTGAAGAAGGCTCCTAGGGTTCCAAATTTCATGGTAAAACTCCACCTAAGAACCCTAAAACATCACATCTCCATGCTCTTTTGCTAGGGTTTGCACCTCTAAAGTGGAGAAGGTGATCTTTGCTCAAGAAAGGAGCTTGGCTTGGAGCAACCACACCTTCTAATCTCGGAATCCTTTCTGTTTGAACCTTCTTATTTTCCTAGAGGAAACTTTTGTTAACCCCTTTCTCATATGTTGCTTAGTACATGCTTAAAACTCACGCTTCTATGTTTAAAATCGATGATTTCCATCTCTTTTTACCATGTTCTTCTAGGGTTTTAGTTTCTTGCTGTTTTACCTTCTCTAGAAGCTCTAGTTTGGTTACCTATGCAACTTCAAACCTAATCTTGGGTCAAATGGTATTTTCTCCCTCTCCCTCGCTCTTCAATTATCTCGATCGGTTTGATGATGTGGTAATTTCCTATTGGTCAGTATTGAAAAATTCATATCTTCTAAACCGCTTATCCAAATTTGACAAATAAATATGTTTTGGAATTGGAACATTAATATCTATCTAATAAATTTTTTTTCAATGTATTATTTCATGGTTTGACGAAGGGTGATTTTTGTAAAATGAATTTAATGCATAAAATCCATAAAAATTACATCTTAATCATCATAACTCCAAAATTAACATAAGAATACGTTTTCTTCATTAGGAGAACCTAATAAGTTCATTGGTGATATTTTCAAAATCTAAATCTATATTTTGCTAAAAAGTTCTAAAATTAGGGTTTCTATATATTAATGTGCACTATGTACTCTAATACATGTTAATACATTGAAAATAGGTAAAGTAGAACTTGGACTCAATTAAAGTGGAAAAAGTTAGTAATTGATATCAGTAAGAGAGGTATGTGCATTCCTTACACCCTATGTTGGGATTATTATAGCCAAACCCTATATTTCCTGAATGAGGCTTAAATGAACCCTAAGTATTCTATTCTTGAATCCTAATGTTGTTCATGCCTCAAATTAGATTATAATTTCTTCTTGTCTTATACCCCACTGCCATTCTTATTGAATATTATGACTACTCTTGCCATGATTACTTTTCTAGCATGTGGATTTATGTTCTATTTAATTTAAAGTAGCAGTACTTATGTACAACCACCCACAGAGGGCATGTATTTAATCGCACTGGGGAATGTTTTTATTCTCCCCTATATAATTGTGTAGGTGATTGGGAATGTCTTATTCTCCCCTCACCTATAGGTTAGAGGTCCGGTAGATTCCTCAACCCTACTTAGTTTGGTAGACATAATTATCTTATATGCAAATCCTTTTTGATATAATTGTTAATGGCAAGTTTCTTTTGAATATAGCCTCATACTCTTGTTATCTTCATCTTATGATGAACCCTAGTCTGTTCTTATTTTCTTTACTTATCTTGTTATCCTGGACAAGTTTTGTGACACATACCTTGTTTTATTTCCCCTTTTTCTTGGTGCTTTCCCAACCACCCAGGTGCTAGTGCTGAGTAAGGAGAAGGACAAGTTTGAAGGAATTCATCTCAGGAGTAGATCTCAAGCTATCTGAAAGGATGTCTAGGTTACTATAGCTAGATCCTTTTCTCTTATCTTTTTCTTTTGGGAATAATCATGTAATGAACAATGAAAGCCATGTAATAGGCTTAGTAATTTTATTTCCACTGCTATTGACATTTTGTAATGTATCTGGTGCATGCTTATTTACTTGGAATATTATACATTCATCTGTCAATATCTTTTGTCTTTCTAAAAAGATGGATGTTTTGTACTTCCTTTAAATTTTAGTAAGGAGGTGATCTCGCCTCTTTACACCAAACTAGGTCATTTGTTGAAAAACAAACATGATATACTTAAAGAAATCAATGCATTCAACCATTCTGGATAGACGTCATTGTAAAGAGGCGAGATCACTTCCTTACTAAAATTTAAAGGAAGTACAAAACATCCATCTTTTTATAAAGACAAAAGATATTGAGGGATGCATGTATAATATTCCAAGTAAATAAGCATGCACCAGATGCATTATAAAATTTCAATAGAAGCGAAAATAAAGTAATAAGCCTATTACATGGTTTTTTTGTTAATTACATGATTGTTCCTAAAAGAAAAAGATAAGAAAAAAAGGATCTAGCTATAGCAACCTAGACATCCTTTCAGATAGCTTGAGATCTACTCTTGAGATGACTTCCTTCAAACTTGTCCTTCTCCTTGCTCAGCACCAGACTGGGTGGTTGGGAAAGCACCCAGAAAAAGGGGAAAGAAAATAAGGTATGTGTCACAAAACTAGCCTAGGATAACAAAATAAGTAAAGCAAATAAGAATAGGCTCGGGTTCATCATAAGATGAAGATAACAAGAATATGAGGCTATATTCAAAAGAAACTTGCCATTAACAATTATATTAAAAAGGATTTGCTTGTAAGATAAGTATGTCTACCTAACTAAGTAGGGTTGAGGCACCTACCAGACATCTAACCTATAGGTGAGGGGATACTAAGACATTCCCACTCACCTACACTATTATACAGGGGAGAATAAAAACATTCCTCAGGTTGATTAAATACATGTCCTATGTGGGTGTTTGTACATAAGTACCACTACTTTATATTAAATAGAACATAAATCTGCATGCTAGTAAAGTAGTCATGGAAAGAGTAGCCATAATATTCAATAAGCATGGCAGTGGGGTATAAGACCCAAACAAGAAGAGATTATAATCTAATTTGAGGCATGAACAACATTAGGATTCAAGAATAGGAGATTTAGGGTTCATTCAACCCTCATTAGAGAAATATAGGGTTTAGCTATAATTATCCCAACACATGATGTAAGGAATGCACATACCTCTCTTACTAATATCATTTACTAACTTTCACCACTTTAATTAAGTCCAAGTTCCACTTTGCCTGTTTTCAATGTATTAACATGTATTAGAGTACATAGTGCACATTAATGTATAGAAACCCTAATCTCAGACCTTTTTAGAAAAATTTAGATTTATATTTTTAAAATATCACCAATGAAATTATTAGGTTCTCCTGATCATGGAAACATATTTTTATGTTAATTTTGGAGTTATGAGGATTAAGATGTACTTATTATGGTTTTTATGAATTAAATTCATTTTGCAAAAATCACCCTTCGTCAAATCATGAAATCAGACCTTAAAAATATTTTTATTAGATAGATATTAATTTGTCAATTCTAAAACATATTTATTTGTCAAATTTGGATAAGCAGATTAGATGATATGAAATTTTCAATTATTACCAATAGGAAATTGCCACATCATCAAACTGATCAAGATACTTGAAGAGACAGGGAGAGGGAGAAAACATCATTTGACCCAAGATCAGTCTTGGAGTTGCATATCTAACCAAACTAGAGCTTCTAGAGGAAGTAAAACATCAAGAAACCAAAACCCTAGAAGAACATGGTAAATAGAGATGGAGATCATCGATTTTAAACATAGAAGCATGCGTTTTAAGCATGTAGTAAGCAATATATGAGACGGGGGTTAACAAAACTTACCTCTAGGAAGGTAAGAAGGTCCAAACAGAAAGGATCCTGAGATTAGAAGGTCTGGTTGCTCCCAACCATGTGAACCCAAAAATTGGGGTTGTAACAATCATACTATCATAGGATATAAATCCTTTTCACAATATCACAGGGTATCTACCCTTATCAACACAATAGTATTACACCTCATTTAGGGATCAACCATGACCAAAGGTCATTAATACCATCATACTATTCCCTACAAGATAATCATTATCTTTCCATGCCTTATAACAAGTCTCTACAACTTCACTTACATATAATACACCAGATCAACACAATATTGCATTAATGAGCTAGGAGATATTCATAAACAATCATAGCAAGGTTATATTAATATTAAAAACATTCCTTTATTACATCAACATGTAAGAAATCTAAATATGATTAACCCTCATCATATTCATAATGCACATGTTTAGCATAAGAAAGTATCAACGATGTGGCTATGATAACCACCAATTAGCACATTAATGTTATGATCATGTTAAGGAGGTTATTAAATCATCATTCCATCATATAAGAATGTTAAGCATGAATACTCATCTTTCTCTATTTGTATTAGAGTTAGGTTCAACAAGATAAATTTTATTAATGTTACTAATCAACACTTATACCCAAACCCTAACTCACGACATCCCCTTTGGATCATGGATGCATAAAGTGAAGCATCACCAACACATTCCAATTCTCAAGTATGAACCCACACATGAATCAAGGTGTAACCATCAAGTTATAGAATACTATGGTTTCAATAACAATAAGAGAGTACTCCATGATTGTACTAGTCATTCAAGGACTATTCATACCCAATTACCATCATTTAGTTATATTAAAGCTAAGTATAACTAGCTATACCTCATTAGGGTTACATATCAAAACAATATGGTTATCATCCCTTCTATTCATACGAGTGAATAGATAAGACTACATTATTAAGGGTAACCCTCCATTTGTTCCATCATCATTCAACCCATATCACTATACCACAATGTCACTCAGAGCCCTTGGATGTTTAAAAGGTAAGACCATTGGTTGTTTACATAAGTAAACACCTTGAATGAATCATATATGATGTTATTGAGTTGTGATATATAAAATTCACCATTAAACCCTAGACATCCTATGGTTAACAACAATAAGGGTTCTGATGACAATAGGGTAAAATCCACAATCGACCAGTCATTTAAAATAAGCCATCCATTGTCAACAAGTAAGCTCCTTAAGTTGATCATATAAAGTAAACCATCTAAATCATATTATTAGGACCAACATATTACATTATCTATCATTCCACTTTATTGGAGGAATAAACATTAGATATTGACCATTGGGTCAACTTCATATGTTAAAACCATCCATTAAAGTATCGGTCCAACCATTGCATCTAGTGACCAAAGAAACTAATGGTCCAAGGCTTAATTGACACTAGTACATTTTTGGCGTCTAACATCGCTTCTGCTAGCGTCACTTATATTAGAAAACCGACCTAATAAACTAAAACCGAAGCAAGAAGTCATTAGAAAAAATTCGGGTACCTCTTATAGCTATTGGGTCGGTTATGTTAAAGTAATTGACGCTAGAAAAGACCCACGAAAATAGAAAACTGACCCAACATGCTTACCGCGGAGAAAAAATGGTTTTTTGCTTTCGCACACTGAGCTATGGGGTCGGTTTTTTAAATAAGCAACCCTAGTAATTGAAACGAAAAAATTCGGGTACCGCTAGGTGACTTCTCTGGTCGGTTTTTTAGATAACCGTTCGCATAGCTGTACCGCTAGGCCGACTTCTCAGGTCGGTTTTACTGCATAACCGTCAGCATAGCTCTGGACTTCTCGGGTCGGTTTTTACAATAACCGTCCCTATAGGTGCGGTTGTTCGGGCACCGGATATTTCTCGAGTCTCTTATTTTCTAATAACCGTCCCTATATGGGACCTGTTGGGTCGGTTTTCTAGTTAACAGACCGTAGAAGTCAGAACAAAAATCAAAACCATCATCCCTCTCTCCCACAGTGTCACAAACTGGCCGCAGCTCGCACAACCTTCTCTCCCACACTCTTTCGCCGCCCGACACTTCCAGAGCTCTCACCTCACCGCCCGACACTCGGAGTGTCGTCGCACCTCTCCACGCTCCACACATCGTGCCGCGCTGCCTCCAACCTTTGCCACCTCTGCCAAGGTGTCGCCCCTCTCTCCAAAGACGCCCCCGCCGCCGCCAAGGGTCTCGCCGACGCAGCAAGGTCTCGCCGACGCTCCAAAGCTTTGCTGCTGCCACTTCAAAGTTGCCGCTGCCGCCATCTCAACTGATTCTCCAAGGACGCCCCCACCGCAGCCAAGTTTTGCCGCCGCCACCTACTCTCTCCGAACGATATCGCCGCCGCCAAGGCTTTCGACGCCACCACCTCTCTGAACAGATAGGTAAGTTCATTTTCCATTTCAGACTCTTCTTTTAACCTAATGTTGGAGTACCATGGTCTTGCTATGACCATGCTTGGTGCCACGGCCTGTGCTTTGCACGGCCATGCTTGGTGCCACGGTCGTTTTGGCCAAAAATTTTAGTTTTTAAAGGTTACAGTTCACCATGACTGTCTTCTAAATTTGAGTTGTACCACGGCCGTGTCGTGCTATATGACCGTGCTAGGTACAGTTGTACCACGGCCGTGTCGTGCTATACGGCCGTGCTAGGTACACTGGTCATGTTGGCTGTCTTTTGCATTTGAGTTGTACCACGGTCGTGCCGTGCTATACGGCCGTGCTAGGTTCACTGGTCGTGTTGGCTGTCTTTTGCATTTGAGTCTTGATTTACTTGATTTACTGTTATCTATTATGAAAGATCCTGCATGATGTTTAATTTATGCCTTTCTATTTATTTCTGTTAAGAGCACCTAATTGATTATTCAATTCAGTATATATAAATGAATGTTTATCTAGTAAACCAACCAATAATAAAAACATGTATTCTTTTATATCTACATCATGCAAGGGTAGACATTGTTTAGTTTTAGATTGACACTTTAGGGTTTATAGATGAGACCACATATGCATAAATATGACAAATACATTTATATATAAACTTAGAAACCCGTTCAAAATTTATTCATTAGGAGTAAATTTTGGATAGTCCCCGATATGGGACTGTTTTTGGATATTTAATCTCACTTAGGATGTAGTTGTATAATGTATGTTTAGTTTTGAAGAAACTTTTTAGTAGTATTTCCTCATTTGTTCTCTGGGTACATATGTGAGTGGTTATTTGGCATTTACATTGATGTACTTGGCGAACTAAGGGGAAATGCTGCTGAAATTTTATTGAAAACTAAACATACATTATACAATTACTAGTGAGGTTAAATATTCAAAAATGGGATAGGTGGTACACTTTAGTATAAAAGTAATGAATTTTCTATAAAAAAAACCTTACAACTTATAGTATCAATATTAAATGCTCAGTTTGATAATTAATTTTAATGTGTTCTAGAAAATGGATCGAAGTTGGATGTCTATCAAGAACCGTTGCAGTCCAGAGTTTACCAAAGGTGTTGATGAATTTATCAGATTTGCTGAGGAACATAGGAAACTACATACAGATAGGTTCTATTGTCCATGTAGAAATTGTGGTAACAATTTGAAAGTTGATACTGTTGAGGAAATTAAGAATCATGTCATATACAATGGGATCATACAAGGTTATAATGAATGGTATTGGCATGGAGAGAAACTTAATTATGGATCAGAAAATGTCGATATTAATAGTGGTGACATAGAAGATATAGATAATGATGTTAATGTCAATGATGAACCGATTCATGATGACCCGATTCAGGATGATATGGTTGATGAGATGCTACGTAGCTGTCAGGACAATGTCATTGATCCACCTTCTTTATTTGCAAACATTGTCCATGATGCTGAAAAATCATTATATAAGGGTTGTACTAAGTTCACGAGGTTGAGTGTTGTGATGCGATTATATACTCTTAAAGCTCAAAATCGGTGGAGCGATAAGAGTTTCACTTCATTGTTGTCTTTGTTAAAGTAAATTCTTCCTGAAGGCAACGAGCTTCCAATTTCTACATATCAAGCAAAGAAAATAATGTGCCCAATGGGAATGGAGGCTAAGAAGATTCATGCATGTCCAAATGTGTGTTATTTCAGAAGGACTATAGTGATTTGATAAATTCTCCAAAATGTGGTGCGTCAAGGTGCAAGACTACAAATTCAGCTAAGGCTAAAATTGGCTCTTCTACCAAGGTGATGTGGCATCTACCAATAATACCACGATTTCAACGCTTATTTGCTAATACAGAAGATGCGCAGAATTTGTCTTGGCATGGGGAGTTAAAGGTCAATGATGATGGCATCCTACGACATGCATCCGATTCACCACAATGGAAGAAAATTGATTTATTATACCCTCAATTTGGTAAAGAAACAAGGAACTTAAGACTTTGACTCTATACAGATGGAATGAATCCATATGGTACATTAAGCAGCCAACATAGCACGTGGCCTATTATGATTGTTATATACAATCTTCCTCCTTGGTTGTGTATGAAAAATAAGTATGTCATGTTGTCAATATTGATATCAGGGCCCAAGCAACCTGGAAATGATATTGATGTTTACCTTCAACCTCTAATTGATGACCTAACGAAATTATGGGAAGAAGGTGTTATGACATATGATGCTTCACATAAAGAGATCTTTACTTTGCGTGCTATGTTGTTTTGCACGATTAATGACTTCCCAGCTTATGGAAATTTGTCTGGATATAGCATAAAAGGATACAAAACATGTCCTGATTGTGAGGAAAATACTGATTCAATTCGATTGAAACATGGTGGTAAAATCATATATCTTGGTCATCGGAGGTTTCTCCCACCAGTGCATCCTTATCGAAGGCAACGCAAAACCTTTAATGGGTCAACTGAGGAACGAAGTGCTCCTAAACCTATACCAGGAAATATTGTATATGATAGGGTGAAACATATTGTTAATGAATTTGGAAAGAGTTCAAGTAGTCGTACGCTCGCATGTGACAAATCTCTATACAAGAAGAGGTCAATATTCTGGGATCTTCCTTATTGGAGATTTTTGACAATTAGACATTGCATTGATGTCATGCATGTTGAAAAAAATGTTTGTGATAGCATCATTAGTATGTTATTGAACATACCAGGAAAGACTAAAGACGACATCAACTCTAGAAAAGATTTAGAATTAATGGGTATAAGAAAAGAATTATCAGTTTAGATCATGGATCGCCGCACATATTTACCACCAGCTTGTTACACTTTGTCCAAGAAGGAGAAAAAGACTTTCTGTGAGTGCTTGTATAATATTAAGGTTCCACAAAGATACTCTTCTAATATTCATAGATTGGTATCAAAGAAGGATCTGAAGTTGATAGGTCTCAAATCTCATGATTGTCACACCTTAATGCAACAAATTTTACCTGTGGCTATTCGATCTATATTGCCGAAGCATGTAAGATTTGCAATGACAAGACTCTGTTTCTTCTTCAATGAAATATGCAACAAAGTGATACATCCTGATACTCTCGATAAATTACAAAATGATGTAATTGTTACCATGTGTCAGCTTGAAATGTACTCTCCTCCTTCATTTTTTGATATCATGGTTCATCGTGTAGTACATATTACAAGGGAGGTGAATATGTTGGGTCCAATTTTTTTACATTGGATGTATCCATTTGAACGCTACATGAGTGTTTTTAAAGGTGATGTTCAGAATCGTTATCGTCCTGAAGGGAGTATTATTGAGGGTTATGTGGCTAGGGAAGTGATAAATTTTTGCAACGATTTTTTGAATTCCAATGAAACTTCTAGCGATCTAAAAAATGATCTTATTACTGAGTCTTATTGTGGCAAAGGAACTCTGGGAGCACGATTGAAAGGAATTAGTCATGAGTTGTGGGAACAAGCACATTTGTATATTTTACACAACATCGATGAAGTTAGTAGCTACATCATAGAACACAATGATCTTATCAAGAAAAATCATCCGCGATCCAGTTCAATGTGGCTTGCAAGAGAGCATAATCGAACATTTATTCGGTGGTTTGAAGAGAAAGTCTTTAAGCAGCTATCTGAATCACCAAATAATGTTGCTGAGAACATAAAATGGCTCGCCTTTAAGCCAAAAATGGATGTCATGTCATATGAAGGTTATGACATAAACAGATTTTTATATTACACTAAACGTCAAGATGAAAGTAGTGTAGTCCAAAATAGTGGGGTCACTGTTAAAGCTTGTTTGTTGTATTTTTCTAGTGCCAAAGATAAAAGACCACACGAAGCTGAGATGTCCCATTTCGGCATCATTGAGGACATATGGGAAATGGACTATACAAATTTCAGAGTTCCTATCTTTAGATATAATTGGGTTGATAACAACAAAGGCGTTTTAGTTGATGAGTTGGGTTTCACATTGGTGAATTTTGAAAAAATTGGAGAGAAAGATGAACCATTCATCATGGCAGACCAAGCAAAACAAGTATTCTATATTGATGACCCAGCAAATAAAAATTGGTTTGTCGTTCTTCATGGAAAAAGACAGTTTACTGTGGATCCGATAAATGAAGAAGAATACTACGAAAAGTATGATGATTCCAGCCCATTTTCAGTTGGTTTTCCAAGTGTCAATGTTGAAGTTAACACCGATGACTTATATACATGTCAAGACCATGCTGAAGGAATTTTACTTGACTAACAACTCAACCAAAACTAGAGGCATGTATTATCATTCAAGCACACCTTTTCTTTTATCATGTATACATTTTATTATATATCACCACTTGTTCTTTTATTATCACTTATGTTTTCTTTTATCATGTATATTTGTAGGTTGTTCTAAAATGGCAAGTGAAGATGAACATTCCGATCATGAGCATGAGGATGCTAGTGGTGATGTTAAGAAGAGTAGAGGTCCCACAGTGATGCGTCGGCTGTAAGAGCTTAGGGCAAAATGGGAGAAATTGTCAATCCAGTTTCAAAGGGGAGGAGCACCTATTGGGGAACACGCTAGTACTTTTAAGCATTATGTAGGGGCAACTGCACGCAGTAAGGTGCCAATAGATATAGAAAACTGGCATGATGTTCCTATTGGCTTGAAAGACCTCCTTTGGAAAGATATATCTATGAGTTGAATTTTGATAGTATATTATCTTGTTTTTTGTTTATTTATTCCAGTTTTTTGTTTTGACATATACTTTTTGAAATAAGATCATTGCTTCATTTGTATATAGGGTGTTTTTCATTTAAATGAAAAAGACCACAGGAAAAGAGTGTTGCAGCGTTGTGGTGTACGATGGAGGGCATTTAAGACCTATCTCAAAATGGATTATATAGATAATCCTAAGCAAAAAAAGAAAGCAACAGACGTATATATTTTTATAGATCCTGAGATGTGGGATAGATTTGTTGCACAAAGGAATTCAGAAGAGCTTCAGGTATACAATTAATGTTTTTATATATGTATATGTTTGCCAAGTTGTAAATTGCAATACCTCATTTTAAATGATCAGGCTATTCATGAGGCCCAAAAGGAAAGACGGGCCAAAAATGTGCATAACCATCACATGGGATCCCTTAGTTATGCCCAACGTCGAGAACAACTGGAGAAACAAATATCTTCTGGAGAAGGGTCTAGCACAACTCAAGTTGAGTGTCCACCCCATTATAAAATTTGGCTTGATGCTAGAAAAAATAAAGCAGGTGAAATTACCAACCCTGCAACTAAGGAGGTGGCACAAAAGATGGTAAGTTCATCACAATTAAGTAATTAAAGAGTAGGATTTAATAATATCTAATTGTTTGTGATTTAATATTTTCATTAAATATGAATAGGATGATCTATAATTGTTTGTGATTTAATATTTTCATTAAATATGAATAGGATGATCTCTATGAGCAAAGAAAACAAGGAAAGTTCATACCAATTGGATGCATGGATGAACTATCAGTTGCTCTTGGTACAAAAGAGCATCCTGGTCGTGTTAGGGGATTAGGAGCTGGCATAGGATTCAAGACTTATTATGGGCCTTCAGAATCTAGAAGAGGTCGTATAGTTACACATGACGAGGTTGAAGCATTAGTATCACAGAAAATGCAACAAATATTGTCTTCATTTCAGCCTATTCAACTTTCTCAACCTTCTCAACCTCCTCAAACCATGCGTCTCTTAGATGATGAGGTACAAGCTCGTACTCCAATTGTAGAAGGTCATAGGAGCACTCCCAATGAACCACCACAACAATCTGCAGTAAGTTTGTTCTATATATGTTAATATGATATATATAATATAGTAGGTATCTGGTTTACTACTTTGTATATAACTTATATAATTTCAACTAGGTTGGTATGAACTTTAAACTTACAGTGGAGGTTCCAGAGTACAATGTTGTGGCAGCGGGTAAGGTATACAACATCGGTGGTACATTGCATTGTCAATCAGTTTCTGATGACATTTGTCGTGTGTCCATCGATCTTGTGTATGATGGAATGGGGGACAAACCACTACCCATACCTTCTTCTGAATATGGTACAGTTGATGAAGCAGAGGGTGCTATGGTGGGATGGCCTAGACACTTGGTTATCATTGAAAAGGTATATCTACATGTTTTTCATATTTGACTAGCTACATATATGAACTCGTTTAATATAAGTATGTATTTAATTAACAGGTTTGTAAACCAAAAAGTAAAAATCCTAGTAGTCGTCCTCCTATGCCCAAGCCTTCTTTCATTCCAGAAGCCACATTCGATGAATTGGGAAATAAAAGTAAATGTTTGGCTCGATACTTAGCCAACCAAAGCCCAGGATCACATATGGAGGTCAATTTAACAGAAGATGCAGTTGGGAGGGACTTTGAGAATTTTAATTTTCTTGATGATATTATAGAGTTGTTCCGGTATGATTGGCTAAATACTTCGATATTAGAAGTATGGATAAGGTAAGAATTAATCAATATAGATTACTCGAATATATACATTTTTAGCTTATTTGTAACATATCAAATTTTTACAAATGTTTTACAGCCATTTATATACTGAGATGACAAACTTTGATATAAAGAATGTTGGATTCTTAGTCCTTCAATCACTAGTCAAGTGCAGACACAAATGGATGATGTGAATGAGTACTTCAGTACTGCATTCAAATATTTTGGTAGTGTGGGAAAGGAAATTATTCTAATTCCTTTTAACGTCCAGTAAGTATTATAATTCAATAGAATTCTAATATTGACTAAATTATAATTCTAATTTTTGTTTTCAATATAAATTTACTCAGATCTAGACATTGGGAACTAGTGGTGGTTGTCCCAAAATTGATGACTTTCTATTTTCTTGACCCAATGGGAAAAACAACAAGGGGTCACAAACTGAGATTGCCAACTATGGAGTAAGCATAAATTTAGTTTCTATAACATCAATTGTTATGCTTCAACATGATATTTATACTTAGAATTTCTATTTTGACAACTATCGTAATCAAATTGATTGATAGGGGTATAAAGGCTTATCGTGAAGGTGGAGGAATAATACCCACAAAATTAAAGACACTGAATTTGAAAAATGTCAAGGTAACTACTTTGACTTCTTAGTCGTATATGTACAACTCTTACAGTAATGTATTAATGTCAAATTTTATATGTTAACTCTCTTATAGTCTTATTTCTTTATTTGTACAACTCTGTTTGTAGCAGTTTACTAATATTAAGTTATAATTCTTTATTTGTAGTGTCATATACAAAATAATGACTGGGCTTGTGGCTACTACGTAATGAAGTATATGCAAACTATTTTGAAATAAGCATCACTAGACATTCAGAGTATAGATAAGGTAATTAATAAAGAATAACATAATAAATTTACAAGTGAGATTTGCATCATTTTATAAAATATATATGAGCATGTGCTTTTTTTTGTAGATCTTTACAACTCATCCTTACACACTTGATGGGTTAAATGAATTCCGAGAAGAATGGTTAGATGCTTTTCTTAATGAAGTCACTATAACATTGGATTGAAATTCATAACTTCATTTATGTATGTAGATTTGAAACTCTATCAAAATTTACTTTTCGTAGTATGACATTAATATCACTTTTAAACTTGCAATCTATCATTGTTGTTTCTATGTACTATGTGTATGAATGTTAGTATGTGCTATATGTCTCATTTGAATGAATCTATCTTAGACTTGCAAGAATGTTAGTAAGTGTTGTGTATGAAGACTCAACTCAATATATGTGAATAATTGTTGTTATGAAACATCAATTCAAAAAGGATTGGACATAAAAGTTTGCAAATGGCTTTGGAATGCATTTTTGGCTTGCATCATTGCATTTGCAAGTCTATTTCTATTGCAGGTTTTGAATTGCGTAAAGCAATTCTGTTTTGTAGGTTGTTGTACTGAAGATTTCTGTTTCCGCAAAATTTTTCTTTAAAAAAAATGTAACTTCTCGGGTCGGTTATTTAAAAAAACTATCCCTATAGACTTCTTGGGTCGGCTATTAAAAAAACCAACCCAGTAGGTTCTATCCCAAAATTCTACAACAATTTGAAGACTTCTAGGGTCGCTTATACAGAAAAACAGACCCAATAGACACTTCTTGGGTCAGTTATACAAAAAACCGACCCAGTAGGTTCATGTACAGCTATTTGAAGACTTCTAGGGTCGCTTATACAGAAAAACCGACCCAATAGACACTTCTTGGGTCGGTTATTTAGAAAAACTGATCCAGTAGGTATTTTTACAACCATTTGAAGACTTTTAGGGTCGCTTATGGAGAAAAACCGACCCAATAGATACTTGTTGGGTCGGTTATTTAGAAAAACTGACCCAGTAGGTGTTTTTACAGCTGTTTGAAGACTTCTTGGGTCGGTTTTTGTTGCTCTTTTGGGTCGGTTTTTTACCTCTTTTGGGTCGGTTTTTTACCTCTTTTGGGTCGGTTTTTGTACTTTTCTTGGGTCGGTTTTTGTTCCCTCTAGGGTCAGTTTTTTTACCTCTCTAGGGTCGGTTTTTCTCTCTATAGTGTCGCAAGTACTATAGCGACGCCCACCTAGGCGTCGCCTAAAAAGTGACGCTGCAGGCTTCAAAAAACTGACCCGAGAGACCAATATTGTACTAGTATGATGCTACAACTATATGATTAACTCACCATAGGTTTTAGAGACCTGATCCACCATCATTAGTGACCATTAAGTCACCATAGGTTGTTAGATCATCACAATATTCATGAATCAACATCAAATATTAAGCTTATATCATCATTGATCGATAACATCAGTAGGGTACTTAATGGTTGATCATTAAACTTCTAATTGATCCAAAACCTGACCTAAGGGGGTGACCATAGGTTGTCACCGTCATCTGAAACCTTTGATCCTGACCATCAGTAGTCATGAAGACAACACTGTAGGGTTGTTGCAATGGTACCATCATCGGGTCATGGGTTTATAAAAGAAATCAGCTTAAAACCCTAAAATTAACCATTGGTTGATAGGTTCTTAGCACCATAGGTAGTCAAACCAACCTGATCCAAGTCATATTATACCTTAAGAATAATGTATACATGATAACAAGTTCATCTAGAACTGAAATCAGAACAAGAAATATTATAAAAATCGAAATCCAAGTCAAGCATAGCATTTTAGTGCATGGATCATCATTTTCAAGTAAGAACATAATCTAGAAAGCTTATGGTAAGCGATAAACATGGAGAAAGTTATAAAACTTACCTATAATTTGAAGATTAAGCCCCAAGAAGAAGAAAATTTGAGAAGGTAGGGTAGAAATTCAAGCATAATCTATGAACTCGTCCATCTAGCACCTTTCTTCATCAAATGAGCAAACCCTAAGCATAAGGAGCAAGAAAGGTAGGGTTTTAGAGCTTTAGAGCAATTTATACCATGGAACAACAAGGTTCTGACCTGGAGAAAGGTAGGAGGAAGGATAAAAAAGAAATAAATGGAGGAAAGAAGGATATTCTTACTCTTTTAGGTCAAGATCACTAGAAGCAAGCTTTTCAAACCCAAAAAGGAAGTCAATTGCAACCCTGAATTCTTTTTCCAAGAAGATCCCCTATTTCTTCTTCCTTGGATAGGAAATTTGTATTAGAACATAGAGAGAACGAGGTTTGTAGAAGGAGGGAAGTGGTGGAGAGAAAATGTCTTATTTTGGATCTTAGGGATACATATATGAAACTTTAAGATTAAGAAAAAGAAAAAGTTGAAGCTCTAGTATCTTTCCAAGTATCCATGGCCTTAAACTATTAAGAATATACAAGAACACACATAAGAAGCTCCCCCACCATCCATAGAGACATGTTTATCCCTCGTTTCTTGAATTTCCAAGCAAAACAAATAATTCATTAGCTGATAGCTACTAAAGGTAGCTCATCCATGAAGGGGTAAATCCTAAAATACCCTTAGAGAAAACACCTTCAAACCAAGGTTTAAATAGGCACCCCATGGATCAAAAAGCTCAAGAATGATGAGATAATATACAAGGAACATAATACAAGTGATAAATTGCAAAGAAAACCTCTCAATTGGGTAATTTGTAGAAAGTCCAAAATGTGCATAAAATTGCATAACTTTCTCAAACAGTGTCCAAATTGGACCAAATTTGACACTTAAGCTTGTCTTATGATTTAAAAGCATATCAAAATGTTATATTAAGTTTATAAGAATTAAGTTATAATAATTCATCTTATTCAACTCATTAAGAAAGTTTAGGGGCCTTACATCGAGAGTCAATGATCTTCACAGGTAGCTCTTCATAGATTAGATTCTCATGTATCTCTACAGGATTAGTAGTAAGCACATGAGAAGAGTCTTTCACATACTTATTCATCACAGAGCTTTCCAACTATGCATCAACGACTTCTGAGATCCAAGTTGGTGTAATAGTCAAACTAGCCATATGGACACACAACTTGTCTTCGTATAGTGAATCGATAGGTTGAGGTCACCAAATAGTCACATATTTGAGATTTTCCCACACCGAACATCTCAGAGAAGCACAAACAACGTCCTTCTTGTGACTTAAAGCATCAGCTACGATGTTTGCTTTAATGGGATGATAGTTGATGGTGAAGTCATAATCTTTGAGATATTCTATCCACCTTCTGTGTCGTAAATTCAGATCCTTCTGTGTCAACAGGTACCTCAAGCTTTTATGGTCAAAGAAAACTTCAAACTTCACACCATAGAGATAGTGTTGCCAGATTTTTAGAGCATGAACGATGGCAGCAAGCTCTAAATCATGTGTAGGCCAATTAGTTTCATTTGGTTTCAATTGACGGGAAGCATAGGCGATCACCTTTCCGTCTTGCATCAAAACACACCCTAAGCCTTGTTTAGAAGTATCAGTGTAGATGACATAGGGTATGCCTTCAATAGGCAAGGCAATAATGGGAGCAGAAGTCAGACACTCCTTCAGCTTTTGGAAACTATTCTCACATTCTAGTGTCTAAGAGAACTTGACCTCCTTTCACGTCAGCTTGGTTAAAGGCAAGACCAACTCAGAGAAGCTCTTGATAAACCTTCGATAGTAACCTACTAAGCCGAGGAAGCTATAGATCTCTGAGGGATTCTTTAGAGCTTTCCACTTGGTCACAGATTCAAACTTTACAGGATCAACAACTATATGTCTGGCAGAAATCACATGACCCATAAACATCACTTCCTTTATCCAAAACTAACACTTTGAGAATTTTTCCTAGAGTTGATTTTTTCACAGTGTGTTGAGTACAATCCAGAGATGCTCATGATGTTGTTATAATGTCTCAGAATAAACCAAAATTTCATCGATAAACACCACCATGAACTTGTCAAGGTATGGGCGGAACACTCGGTTCATCATGTCCATGAAGGCGGCATGGGTATTTGTCAAGCCGAAAGGAATGACCATGAATTCGTAATGCCCATAGCAATTTTTGAACGTCGTCTTTAGTACATCATCATCCTTCACGTGCATCTAGTAGTAGCCACTTCATAGATCCATCTTGGAGAACACATTGGCTAACTTTAGTTGGTCGAATAAGTTGTCAATGTGAGGCAAAGGCTAACGGTTCTTCACCGTTACTTGGCTAAGCATGCGGTAGTCCATACACGTCCACATCGAACCATCCTTCTTCTTCACGAATAGGACAGGGGCTCCCTAAGGTGAAACACTGGGGCGAATGAAGCCCATGTTGAGAAGCTATTCTAGCTGCTTCTTTAGTTCAACAAGCTCGGCAGGGGCCAAGCAGTAAGGTGGGTTCGATATTGGTGAAGTTTCGGGTACAAGCTCGATGGAGAATTCCACCTCATGAGTTGGTGGCAAATCGGGTAACTCCTTGGGAAAGATGTCTGGGAAGTCCTTCACTACATATATGTGTTCGAGAGAAGGTGGTGTAGCCTTGAGGACTATAGAGGCTAAGAAAGCTCTACATTCTTTTGAGACTAGCTTTTCAGCTTTGATGGCAGAACTAACAAATTTCCGATCCTCTCGCTTCCTACCTAAGACTCAATCTTCCCTCAACAGGATGTGACAAACTAACCTTTGATTCTTCACAAAACAAAACAACTTTGTACCTCTTCAACCAATCCATTCCCAGGATGACATCAAAGGTGGTCATGTCTAGCAAGATGAAATCTGAGGGAAACATTGTACTAGATATATAGAGGTCCATGGTCAGAGTTTGGAGATACGAAGAGCATATCTTACTACTAGGTATTTTTACATCTAATATATGATCCATCTACTCAGATTCTATTTTAACATAGAAGCAAGCTGACAGGATACAAAGGTATTGGATGAGCCAGAATCGAATAGTGCCTTTATAGGATGTATATTAAGATGTAAGGTACCTACAATAACTTCATTATCTTCGTCTACTTCCTCAGAATTGAGAGCAAACACTCTCCCACTAGCGGTCGCCTTGGGTTCAGGTTGTTGTTGTTGTTATTATTCCACAGAGGTGAATTCTTCCTTGACTGTTGTGGCTTCTAGGCATTATTCTGTCCTTGCTAGAAATGGGGGCAGAGTGGTCGGATATGCCCAACATGGCCACACTCGTGCTAGGTCGGAGGAGGCTAGTTATTTCTATTAGTAGGTACATTATTGGTAGGACATCTCCCTGGAGGATGGTGTCGAGATCATCTATTGCACCGATCACATCTGTGATTATCATTCTGGGTAGGGTTCTTCCTCTTGTTGTTGTTGTAGCCATTACTATGTCCATAGGATTGGAATTGTGGGTAGGACTCGATGACCAGGGCATTATCCACCATCTACTGGAAGGTGAGTGGAAGTTGTGGAACAAGACTTCGGCCCACCTAGTAGTTCAGACCCTCATAGAACAATGTTTCCCTTCTCTCAGCTCTAAGGTTGGTGGCATAGCATTCCAGAAGTAGGAACCATTGGATGTAGTTGGCCACACACATGCCTCGACTTCCTTTTTCCTTAGGAAGATGGGATAGATGTACTTATCCCTAAAGAGCTTCAGGAACTGGTCCCACTCCATGGTAGAGGTGTCTCGAGTGCAGGCGAAACCATTCCACCAGATATGTGTCGGTCAGTCCATCACATACGTCGTGAATCGAACCTTTCTAGTGAGGAGGGAATGCCATATCTTCAAAGGTCCGATCCAAAGCCAACACCCAATCACCATCTTTATACACAATGTTGTGTTCACTTTCACCCTTGAAGTAGGGTGGCTACATCTTCTGAAGTCATTGAGGGTGAACTCCCTTAGCTTGTTAGTATTGGCGGCCACTATGTAGAGCTTCCCCATCATGGTGGAGAGAAACTGGCGCAACATTTCCAGCTCTTGATCTGGTGTGAAGGCGGGGGTGCCCGGAGTAGTAGGGTTGACCACACTATGGCCGATAGGAGTCAAAGGAGTGTTTCCCACATTAGAGTCATTAGGGTTCGAATCCTTTCCTTTGTTCCTACTATCAAACAAGTCACCTATCCTGAAAGGTAGGCTTAACATATTAAGATCCCAGGAGTATTTGAATCATAGATGAGAAAAGAATAGAAGCATAGATGAGAAAAGAATAGAAGCATAGATGAGAAAAGAATATCTAGAATGCTATTGCCTAAAAGCATACTATTTTGGGCAATTTGTATCAGCTCATGCCAGGCTGGTATCATATGGGCACGCGAGTCCTCATAAACTAAGCTAGTGGTACGGAGGAAAATATTGCCAGCCCCCAAAACCCTTATCCATTCCAGACACCTTTGCTTCAACTTCATGTCCTAATAGTTGCTTAAAGGCTCTGATACCATGCTTTAAAGAGGCGAGATCACCTCCTTACTAAAATTTAAAGGAAGTACAAAACATCCATCTTTTTAGAAAGTTAAAAGAAATTGAGGGATGCATGTATAATATTCCAAGTAAATAAGCATGCACTAGATACAGTATAAAATGTCAATAGCAGTGAAAATAAAAGTACTAAGCCATGGCTTTTGTTGTTCATTACATGATTGTTCCCAAAAGACAAAGATAAGAAAAAAGGATCTAGCTATAGCAACCTAGACATCCTTTCAGATAGCTTGAGATCTACTCCTGAGATGACTTCCTTCAAACTTGTCCTCTCCTTTCTTAGCACCAGCACCTGGGTGGTTAAGAAATCACCCAGTAAAGGGGAAAGAAAATAAGGTATGTGTCACAAAACTAGTCTAGGATAACAAGATAATTAAAGCAAATAAGAATAGACTAGGGTTCATCATAAGATGAAGATAACAAGAGTATGAGGCTATATTCAAAAGAAACTTGCCATTAACAATTATATTAAAAAGGATTTACATGTAAGATAAGTATGTCTACCTAACTAAGTAGGGTTTAGGCACCTACCAGATCTCTAACCTATAGGTGAGGGAAGAATAAGACATTCCCAACCACCTACACAATTATATAGGGGAGAATAAAAACATTCCCCAGGGCAATAAAATACATGTCCTCTTTGGGTGGTTGTACATAAGTATCGATCCTTTAAATTAAATAGAACATAAATCTGCATGCTCGTAAAGTAGTCATGGAAAGAGTAGTCATAATATTCAGTAAGCGTGGAAGTGGGGTATAAGACCCAAATAAGAAGAAACTATAATCTTATTTGAGGCATGAACAACATTAGGATTCAATAATAGAATATTTAGGGTCCATTTAAGCCTCATTAGGGAAATATAGGGTTTGGCTATAATTATCCCAACATAGGGGTAAGGAATGCACATACCTCTCTTACTGATATCAATTACTAACTTTCACCACTTTAATTGATTCCAAGTTCCACTTTGCCTATTTTCAATGTATTAACATGTATTAGAGTACATAGTGCACATTAATGTATAGAAACTGTAATTTTAGAAATTTTTATAAAAATTCGGATTTAGATTTTAAAAAATCAGAAATGAACTTATTAGGTTCTCCTGATCAAGAAAACATATTTTTATGTTAATTTTGGAGTTATGAGGATTAAGATGTACTTTTTATGGTTTTTAATCATTAAATTCATTTTATGAAAATCACCCTTCGTCAAACCATGAAATCATACCTTGAAAATATTTTATTAGATATAGATTAATTTTCCAATTATAAAACATATTTATTTGTCAAATTTGGATAAGCAGATTAGAAGATATGAATTTTTCAATACTGACCAATAGGAAATTGCCACATCATCAAACCGATCGAGATAATTGAAGAGAGAGGGAGAGGGAGAAAACACCATTTGACCCAAGATCAGGCTTGGAGTGGCATATCTAACCAAACTAGAGCTTCTATAGAAAGTAAAACGTCAAGAAACCAAAACCCTAGAAGAACATGGTAAATAGAGATGGAGATCATCGATTTTAAACATAGAAGCATGAGTTTTAAGCATGCAGTAAGCAGTATATGAGAAGGGGGTTAACAAAACTTACCTCTAAGAAGGTAAGAAGGTCCAAACCGAAGGGATCCCAAGATTAGAATGTCTGGTAGCTCCAAGCCAAGCTCGTTTCTTGAGCAAAGATCACCTTCTCCACTTTAGAGGTGCAAACCCTAGCAGAAGAGCATGGAGATGAGATGTTTTAGGGTTCTAGGTGGAGTTATACCATGGAGGGTCATGGTTCCGACCTGGAAGAAGGTGGGAGGAATACTAACAACATGAAAATCAGGAAGGAAAGGAGGACACTTACTAGTTTTGGTCAAAATCACCAAGGAGGAGCTTAAGAAATCCTAAATAGAGAAATTTGGAGCCCTAGGAGCCTTCTTCACCAAGGTAAGCACCCTCTTTTAACCCTAATGACCGGAAGCATATATATAGCCTTACACATCCCAATAAACCTATTCCTGTTAAGATGCGACCACTCAGTTGCTCTTGTACGCATTGCAAAAAATTCTGTAAAAAAGACACTTATCAGTAAGGATGGGAAAGAAAAAATTAATTAAACAAATAATTAATTATGTAGTTCTATCCTAGTACAAAAAGAAGACATAAGATATTCTTTAAAATCCACAAGCCCGAGCCTAGCCTGGCCAGGTGTGGCATTCAAGTGTGTGCGTGTGTGTTTTGGTCACCATACTCACGAAGGATGTGAGAATACCCTCCTCTTAGGACCCCTGGACAATAGTGTCCCATGTGATCCTACATATAAGGACCACAAAAGTTCTACGAGTGAGCAATATGGGATATAAATTCTTTTCCATTTGCACTAGAGATAAAACTACCTCACTCACATGTACTAGCTGCACTACATTGGGCTTAACACATGCTAGAAATGTGGTTGTAGCAGCTATATTTCTATTATAGAGGGTCGGGCCAGGGGCCGGCCAAATCTACATGAATATATCATCACAATTCTTTTGAAAAATAGATGCATGTATGATATGAACATGAGTGAATCTATCCCCCACATTCTTCCACCATCATGACCCCAGAAGCTATATTGCCCCCACAATGTGATCACTCGATCCAAAAAAAATCTATTCGGCATGACTCTGCCAAACCACCTAGACAAGTACAAGGGAGAGAGAGAGAGATAGAGAGAATCATTTTTGAGTAAACCAGTTTGGTTGGAGGTCAGAGTTTATTCACAAAATAGAAAGACGACCAGGACCCCACGTGTAGATAAAAATTTTGGTCTTCTTCAAAGATAGTTGATTGATTCCCAGATTATCTATTTTATGAGAACTGAAGATATCCGTGGCTTAAAGCAGGTGGCATTTGGATCAATGGAATCATCTGTGTTCACCATTTCAACTCCTATTTGCATGTGGCCTTTGTTCTGTTCCGTTCTCTATCTAGTAGCATGCATATAGCTGGTGCCTACTAAATAGAAAAAATATTTACACAACTTATAATTCATCTGTGCTCCCAAATCTTTTTTCAAGGGGAAAAATTCTATCTCAACAATAGAAAAAGTGGAGGAATATTTTAAGCGAGAGAAATAAAACATTGTTAAATTTGAAAAAAAGGTCAAAACTTTCAATCTATAATTTATTTTTTGAAATAAAAAAATATTATATTCTTTATTGAAAAATACTTTGTGTAAGATCTCTGACCAACCTTAGTTCTTGATCTTGCTTGTCTAGTTTAATAAGATGTTTAAATCTTAATCTAATCATGTGATGAGCTTTAATAACATGGAACATATTTATGTTTTTAGTTTGGTCCTGTTTGGATGATGTTTGAGTTGGTTTTGTTACATGTATGCTTGTTTTGGACCAAACTACAATTTACCCATATTGAAGGTTTATCTTGCAATTTGTCACATGTTGGATGCATCTCACATGTTTTAGCATCATGAGAGAGAGTATGATGTTGATGGGCACCTTGTTATGAGTTGGTTTGATGAGGAGAGAAGTGGTGACATCATGAGTGTTTTTTTGGGTTTTGCTTGGATGCCCTAGTATGTTGTTGACCATATGTTGACGATTTGAGTTCTTGGTTTTTCAACAACCACCTTTATGACTTCTTGGATTAATCTCTGTGGTAGATGGTGTTTTGGTTGAGCCTTGAGTTCCCTTCGATCAAAGAGACTTGGAGGTCTCTTTTGGGTCAAAGATGACCTAGGGTTTCATATGTGTTTGGTCACTGGTTTCTCTTCGACCCATGAGCCTTTGTGGCCATGTTTGTCTTCAACTGATGGTCCTCTAGGATCAAGTGAGGTTGTTGATCCTTCTTGTTTTTTACAACCTTGGTGGCTTGCATGGTTTTAGTGGATCCATGGTTGTACTTAGATGGACAAGTGGCACCTATGTGCATGACACCTAATCACTTCCACCTCTCTCTCTACCCTTGAGTATATGTACCCTTCTTTTCCCATGCATATTTTCCTTTTTCTCTCTCTTTCCCTCTCTCATCTTTGGAGTTGGGCCCTTAGAGCTTGGTGGTGAAGAGGATCTCATCCTTGGATTTTTGGTGGTCGATCATCTTGCATGTGGTGATCTTGAGTTGGAGTATCTTCTCTTGTTGATTTGTTGGTGATCTTTGATCCTTGGTAAGTGATCCATCCTCTTGATTTCATTTCCTTATAAAACCCTAGCTCTTTCTCTTCTTTTGCCCGAACCCATGGTTCTCCATGGTGGTCTTTTGAGAAACGTCTCTCCATAGAGGTTGAATCAATGGTTTTCCTTGGTAGTACCTAAGTGGGATGAAGATCTTCTCCTTCTTCCTTTTTTTTCTCAGCCTAGGGTTTTTGGATCTCTCTTCTTTGACCTTTAACGTAGGGTTTTGTTCTCGTTTGAGGTGGTGAATAGATTGGTCATGGATGTGATCAAATCTAGGTCTTCTCTCTTATTTGGAGCTCTTTTGCGTGGAGGTTGTTTCATCATAAGCAAGCAGGTTATATAACTCTTTTACCTACTATTATTACACTTTAATTCTACATGAAAAACTTATTCCTAAAATGCAAATCACATGTTTTTGATGATGATATCTTGTTTAGAGTTTGAGTTTCTATATTGAACTTGCATGAATTTTCTCCTTTACCTAACCCTAATTCTTCTTATATGAAATTCTATGGATGGTGGAAGTGATAGTTTTACATGCACATGTTTCATGTTGGTTTCTCATCTTACTTAAGGTTCTATTTTCCTTTGTTATAATGGAGATTATTAGATGCATGTGATGGTTTGGATCACATATTCTTCCCCAATGACAATGGTTTGGTTACCCCTATGTTTTGATGACTGATTCTAGGGTTTTGGACATTTTTTCCTTAATGAACTTCTTTTCTTGAAGTTTTAATTTCCAAGATGATAACCACTTGTATTGATAATGGTTTGGGAGTAGTTTTCTCTCTAAGATGTTATTCACATTGTGTTCCAAGTAGTTGAAGTCTTGGAGGTGATGTTTGGTCAATGAGATGGTTCCCTTTGGTTTTGGTCACATATTGACCCTTTATATTCGGCCATGCTATTTTGGTTGTTTCCTTCAGTCGCTAAATTTTCCTTTGACCTGAGATCTCTTTGACCTAATAGGTATTTGACTAAGGGTTTTCTTCCTTTGATAGATGATGTATAGTGTTCTCATCGACCACATAGATTGGTGTCTTTCCACCATGATGTTGTTTTCTCTTCTGTCGAAGAGGTGGCACTAGTACATAACCGACCTTTAGTGTCGGTTATTTAAGGCCTTTGGTGTCAGTTTCAAAGTGACACCCAAGTGGGCGCCACTAAAAGTCAAACCCTTCAGCGTCAATTTTAACATCGACACCATAACCCTTCCCACCACCAAAAATGTGCCAACAAGGGCACTATAGGCGTCAGTTTATATATATAACCGACACTATATCCAGGTCAAAGACGTCGGTTTTAAATTAATAACCAACGCCATATCCCTAGTGCCATGAAGACCCCACCACGGCCGTGCTTCCCAGCATGTCCGTGGCACCTAGCCACATAGACGTCAATTTTTTGCTAATAATTGACATTGTATGTCTTTGTTGTCAGTTTTATACTAATAACCGACGCATATGTTCTAATTGTTTTTCTTATTAGTTTGCAGGCCTGTTGTATAGATGGTCAGCAGGATGCAAAACCTGTAGTTCAATTCTGAATTGTAGGTTTACAACATCCATTGATATCAGCCAACAACAGACCACAAACCTGCAAAATTACCCAGATGGACAATATTATATATGGATGTGATTCACACACATGTATAAGCACATTTAATCATATTATTTATCACACACATGTATGAGCAAATTTAATCACATGATTCATCACACACATGTAGAAACCTATAGTTCCATCATCATCATCATCTTCATCATCATAATATAGTTCTTAACATGTAGCGGTGTTGTTGTCCTAAACAGTAACTAAACAAGGGGGTTGTTGTACCCCTAAACATGTGCATACGTAAAATAACTGAGAAGAGAGAGACACTAGACTAGATATACAACTTAAACAATAGCAACATGGTCCGGAATCAGCAATCAGCAATCATCATCATCATCATCATCATCATCATCATCATCATCATCATCATCATCATCATCATCATCATCATCGCTATCCTCTGTGGAGTACTCAAATCGGACCAGATGATCAGGCGTCTCATTGTTGATGTTGGTTATCCAAACCTCGATGGTATTATGGCCAACCGGATGAAGAAAAATATTGTCACTATGGCCCAATATCATCTTCCAAACCCACTCGTACCAACTGGATGTGGATATAAGATTCCCATCAACATCGTACTTAACCTCGATAACAGAAGTTGAAATTCCAAAATTTAGGGTCACTTCACCAGCCGTGTAGCGTCTTCCGTATAGATAACGACAATGTTGAGGTATAGTGAGTTGTGCTAATGAGCGATCGTCTAGAATGATTTCCAACTATTCTTCAATAGGGAATAGTAACATTGGGGTAGAGGCCCAAGCCATTAGGCCTACAACAATGTAAAATGTTGAGAAAAAGTAATATAAATGTAAGTACTGACAACACGCAACAACGATGGGTTATTTCATATTCATGTCGGAGAAATAATTGATAATGATGAGGATGATGATGATGATGATGATGATAACTAAGTTATTCATTGCACTAAGTTATTCATTGTATCTGTTAAACTATCTACACTAATCCTTACATTAGCCATATATGTCAAACTAGGGCACCATGTAAGAGATACTAATAAAAGCCCCTTCTTCCCTCTGCTTTTGTGTTTTCCTTGATCCTCATCTCACCTATCCCACCCCTACCCTCCTCCCCTTGCCCTCACTCCTCCCACCTATCCCACCCCTACCCTCCTCACACCACCCTCCCTCCTCACCCTCCCCCTCCCCTGGCCCTCCACCCTACCCCACCCCTACCCTCCTCCCACCCTACCACACCCCTCACCCTCCCCTGGACCTCCGCCCTTACCCACCTCCCACCATACCACTTACCCTAGGGACCTAGACTTGACAAGTCCTATTAGAATTACACCATACCTAAGTGGTGCTTGAGGCGTGAGAGGTGGTTGGTAGTCAGTGGCGGTCATGGGTAGAGGTGAGAGTTGTGCCTCCATGATGCTTTAGTTTGGATGCACCAACAGTAAACCTCCTTCGACGCAGGTACAAGTACCAATGTCGAAATTTCTCCCCCACCACTCTGCACATTCTTCCCATTTCCCACTCCTACACATCGAGCCTTCACCCAATCACATCCTCTATCTCTCTAGCCCTTTCCGCTTCTCCCTACTTCGAGCTCCACTCTCTTCTCTCCGTGCTACAATTTCTCAGCCTCAACCGTCGGTAAGAAAATGAAGGTGGGACTGCCTCTCCCCTCTCCTATGAGTTGTCCAGTTTCATAAGTCGATAACAATTTGTTCTGTATGCTCTTTCCTATTACCACACTACTTTGTAGTACTCCGTCTTTTAGCTTTGAATGTCGAAAACAAAGCTTACGGGTGTATATGGGGTTTCCTGTTAGTACCGTAGGGACCTAGACTTGAGAAGTCCTATTAGAATTACACCTAACCCTAGTTCTCCAACTAGTAGTATAGGGTACATTCTTATAGCATTTGCCGTGTTGCCTAGGTAATTCTAGTATAGCTTAGTTGCTTTTACTTCATTCAATTGAATTGCCTAGTCTTGCTAGTTAGGGTTAATTTAGGTTTTGTTTGCCTTAGTGCTTAGCTTAGTTCTTAGTTGTTAATTGTTTTTCTAAAGAAAGAAATAAAGATTTCATTCATGCATCATCATCATCATCATCAGAAAGAAAGAAAGAAAGAAAGAAAGAAATAAAGAAAGCACTATCAATTAATTAAATTCATTCATGCATCATTAACCTGATTAATCAATATTAATCAACTACAAAATCTTAGAGAAACTAAGTACACATATAATTAATTAACCACTCACTGCACTAGTGGATCGAGCAGGCTGTGGTGGCGGCGGCCGGAGGTGGAGGTGGTCGGGCTGGAGGTGAAGGTGGCCGGTGTTGGAGGTGAAGCAGAGGAGGTGCATGCGGTGGCCAGTGGCGGTGACTGGAGCATCATCATCATCATCATCATCAGATAGAAAGAAAGAAAGAAATAAAGAAGGCACTATCAATTAATTAAATTCATTCATGCATCATTAACCCTGATTAATCAATATTAATCAACTATAGAATCTTAGAGAAACTAAGTACAAATCTAATTAATTAACCACTCACCACACTGGTGGATCGAGCAGGCTGTGGTGGCGGCTGGAGGTGGAGGTCGTCGGGATGGAGGTGAAGGTGGCTAGTGCTGGAGGTGGAGCAGAGGAGGTGCAGGTGGTGGCCAGTGGCGGCGACTACAACACCATCATCATCATCATCATCATCATCATCATCATCATCATCATCATCATCAACGTCATCTTTGTATTCGTCATCATCATCATCAGAAAGAAAGAAAGAAATAAAATACTATCAATTAATTAAATTCATTCATGCATCATTAACCCTGATTTATCAATATTAATGAACTACACAATCTTCGAGAAACTAAGTAAAAATCTAATTAATTAACCACTCACCGAACTGGTGGATCGAGCAGGCTGTGGTGGCGGTGGCCGGAGGTGGAGGTGGTCGGGCTGGAGGTGAAGGTGGTCGGTGCTGGAGGTGAAGCAGAGGAGGTGCAGGCGGTGGCCAGTGGCGGTGACTGGAGCATCATCATCATCATCATCATCATCATCATCATCATCATCATCATCATCATCATCATCATCATCATCATCATCATCATCATCATCATCATCATCATCATCATCATCATCGTCGTCGTCGTCGTCATCATTGTCATTGTCTCCTTTGTCATCGTCGTCATCATCATCATTAGAAAGAAATAAATAAATAAAGAAAGCACTATAAATTAATTAAATTCATTCATACATCATTAACCCTAATTAATCAATATTAATCAACTATAAAATCTTAGAGAAACTAAGTACAAATCTAATTAATTAACCACTCACCACACTGGTGTATCGAGCAGGTTGTGGTGGTGGCATCCAGAGGTGGAGGTGGCCGGGCTGGAGGTGAAGGTGACCAACGTTGGAGGTGAAGTAGAGGAGATGCAGGTGGTGGCTAGTGGAGGCCACTGGAGCATCATCATCATCATCGTCATAATCATCATCGTCATTGTCTTCATCATCATCATCGTCGTCGTGATCACCATCATCATCAGAAAGAAAGAAAGAAATAAAGAAATCACTATCAATTAATTAAATTTATTCATGCATCATTAACCCTGATTAATCAATATTAATCAACTACACAATCTTAAAGAAACTAAGTACAAATCTAATTAATTAAGTTCATTAATGCATCATTAACCCTAATTATTCAATAGTAATCAACTATATGGTGGCATCATTAATCCTAAGTTCAAATCTAGTACTGATTAATTAACCACTCACCGTACTGGTGGATCGAGCAGGCTGTTTTAAAAACCCAATACACATTATACACTTACATCCTAAGTGAGATTAAGTGTTTAAGAATAGTCTTAATCAAACCCTAGCCTAGGTATCATATTCTATAGCAACATCTTGAAGTATTAATCATACCCTAGTCTAGGTATCGTATTCTATAACATTGATTTCCACATCTCCAATGTACATGCATGTTCATCATCAAGATAATCATTTCACACAAATGTAGGTATCATATCATTCATATTTGAGAAATATAGTTAATACAAGATGGGCATTCATTCGTTGCCCGTGCGGGTAGCCTGGATTTTTGCTACCCTGCAGCCAAAAAAGTAACTCTCCTGGCCAAAAAAGTAACTTTGCTGTAAAAAAAGTAACTATGGTGTCAAAAAAGTAACTCTGCTGGCAAAAACAGTAACTCTGTACAAAATATACATCAGATATATATAAGGACGGGTTTTTTGATTTTGGAGGGGCAAATGATATTATTTTTGGCTAAAATTCTTTGGAGAGTTAGACAAAATAGTCCTCTACAATTGCGAATTTTTTTTTTGAAAAAAAGTGGTCGGAAGGGTGGATGGGTAGCTACCCGCGCGGGAAATAAAGATGGGTCCATAAAAGATTAGGGTGAAATGTGTACAAGATTAGGCCACAAATATAGTAACATGCACACTAGGTCACATTTCATTTGGATTATTTAATAAAGAGAGAAAGCAAACATTATCATCATCAATCTATATCATACAATATGGATTCATAGCGCAAAATCAACCACCATGGCCGTGCTACCACCATGTGCAGAGCAGAGACTGGTGGGTGGTGTGACACATGCTCAGGTGTTGAGGGTGTAGACGGACTTGCCGGTAGAGCTGGAGCTGGGATTGGGACTTGGGCATGTTGAAGAGTGGAGGAAAAAGAGGAGCATGCCGACATGGCGAAAAGTACCTGTCGAGGCAGTGGTGGCGAGCTCAGGTTCTGAGCGGTGGCGGTAGCGGTAGCAGCAGTGGCGAGCAGTACGGGAAGCAGTCCGATGGTAGGGGTAGCAGTGGCAGCAAGCAGTAGTCGAGCAGTAGCGGCGGCGGCAGGCGAGCAGTAGGCGAGAAGGCAGCAATGGTGGTGCAGGAGACAACGGTGGCAGGCGACAGTGGCACAATGAGTGGCAACAGAGATAATTGCCAGACCTAGTGCTAGTGAAATCACGATGAAATAGAGAATGGGGAAGAATCTGTTTCGCGGGTGCTATTAAGTTTACCATTGTTGTTGGTTGTTTCTGAAACTGACACCTAAGTTCCAAAAGCGTCAGTCACCACAAAGAACCGATGCCAAAGGGGGGTAAAAAATTTCGTTGGGTCAGCGCGCGAACACACATCTACGTCGGTTATTGTAAGAACCGACGTCGTATGTGAAATTTTGGAGGTATTTTTTTGCACTGGAAAATTGGATTTGGCGGGCAATTTTAGGCGTCAGTTTCTTATTGAGCAACCGACGCTAAATAAAAATTGATGCCCATGTCTTATGAAAATTGACCAGTCTTCACATATAGATGTCAGTTTGTGTTTTCAGCTGACGTTGTAGGATTTAGGCATCAACTTTTGGAATACAACTGATGCCTCAAAATGTGACGTTATACATCATTTTTGTAGTAGTGTGGGTGGATCATGTCTTCCATCGATGAGATTCTTTGAATTCACGTTCATTTCTTGTGCTTACATAATGAAGATGATATCTAACCTAATGGTTCCAATAATGTAGGAAACAATAATGTATCTAGGGTTTGATATTAAATGTTGTTTGGAAGCCCTAATTAGTTAATAGGTTAAAACCCTAACCCTAATATGGGATTATGATATAATTGTCTAACTTATTCAAAGTGGTAGTATGCAATGATGATGCATTGTCTCTCTCCTACTTATATAACTTAAATGTTATAGGTTGAATAAACATCATGGCTTGTGATTGCTATGGTGCACTTGATATGTTACATGGGGAGATGAATATGCGCCTTTGTAAGGCATGCTGAGATAATATAATGATGTTGTTGAGGAACTATATAATGCGGGTCTTATGACCTAGAAGAGGCTTTGTTCCTAGTTTGAGGTGATATCCTCCAGTGATGTGGTGAGGGGTTGCTATCCCCTATTGATGTGACAATGTTGATGGCCTTATATGGTAGTGGTATCAAGTGATGATGTGACAAGTTTATACCTCATATGTTTTATTTCTTCTGGAGTTGTATTATACCCTTATCTTTATAGAATCTGTCTAGGGTTTGTATGTTGCCAATTGACTTAATTAATCAAGTGAGACCCTAATCATGTAGTTACCTTGTGCCATAGATCCATATTCAGCGTCAGTACTTGCTAGATGGTGAAATGGGTTCTCCCTTAGTGGAAAATTGGAGTCGTAAATTGTTAACACTACTACAGAATGGGGATACAATGTCAGTTATATTTGTAAGATAAATTGACTATGCTATTTCTATCGGTGGTTCAAGGTCAACAACTTTCATGGTTTGCACACCTGATAAAATGTGGGTTGCACTTTCTTTTTACTGTCTGTCACTTCTTTAAGAAACCAACACCATATATAACCCACGAAAATGGAATTTCTTATCGATGATTAATTTCTAAAACATCGATATGATAAATATGTGCATGCACCATCTGGTCCGCGAGAATGAATTGACCTTTATTGATGGTTCTTTCTTAAGGGACCAATGATAAAGGTGTTCGCACCAAGTATACCAAAAATGTTTTCCAACCCCCAATTGAGGTTCATTGTAGGTTACATTAAACATAACTACCAAGAAAAGTCATGTTAAAAATCGTTGGTGAGTTGTAAGATTTTTTAGTGGTCGTTCACCTATAACTGACGGTAAATGTATTACTTAACCCCCCCCCCCAACAAACCCTTTCTCCCAGTTGTCCTACCCGCATTTCCTGTGATATTACTGCTCTGGCGATTGGGCTATTTCCTCTGTGATGCGCCATTACTACATCTTGCCATTGCTGTTGTTGTTCGCTGCTACCCAAGCTTATCGCCAAAGCTAATTGATGCTATTCTACTACTGATCGACACTGCCTTCCTCCTCTACTCTTCTATTGAACATTGATGATTGCACTATCTCCTCTCCGCCACACTATTCCTACTGCTTGCCGCCGCCAAAGCTCTCCACCACCAAAGCTCGCTAGTACTGCTCTGTTGTTGATCACCACCGCCACCAGTCATCGAACTTCCTCCTCTTCCTCCTCATCTACTGTTTTCTCTCCTCCTTAGGTTTTTTCTTCTCCTCTTCCTCCTCCGCAAGTTATTCTGGTTTCATATTGGAAAATGATCATTTTTTATCCCTAAATCAATTAACTACAATGTAATTGATGCCTTGGACCACTTATATGCCTTGCTATGTGCTATCATGACTATAAGTATTGCAAGTCAGTCATATGTGATTTTTAGACCTAATTTATCATCAGGAAATAATTGAACTTTGAAATTAGTAAATCAACTTGTGTCGTGTACCCATTTGAACCAAAATCTTGTACTAATATGCTATATTTTCATTATAAGAGATCACACACACAGTTTGTGCATTTAAAATGATCAAGTTAACCTAGTTTGAGTTGTGCTTTCTCTAGCAATCTTACATGGTAATGAACATGCACAAACTAGTTTTGAATGATGTAACATGGTAATATGTGAGTAAACCCTAATTTGTGAATTCTTAATCTATAAAGTCTAGTCTATAAACCCTAGACTGTGTGTCCTAGAAACCCGTCTGAGATTTACTCGTTAGGAGTAAACCTTGGATAGTCCCTGATTTAAGACTATTCATGAGCACTTCATCTCACTTAAGATGTAAGTGCATAATGTCTGTTTGATTTCAATAAATTTCAACAACATTTTCTCTTTGTTCTCTGGGTACATATTTAGGTGGGTATTTGCCTATCTACATCAGTGTACTTGGCAAACTATAGGGAAATGCTGCCGAAATGTATTGAAATCGAACACGCATTATAAACTTACTAGTAAGATGAAGTGCTCAAGATTGGGATAGCTGGTACACATTCATGAACTACTAGATGATTAGGGCTCAATTATCAAAACATAATTCTTTCCTGAAATTAACTCATCTCCAATCTGATCATATAGAAATGGTTCGATCATGGATGTTGATACCAAATATGTAATATCCCTGACCTGGGTTATGTACTAACCCTAGATATTTTGCTTAATTAAGTGATTATATGCTTGTGTTTATCCTTTGAAATGTAATTAAGGCTTTTGAGGAACTTATATTTCATTTTCAATCTTTTTTTAATAATGTTGAAACATTATTTTGTTAATAATGGACTAAATGCAAATTACCCAAGTAAAGGGGTTTATTTGCAATTTGCACATGCTAAGATGTTCCTATGATGATGAGACATCATAATAATGAACATGATGAAGTGGCATGGATTCCACAAGCTTGAGCACCAAGATATAGCTTGTAAAGCAATCCTAGTGCTTTAAAACCCAGTTTTGATGTAATGCGCAATTTACCCAAAACCGAGGGTTCAATATGAAAAATATCACCTCTAAAGGGTATCTCATGTTTCTTGGCATCAAGTAGAGAAAAGAAAATGAGAAGGGTGCCTCATTTGAATTGTCATAGAAGAGAGAGAATTTTGATTTTTAAATAAGCAAGATTTAAGCACAAATAGTTCTTTTATATAACTTAATGTAAAAGGGAAATATATTAATTATGGAGCCCTTCAACCAAAAGTTGGAGGATGCGGTTGCCATAGTTTGGAAGAGATTATGCCATTCTTGGGCACCAAAACGATCATGGTATAAGTGAAAGTTACTCACACTATTAATATATTAAGAAATATCCAATAAGGGTGGATATAAATATACCTCTCTTTAAGGTGTTTAGTTCCTTTTCCTTTAAACCTTGGATAATGGAAGAGTTTTGCATGGTCATAGAAGGTGGCCACGTATCCAAAGAATGGAGCAAACCTTGGTGGATATGTCTAGGAGATAAAAGGAAATATCTCTTCTTTTTTTCCATTTTCCTTGAAAATCCATAAATATATATAAGCATCCTTTTTCCAACAACACAAAGGATTGTTTCCCTTAGTTCTTTTCTTCTTCACCTTGCATTGACCAACCAAGGAGGAGCTCTGTAGTAGAGGGAGGATGATCAAACCTGTTGGTCAGTTTGGATCATCATCTACCTCGAATTCATGGTGGAAACCGTAAAACAAGGTTGAATTATTGGTTTTCTTCACACGGTTTTCCTTTCTAGCCATTTTGTTTATCCAAAAAGTGAAGAAGGAACCTTGGACATCTGCTGGAGCTCAAACCAACATTAAAGTTGCGGATCTAGGAGCTCTAGATCAGTCCTAGAGGTGGGTTTTATAACTCTAAATCTTAAGCTTTGCTAATGCACCTTTCTCTCCTAAAATCGTTGGTTAATTCTTCTTCTTGTACTACTCTTGTGTTCTTGCTATCAATTCCGTAAAGAACAGCCATGTTCTTGGTTGAACAGAGGTAGACGAAGGTGGCATTAATTTTGATGTTTATCAAAGAAATTTACTTTAGCAAATAGTCTCCAATCCTTGCACAAACGGTTTCCCAAACCGTTTGGGAGAAAACGGTTTCAAACTGTTTGATTGCAAACGGTTTCAACCAATCCGCATAGAAGCAAAAGGTCCAAGATCGTTTCGAGGCGTTGACCGTTTAGAGGTCTGTTGAAAAACATTTAGATAAAAAATCTATGTATAATCATCAATTAATTCCAGTTGGTTCACCAATTAAAGGTCCATCAACCATCAAACCCTAATCGGGTTATTTGCTGATTTTGATAATTGATTAATGTTGAAGTTTGGGTTGAGTGACCCAAATGGCTTCAAAACCATTTGGGGATCACCAAAACGGTCTCAGGACCATTTGGTGATCACCCATGACCGTTTGGAGGTCTAGAGTTAAGTATGATTGACCAATTGAAGATCCAAAGGTTCTAAGTTGAAGAACAATCAATTATTGATATAGTGATCAACCTAATGGACCAATCCCTAATTGGTTGACTTGGTTTTTGGTGTTGACTTGAGAAAATGGTCTCAAGACCGTTTGGAGGTCATCCAAAGGATCCCAAGACCGTTTGGGGTCAGGTCATGACCAAATTGGATGATGGTTCAATGGGTTCAAATCAATTTGACTCACATTGAAATATGTTGAAGGGTCATCGATTCCAAACCCTAATCCAATTGATTTCAAGCCCTAATTGGTAACCAATTAAGGGTCAATTGAGGGTCAAATCAGTTGAAGGTTGACCTAATTAACTCAATTATATGATGTTGATAGGTCTGAATTGATGATGGATTACATATACTTAATCGTTGAGGGGATTAACAATGCAAACCCTATTTCAATTTGACTTGTTGAGACCAAACGGTCTCAAGACCATTTGGGACCAAACGATCCCAAACCGTTTAGGGTTCATGTGGTTTCAAAACTGATTGTGTCCATGCGGTTTCAAAAGTCAAGCTTGGGCAAACGGTCTTCACCTCTAACTTTAGCAAACTCTCTTGGAGGTCTACTTTACCAAACGGTCTCAAGGGAAGACCAAGACCGCATGAAGGTCCAAACGGTCCTAGACCATTTGGAGGTTTAATGTGCAAGACTATTTGAGGAAAAAGTTGGTTAATATCGTTTGATGTCTTAAGGCCCAAGATTGTTTGGTGGATGTTTAACCTAAACCTCATGGATACTTAAAGTGGTTAAAAGACAAAGTGATTAGTTAATTAATACATGATGTAATCAAAGGTGATCATGATACGGGTACTTTAATGGGATAGTGTAATTGAGACCCATGAAGTAATTAAACCCTAATGATTACAATGGTAATGATATAGACCATGAATTTAATTCTATTTCATGATTGAGTTACTTAGCCTAATCAAGGATGAAGTAAACATCATCCTATAGAGGATAAGAGACAGAAGATTTCTTTTATGAATGTTAATCAAATAAAAGACTTCCTATATGGATGAGAATCTAATTAGGGTATGATCCTTTATAGTGAGATCATGAAAACCCAAATTATGATGGTTAATGAATCTTAACCCTAAATTGAGGATAATAATGGGAGTATCTCTAATGCATGATGATGATGTGATCCTAATTCATAGTGATGACATGATAAACCTGATTTCAAGGTATTTTGATGATCACTCCTACATAGGGTAAATAGTAAACCCTAAATCAAGGTATGTGAATAGTAAACCCTAAATCAAGGTATGTGAATAGTAAACCCTAATTTCAATTAAGATGAATAAAAATGTGAAACCCAAATCATGGGTTATGCTTTATAATATGTAGCTCTATGATTAGATAATGAAATAAGGAATCACTATTCCTAACTAAGTTAAGGGGATGATTAATCCTACTTGAATTGAATAGGGAAACCCTAACACTAGTAAGGGAATAGTGGTGCAACCTTTAAATAGTGAAGTTAACTATATTTTTTAATATCTTGATATGAAATTGATGTACCTGTTATCATCTGTACTAATCTTGCAGGTCTTATGAAATATTGAATATAGCCAGGTAAGAGTTATGATGCTTGTTCATTAAAAAGTATTTAATGAGCCTTGTAAGCAATAATATGCAATGTTGCCTATTGAAAGGTAACAAAAGAGATTGACAGGCTGTATGAGCCATATGAAATACATGCAATGCTACTATTATGTTTACACTGTTAAATGACTTAATGGCATTGAGTTACCTGTTAATGTGGTAACAAGTGATTTGATGATCTAAGGGTTGAAAACCCATATTCTTGGATCATGATGATGAGTTAATAGGGGATTGAAATCCCAATGTTGATAAATCTGTGAAATCAACTTGATTCAAATAGTACTCTTTCTTTATAGCAATGGTCTTAATGGTTTATGTTTGGAAACATGCCTGATGCCAAAAGAATGTTGTAATGTACTTAATTAATCATGTAAAATGATATCATGTAGAGCCCTGACCATAGATCCATCATCGTCAGAAGTTAGGTGATGGTGAAACAGGATTTCCTAAGGGAACTCTTGGAGAGCATACTTTTGAGTATGTGGGGGTTATTGATGTGAATATCCTTACGTCCTAATGAAGGAATTGATGTGAGATAAACATTTAATCTCTCAATCCTTCATTATATATATATGCCGGGATGATGTATCACTAATCTCCCGATGATGTTGTTAATGCCGAATCGATGTGAGACACAAGAAATCCCTCGATTGCGAAGAGAGTACAACCTGCCACTGTAACTCTAATAGCAAAGTTTCCAGAATACCTTGGAAAGCTAGTATAGCAGAGACACAATATGTCCTGCATGTTTCTCCTCACACTGACTGAGGAAGATGAGGTCATAGAAATCCGGCTCTTCTGATGACCTATGTATGGTACTGATTTCGACTTCGTAGTGGTCGGTTGGAGTATGAGCGATATACCTCATCTCCTCAGGGCATAAGTATGTTTGTAAAATGTAATCAGTAGTGTAGTATATTTTCTTAGGTTAAACCATGAGAAAAAATGATTGATGATACATTGTTTATTAAGTCCTAGTTGGACAAATAATATACATTTTCTTCATATTCCTTATTAAATGAATGACTTGCTATTCAATCAAGTTATAATTGGAATGATTGCATAAAGAATATTGCTTTATTTTAGTTATTCAATGATTTACCTACTGTTGAATATTTATAATCCTATTGTTCAGTACTATTCTATTATTTGCAATAACAATGCTTATGGCAAAGAGTTATAACTCTCGCTGGGACAATTTTCAATTGTCTCACCCCCGTGGGATTTAACTTTTTAGGTAGATGTCGAGGAAGGAGAAACCCCTCAGTGGGTGAGCAGTAACAGTAGCAGCAGCAACATCAATGACATAGTGATCCACAGGTGGAGTCGCTGTCTGTTAGGTCTTGTGTATAGAATGTCCTATGTGTCATCTCTGTACTCTCAGGTCCTAGGAGTCAGTAGATGGTTTAATATAGATCGGAGATTTTTGGCGTAATGCCTTGAGATTTTTGTATACTGCTCATGTACATTTTAACAGGGCTGTTAGTGTTATGACTCTCGAGATGAGATAATACAGAGATGTACTGATGAATCAATTGTAAATAACTTACCTTGTTTCTTTATGAAAGAGTTATACTGTTTGAGGATCTCTTTACAAAAAGTTTTAATTTTCAGTAATTTCGCTGCTAATTAATCACTTCCGCATAGTTGATAACATTTTGTTCGAACGGACTGTCACAAAGTAGTGGTATCATAGCTCTAGGTTCGCTGAGTCTACAGAGACATAGGACTATGGTTGTAGAGTTTGTTCTAGTGTCTTCCAATATATCTGATAGTGTCTTCTGCTCATATAGGAGGAGAAGAGAAAACTAAATATGTCTGGATCACATGAGGAACACGTTGCTGAGAGTAGTGTCACTGCACCTAGAGAAGGTGTAAGAGACCGAGAAAGGGAAGAACCTGTACCTGAACCACCCCAGTTCAACCTAGCTGACATGGGGAACCCAACCTTTCAAGCCATGTTTGGGCAGTTCATGACTGCCATGACACACATGACTGATATGATGCCTATACCTATACCTAGGGCACCTACCCATCCAGAAGGACAGGGATCCGGCAAGACGTTTGAATGACTATGCCGGGTTGGAGCCACGGAGTATGCTAAAACAGCTGACCCAGCAGATGTTGACTTGTGGCTAACTTAATTATAGAAGGCCTTTAGAATCCTGAACATCCCAGAAGCTAAGAAGGTTAGACATGCTGTATATCTTCTCAAGGGGAGTGTTAGTCATTAGTGGACCATGGAAGAATAGAAAAGGCCAGGTGTGGAGATTGCATGGGAAGTTTTTCGACGGAAATTTATCAACATATACTTCCCTAAAACGTTCTTCGATGAGAAAATCTCTCAGTTTGAGAGATTAAGACAAGGACCGATGAACATTCACAAATACAAAGCTAAGTTCATGGAGTTGTTGCGGTTCTGTCTGCATATGGCAGCTACAGATGAAGAAAGGATTAGGCATTTTGAGAAGGGATTAAACACTGAGTTGACCACCCATGTATCTGTTCTGGAGAATAGAGAATGGTTTTCTACCTTTGTGGAGTCAGTCAAGAGGATAGAGAGGTCAGTTTCAGAGAAGAGACAGACCAAGAACAAGAAGATGTACCCCCACTTCCAAGGATCCTCATCCAAAGGTTTCAAGAAACCTAGGTTTTCTGTGCCTACACCACCACCTAGATTCAGTACCCAGACGCAGTGGACGTCAAATAAGGGTAGAGGACGAAGTCTACCACTAGAAGGAACTCGTAGCTCAGCATCTATGTCGGTCACAGGACCAACTAGACCACAACAAGGGACCAGAAGTTGTTATATCTGTGGAAAGGTGGGACATCTGATGAAGGATTGTAGAGCCCGAGAGGCGAGTGTGACTCAACCCCAAAGGTAGAGTCAACAAGGATCTCAAAGGAGATAGTTTCTAGGTAACGCTAGAGAACATGGACAAGTGTCCCAAGCTGGATCATTGGCACCTAGTCATTGAGCACAAAATCAACCACAGGCAACGATGAGGTTTTACACGATGAATCCACCTGATGTAGTGATCAACCCTTGGGTTTTGGCAGGTTAGATGGAATTGTTTTATTCTGATATGTCTACATCTTGCGTCGTATCTATTTTGATTGATCCAGGTGATACACACTCCTTTATCACTCAAAGGGTGATTCTAGACTACAATATAATGGTTAGTCATAGAGCAGATAGTTTGAAGTTAGAAACTCCTTTGATGGGATCTGCTATTTTGTGGGAGGTATGTTCTTCCTGCCTCCTCTTCTTTTCTAAACATCGCATTCAAGTGGATCTTATACCACTTGAGATGCAAGGGTTTGATATAATCCTTGGGATGGATACCTTACAAAGGTATAATGTTATCTTGGATTGTGAGTCCAAGCAAGTTGTGTTCACTGATGATAGTGACACATGGATCTTTCAAGGAGAAAGAAAGATTCTACCAACCTATCTTGTGTTAGCTATGGTAGCTGAGAAGCTTATGAGGCAAGGATGTTATGCATTCTTGGCCCATGTGGTAGATACCACCATGGAGAGTCTTAATCCTATTGAAGTTCCGATAGTTAGGGAATTTGAAGATGTATTTCCAGAAGAACTTCCAGGTGTACCTCTACCCCGAGAGATTGATTTTGAGATTAATCTAATCCTGAACACGCAACCTATAGCACAAACACCGTATAGGATGGAGCCTGCTGAGATGGCAGAACTCAAGAAATAGCTACAAGAGTTGCTTGAGAAGGGTTTCATTCGACCGAGTACTTCACCTTGGGATGCTCCGATCCTCATTGTTAAAAAGAAGGATGGGTCAATGTGGTTGTGCATTGATTACAGACAATTAAATAAAATAACAATAAAGAATATGTATCCTTTGCTGAGGATTGATGATCTCTTTGATCAGTTGCATGGTGCAACAGTCTTCTCAAAGATAGATCTGAGGTCGGGATATCATCAACTGCGTATTAAGGAGGGTGACATACCTAAGTCTACCTTTAGGAAAAGGTATGGTCACTATGAGTTCATAGATATGTAATTTGGACTAACTAATGCACCAGCTGCATTTATGGAACTCATGAATAGAATCTTTCGACCTTTTCTTGATCAGTGTGTTGTTGTCTTCATAGATGACATTCTGATCTATAGTAGAGATGCTCAACAACATGAACAACATCTTCGTCAGACTCTAACTTTTCTAAGAGAGCATAAGTTATATGCTAAGTTTAGCAAGTGTGAGTTCTGGTTACTAGAAGTTTCTTTCCTTGGACACGTAATATCTACCTCAGGTATACGTGTTGACCCTAAAAAGGTAGAATATATCCTACAATGGGAGCAACCGAAGACACCGATAGAGATTCGAAGTTTCTTAGGGTTGGCAGGCTATTACAGGAGGTTCATTATGAACTTCAGTTCTATAGATTTACCCTTGACTAAGTTGACCAGGAAGGCTGTTCCTTTTACCTGGAGTGACAAGTGCCAGCAATCTTTTCAGTTGTTGAAGGAAAGGTTGACAAGTGCACTTGTGCTTGTGTTACCTGAACAAGGGAAAGGGTATATAGTTTTCTGTGATGCCTCTAACAATGGACTAGGATGTGTGTTGATGCAGGATAAACAAGTGATTTCTTTTGCTTCTTGACAGCTTAAGAAACACGAGGAGAATTATCCGACACACGATCTATATCTAGCTGTTGTAGTCCATGCCTTGAAAATCTGGAGACATTATCTTTATGGAGAGACATTCCATATTTTCACAGACCATAAGAACCTTAAGTATATCTTTTCTCAGCATGAGCTTAACATGAGGCAACACCGTTGGATGGAGTTAATCAAGGACTATGATTGCACAATTGATTACCATCCAGGGAAGGCCAATGTGGTTGTTGATGCTTTGAGTAGGAAATCAGCAACACCAGCCTTAGATAGAGCACAGTTGAATTCTTTGATGTGTTTTAGGAGAGATATACTTATCTCTTTAAGGCAAGACAATGTACAGTTAAAGGTATCATTGTTATCTAGACTGCTAGCTGAGATGCATATCAAACCTACTCTGAGACAACAGATTAAAGAGGCACAACAAGTTGATGATGCAGTTCAACAGATTATATCAGAGTATGGTAATGAGAAACGAGATGGTTTCTATGACTCAGATGATCAGGTAGCTTGTTATCATGGGAGGATGATAGAACCAGATGTTGATAACTTGAGGAAGTTAGTCCTGGAAGAAGCTCATTCTTCAATGTATGATATGCATCCAGGAAGCACCAAGATGTATCATAACTTGAAAGATATGTATTGGTGGCCTGGTTTGAAGAAGGACGTTGTTGAGTTCGTTATGTGGTGTCCTGTGTGTCAGCAAGTTAAAGGTGAACACCAGAAGCCCGCAGGAACAATACAGCCTTTGCCTATACCTTAATGGATGTGGGATCTTGTAACCATGGATTTTGTGGTTAGTTTACCTACAACAGCCAAAGGTCATGATTCCATCTGGGTAATAGTTGAAAGGTTGACAAAGACAACACAGTTCTTACCTGTCAAAACAACCTATTCTGCTGAGAAGCTAGCACAGTTGTATGTAGATGAGATAGTGCGGCTACATGGGGTCCCAGTTACCATTGTTTCTGACAGAGGTCCCCAGTTTACGAGTCATTTTTGGGAGCGACTTCATAAAGACTTAGGCACACAGTTAAAGTTTAGTACAACCTTTCATCCTCAGACTAATGGGCAGTCTGAAAGGACTATACAAACCCTAGAGGACTTGCTCAGAGCATCTGTCCTTCAGTTCACAAGAAGTTGGGATTTGTACCTAAGTTTGATAGAGTTTGCTTACAATAATAGCTATCGACATAGCATTGACATGGCACCTTATGAAGCTTTGTATGGTAGACGTTGTAAATCTCCCTTATGTTGGTATGAAACCGATGAATATCAACTTTTAGGTCCTGATCTTGTGTAGTAGACCACTGAGAAGATTAAAATAATACAACAACAGCGGAAGACTGCACAGGATAGGAAGAAATCTTACGCTGATAAGCGTCGTAGACCTTTAGAATTCCAGGTTGGACACAGAGTGTACCTCAAGGTCTCACCTTGGAAGGGAGTTCTTAGATTTGGAACAAAAGGAAAGTTAGCTCCTAGGTTTATGGGGCCTTATCCAATCATTGAACGGATTGAAAAGGTAGCTTATAAGCTAAAGTTACCACCTGAGTTACAAAGGTTACACCCAGTGTTCCACATTTCCATGCTTAGAAAATGTCATCCTGATACAGAATCAGTTCTGCAACCTATGGAGGTAGAATTGAATGATGATATATCTTATGAAGAAGGACCTGTGTCGATTCTGGACAAAAGGATCAAGAAGATGAAAAAGAAAGATATAAGTCTTGTAAAAGTCCTCTGGAATCACCGTGGCATTGAAGAAGCTACATGGGAATTAGAGGAAGAGATGAGGAGGAAATACCCTGCTCTTTTATCTTAATATGTTTTTGTTGATTTCGGGGACGAAATCCTTGTAAGGGGTGGAAAATTTGTAACATCCCTGACCTGGGTTATGTAATAACCCTAGATATTTTTCTTAATTAAGTGATTACATGCTTATTTTTATCCTTTGAAATGTAATTATGTGTTTTGAGGAACTTATATTTCATTTTCAGTCCTTTTTTAATAATGTTGAAACATTGTTTTGTTTATAATGGACTAAAGTGAAAATTACCCAAGTAAAGGGATTTATTTGCAATTTGCACATGCTAAGATGTTCCTCTAATGATGAAACATCATAAGAATGTATATGATGAAGTGGAATGGATTCTACAAGCTTGAGCACCAAGATATAGCTTGTAAAGCAATACTAGTGCTTTAAAACCCAGTTTTGATGTAATGCGCAATTTACCCAAAACTGAGGGTTCAATATGAAAAATACCACTTATAGAGGGTCTCTCATGTTTCTTGGCATCAATTAGAGCAAATAAAATGAGAAGGGCGCGTCATTTGAATTGTCATAGAAGAGAGAGAATTTTGATTTTTAAATAAGCAAAATTTAAGCACAAATACCTCTTTTATATAATTTAATGTAAAAGGGAAATATATTAATTATGGAGCCCTTCAACCAAAAGTTGGTGGATGTGGTTGCCATAGTTTGTACTAGCTTATTCCATGCCTGGGCACCAAAACAATCATGGTAGAATTGAAAGTTACCCACACTATTAATATATTAAGCAATATCCAATAAGGGTGGATATAAATATACCTCTCTTTAAGGTGTTTAGTTCCTTTTCCTTTAAACCTTGGATAATGGAAGAGTTTTGCATGGTCATAGAAGGTGGCCACATATCCATAGAATGGATCAAACCTTGGTGGATATGTTTGGGAGATAAAAGGAAATATCTCCTTTTTTCCATTTTCCTTGAAAATTCATAAATATATATAAGCATCCTTTTTCCAACAATACAAATGATCATTTCCCTTAGTTCTTTTCTTCTTCACCTTGCTTTGACTGACCAAGGAGGAGATTTGGAGTAGAGAGAGGACAATCAAACCTGTTGGTAAGTTTGGATCATCATCTACCTCGAATTCATGGTGGAAACCATAAAACAAGGTTGGATTATTGGTTTTCTTCACACGATTTTCCTTTCTAGCCATTTCTTTCATCCAAAAAGTGAAGAAGGAACCTTGGAAAACTGTTGGAGCTCAAACCACCATTAAAGATGTGGATCTAGGAGCTTTGGATCAGTCCTAGAGGTGGGTTTTATAACTCTAAACCTTAAGCTTTTCTAATGCACCTTTCTCTCCTAAAATCGTTGGTTAATTCTTCTTCTTGTACTACTCTTGTGTTCTTGCTATCAATTCTGTAAAGAACAGCCCTGTTCTTGGTTGAACAGAGGTAGATGAAGGTGGCATTAATTTTGATGTTTATCCAAGAAATTTACTTTAGCAAACGGTCTCCAATCCTTGCACAAACGGATTCCCAAACCGTTTGGGAGCAAACAGTTTCAAACTGTTTGATTGCAAACAGTTTCAACCAAACCACATAGAAGCAAACGATCCAAGACCGTTGGGAGGCGTTGACCAAGTATTGACTATTTGGAGGTCTGTTGAAAACATTTAGATCAAAAATATATATATAATCATCAATTAATTCCAGTTGGTTCACCAATTAAAGGTCCATCAACCATCTAAACCATAATCGGGTTATTTGCTGATTTTGATAATTCATTAATGTTGAAGTTTGCGTTGAGTGACCCAAACGGTTTCAAAACCGTTTGGGGATCACCCAAACGGTCTCAAGACCGTTTTGTGATCACCTAAGATCATTTGGAGGTCTAGGGTTAAGTATGATTGACCAATTGAAGATCCAAAGGTTCTAAGTGAGAGGATTAACAATGGAAACCCTAATTCAATTTGACTTGTTGAGACCAAACGGTCTCAAGACCGTTTGGGACCAAATGATCCCAAACCGTTTAGGGTTCATGTGGTTTCAAAAGTCAAACTTGGGCAAATGGTCTTCACCCCTAACTTTAGCAAACGTTCTTGGAGGTCTACTTTACCAAACGGTCTCAAGGACAGACCAAGACCGCATGAAGGTCCAAACGGTCCTAGACCATTTGGAGGTTTAGTGTGCAAGACCGTTTGAGGACAAAGTTGGTTAATATTGTTTGATGTCTTAAGGCCCAAGATTGTTTGGTGGATGTTTTACCTAAACCTCATGGATACTTAAAGTGGTTAAAAGACAAAGTGATTAGTTAATTAATAAATGATGTAATCAAAGGTGATCATGATACAGGTACTTTAATGGGATAGTGTAATTGAGACCCATGAAGTAATTAAACCCTAATGATTACAATGGTAATGATATAGACCATGAATTTAATTCTATTTCATGATTGAGTTACTTAGCCTAATCAAGGATGAAGTAAACATCATCCTATAGAGGATAAGAGAGAGAAGATTTCTTTTATGAATGTTAATCAAGTAAAAGACTTCCTATATGAATGAACATCTAATTAGGGTATGATCCTTCATATTGAGATCATGAAAACCCTAATTATGATGGTTAATGAATCTTAACCCTATATTGAGGATAATAATGGGAGTATCTCTAATGCATGATGATGATGTGATCCTAATTCAAAGTGATGACATGATAAACCTGATTTCAAGGTATTTTGATGATCACTCCTACATAGGGTAAATAGTAAACACTAAATCAAGGTATGTGAATAGTAAACCCTAAATCAAGGTATGTGAATAGTAAACCCTAATTTCAATTAAGATGAATAAAAATGTGAAACCCTAATCCTGGGTTAAGCTTTATAATATGAAGCTCTATGATTAGATAATGAAATAAGGAATCACTATTCCTAACTAAGTTAAGGGGATGATTAATCCTACTTGAATTGAATAGGGAAACCCTAACCCTAGTAAAGGCATAGTGGTGCAACCTTTGAATAGTGAAGTTATCTTTATTTTGTAATATCCTGATATGAAATTGATGTACCTGTTATCATCTGTGCTAATCTTGCAGGTCTTATGAAATATTGAATATAGCCAGGTAAGAGCTATGATGCTTGTTCATTAAAAAGTGTTTAATGAGCCTTGTAAGCAATAATATGCAATGTTGCCTATTGAAAGGTAACAAAAGAGATTGACAGGCTGTATGAGCCATATGAAATACCTGCAACGCTACTATTATGTTTACACTGTTAAATGACTTAATGGCATTGAGTTAGCTGTTAATGTGGTAACAAGTGATTGATGACCTAAGGGTTGAAAACCCATATTCTTGGATCATGATGATGAGTTAATAGGTGATTGAGATCCCAATGTTGATAAAGTTGTGAAATGAACTTGATTCAAATAGTACTCTTTCTTTATAGCAATGGTCTTAATGGTTCATATTTGGAAACATGCCTGATGCTAAAAGAATGTTGTAATGTACTTAATTAATCAAGTAAAATGATACCATGTAGAGCCCTGACCATAGATCCATCATCACCAGAAGTTAGGTAATGGTGAAATAAGATTTCCTAAGTGAACTCCTGGAGAGCATACTTTTGAATATGTGGGGGTTATGGACGGGAATATTCTTACGTCCTAATGAAGGAATTGATGTGAGATAAACATTTAATCTCTCAATCCTTCATTATATGTATATGTCGGGATGATGTATCACTAATCTCCCGATGATGTTGTTAATGCCGAATCGATGTGGGATACAAGAAATCCCTCGATTGCGAAGAGAGTACAACATGCCACTGTAACTCTAATAGCGAAGTTGCCAGAATACCCTGGAAAGCTAGTATAGCAGAGACACAAGATGTCCTGCATGTTTCTCCTCAAACTGACTGGGGAAGATGAGGACATAGAAATCCAGCTCTTCTGATGACCTATGTATGGTACTGATTTCGACTTCATAGTGGTTGGTTGGAGTGTGAGCGGTATACATCATCTCCTCAGGGCATAAGTATGTTTGTAAAATGTAATCAGCCGTGTAGTATATTTGCTTAGGTTAAACTATGAGAAACAATGATTGATGATACATTTTTTATTAAGTCCTAGTTGGACAAATAATATACATGTTCTTCATATTCCTTATTAAATGAATGACTTGCTATTCAATCAAGTTATAATGGGAATGATTGCATAAAGAATACTGCTTTATTTTAGTTATTCAATGATTTACCTGCTGTTGAATATTTATAATCCTACTGTTCAATACTATTCTATTATTTGCAATAACAATGCTTCTGGCGAAGAGTTATAACTCTCACTGGGACAATTTTCAATAGTCTCACCCCCGTGGGATTTAACTTTTTAGGTAGACGCTGAGGAAGGAGAAACCCCCTAGTGGGTGAGCAGCAATAGCAACAACAATAACATCAAGGACAGCAGTGATCCACAGGTGGAGTCATTGTCTGTTAGGTCTTGTGTATAGAATGTCCTATGTGTCATCTCTGTACTCTCAGGTCCTAGGAGTAAGTAGATGGTTTAATATAGATATGAGATTTTTGGCGTAATGCCTCAAGATTTTTGTATACTGCTCATGTACAGTTTAACAGGGCAGTTAGTGTTATGACTCTCGAGATGAGATAATACAGAGATGTACTGATGAATCAGTTGTAAATAACTCACCTTGTTTCTTTATGAAAGAGTTATACCGTTTGAGGATATCTTAACAAAACGTTTTACTTTTTTTGTGATTTTCAGTAATTCCGCTGCTAATTAATCACTTCCGCATAGTTGATAACGTTTTGTTCGAATGGACTGTCACAAAATATGTGACATTCTTTGTCGCACAAAGTGAGATTACTCAAAACCAAACATAGAATTAAAAATAAGCAAGTGGATTTCCTGAAAAACACAGGAAATCAAAACCAATTTCATAACCATGCATCAAACTTAACTCATCATGTTTGAGGCCATAAACTGGAACCACTTGTATTTCATTCATATCAAAAGTGGTTATATTACATAGTTTATTGATTGTCTAGCGACAACCTATTACATGTGATAACACGTTCATGTACACAAATCATATCTAAACTGTCATCGTGTATGTCCAAAAACTCAAACCAGTGTGCATCATCTATAAAACACCCCCAAGGACCCGAGTGTTCATTGATGACACATAGGAATCAATTACTAAATACTAGCTACATATCCATGATCCAACAGCTACAACACCTCTGGATGACAGCCTCAACATCGCGATCTCTATTACAGCATGCACGTCCACCTAAAAGATGTAGAAACCCACAGGGTGAGGCCAAACGTCCCAACGAGAGATATAACTCTCCCCATTGCTATTAAATCACAGATAAAGTGACTACATAACACAAGTACATAACCAACCTTTAGTTTCGGTTATTTAAGGCATTTAGTGTCAGTTTTAATGCGACACCTATGTGGGCTCTGCTAAAAGGCCAACCATTCTGTGTCGGTTCTCAAACTAACGCCACAACCCTTCGCGCGCCACCGAAAACGTGCCAGTATGGGGTATAGGCGTCAATTATTAGCTTTGAAACCGACGCCATAAACCTTCACGCCACAGAAAGGGTGCCATATGGGGCACTATCAGCGTCAGTTTATTAGTGATAACCGACGCCATCTCACCCGCTTCCATGGTCGTGCTGGCCAGCACGACTGTGTTGTCTGGCCCGCTGCCACGGCCGTGCTGGCCAGCAAGGCTGTGGTGTCTGGTCCGCTGCCATGACCGAGGTGGCCAGCACGGCCGTGGTGTCTGGCCCGCTGCCACGACCGTGCTGGCCTGCACGACCGTGGTGTCTGGCCTCATTAGGGAAATCGATGTCGGTTACTAGTAGGGCAACCAACGCCAGAACCATCAGCGTCAGTTTATTATTGATAACCGATGCCACATCACATGCATTAGGTGCCAGTTATAAATATTTATCTGACGCTGTAATCATTTTTCGTCAGTTTTAAACAAATAACTGATGCCTATTTCATGTTTTTTTTCTTATCAGTCTGTAGGCCTACTGTGGCTGGTCGCAAGATGAGAAACCTACAATTCAGTTATGAATTGTAGGTTTTACGACATCCATTGATATTAGCCAACAACAGGCCACTAACCTATAAAATTAACAACATTAATTTTCACACATTTAGCAAACTACAGTTCCATTCGATTTTCACACATGTAGTAACATTCATGTAGCAATTTGCAATTCCATTCATTTTCACATTCGCACATGTAGAAACATTCATATAGCAGCCAGCAGTTTCATTCATTTTCACATTCACACATGTATAAATATTCAGACACATGTAGAAACATTCATACATGTAGAAACATTCACACATATTATAATTCAAAAATTCATTTACAAAATATCATTCTTTAGTCATTATTCGCTATCAACATCCCAATTATATGTTAAAACCCCCACTACTTGTATGGATGTTACCCATTCTTCTCTTACATCATTTAATTCTTCCATTGTATAGGGAGCATGTACATCTGGTAAGGCCTTTCCTGTGGTGTAGTCAGTTTTAAACACCTGCAAAATGAATGATGTATATATATAATTTATAATATATAAATAAGATTGATATATTTCATATTATCTAATAATACTATATATAATACCTCAAGAATGGTATCGATGTCCACTGCGGCATATTTGATAATAATGTGCATAAATCACATCACATAGTATGCATAGTAGCACACTATAAATTGAAACATACAAAATATTAAAAAATACAACTAATTAAGCACTGTTCACATAAATAATATATACATTGCAGTCGGTAAACTTACTTCCACATTTTTCCAAATTATTGGCTGGTTCTTTTTCCTGGGGACCTTTCCTCTAGCCTTTTTGAACTCATCTAAACCCCTACATGTTAATGTAACACAGTACATTGCATAATTAAATAGTAATGTAATAACATATGTTAACAGATATGAAAATGAAATATTTCTCACCGGAATAATGCCATTTTCATTTTGTGTCCATATTTTGAATTCAATTTAGTCCCCTTAGGATCTAGATAATAGACAGTGAACGTCTTGGGGACAATAAATAGTAACTCCCAATGCATACGAGGTAAAAAATTTAAAAATTAATAATTCAAAATCCACAATAAAAATGTAATTTTCTTAAGTCCAAATTATAAGCAAAGTAAACTTACTCCACATTGAATGGAGCTATTATCACCATCTTGTTATTTTGAACAAAATTTGTAAAAGCATCACAACAGTATTGTTGAACTGACGGAGAGTCTTTAGCTACTAGACTAATCAAAGATGGAATAAAAAATCCTACATGTTTGAATGAAAAATCTGCACATATCTTATCTAAGTAGCTGCAAAACATGTATTACGTATGCATTAATAAATAAGAAACCAGATCACCAGATCCTACACAAGGTATATGGATGTATAAAGAAGATCTCACCATATCCATATCTCTATCACAGATGTATTCAGCCAATCAGATCAAAACAACTCCAAAATATCTTGTTTAAATAGTTTGCTTTCATATGATTGACATGCAGCATCCACATCTATAGAAATAGTTATAGGGCAATTTATATCATGTTCGCCTAACCATATTGCCATACCCCTACAATTAGGACCTAACGGGACAGGTAGGTCCTGTGGAACCCAACTTGGTAATGTAGGAGGTGGAGGTGGAGGCCTAGATGCTCTAGGTGTCTTCTTTTTGACATGTATATATATATATATAATTTTAGATTAATTGACATCATATACACACACTAACAATTTAACGTAATGTAAATTTACCATACAGCTTCAGTATAGAGGACATCCACTTTTGGCCATAATATCACTCCGCCTTCTACCACACCAAGCGTTTCACAATATGGGTGGGCATATGGCAATGGAAGATCCATCTAATTGGGGAATATACATACCCCGGCTCACACGAACCCAACCAGCTGGTAATGGAGACCCATGAAACATTTCCCCTAGTAGGGATGGGTAAGCTGACGCCTCTGCAATGACAAATTCTTTACTTTTTAGACAATATGGCTTCAACCCCTACAAATTTTTGTGCAAAGAATGTTATATACATATATACATATCATCTTGAAAACATATCATCTTGTAAAGACTAGTTACTATGTCATAAAAATACTTACAGCGGATGTGCTAGGTGGTGGGTCTACAGGATTACTCCCAACCTCTATAGTAGGAGTAGAGCGGGACGCCAAAGGTAATGTCTGCTGAGTGGCAGTCAGAGATGTCTGCCACTTGCTCATTGCTTCATCGAGTTTCTTATCAACTATCTTATATACCTATACATGGATAAAAGAAACGTTAGCTTCTGATTATTGAATTCTCTTTTACAGTAACATTATAAAGAAAGAATAGGTTACCTCTTCTTGTGAAAGTCCCGCTTTTGGGACATGTTTGCACTGGGATGGCCCAAAGAACGCTTTGATGCCCACACCAGCGCCTGCAGCCCTAACACGTCCAGGATGCTCTGGGTTACCCAGAGAAACTGTCAATTCATCCCTTGTGCCCTCAGGGATGAACTTGCCTTGTTTCCTCAGCTCGTGCAGCTCCCGCTAATCGCCATAACAAAAATTTGTAATTAAGTAAATACCAAAAATAATCAATATTCAAACGATTGCTCTAAGAGTTGTATTTTACCATTTTTGCAGCCGCCTCAGCAGTTGTGGGCTTCCTTATTTCTCCCTTCTTATTTTGCCTCCCAGCTATCCAGACATCATGGCAAGGTAGAGGTGTGGTACCTATAGTAGAGGACTCCTGAGTAGCACCAGACTGAGCAGTACACTCATCCTATAGTCTTTGGTGAATGCCTGCATACCCCTTTGGACCCATTGTGTGGTCATGCACATTAAGTGCACGCCTTGCTTTTTGCACCTCACTGAGGGCCTAGTTAGTATGCACATTAATGATTTGGTTAGTTACACTAAATGTTAATCTTGAATAGGTGAATACAACATATATTAATTAAATTGGGAGTGACGCCTAATACCTTGAATTCATCAGTTTGTCTTGAAGCAGCAAACGCGTCCCATTCTTCTTTGTCCAGGAAGTTCCACTGTTCAGTGGTTGTCTTCTTCCTCTTGTCACCTTATTTTATGTATTCTCCGGCGAGATTTGTCCTATAGTTCCTTAGGACTCTCCCACAACATTGCATCACGCATTTACGATGCAGCTTTTCATCCAATTCAAATATACTCTGCAAAATAGAATTGCTATTAACCAGTATCCAAAAAATTAGTAATCTACAAAATAGAATTGCAAATTAATAATAACTCACACATAAATCCTTCCATATTACGTCTTTCTTCTCCTTAGGAATGTTATGCCAAGAATCTATCTTACAACCGCAATGGCTACGAGTAACATACCCAAGATATGAAATGAATGAATTGCGATTCACTCCAATTGCATTTCCTACATTATCAAAATCCACAACAAGTTTGGGTCCATTGCCCCTTTGTGCTATTAACGTCTTCATCATAGTGATGCCCCTTCTCTTGTCAACTTTTTGGTGCTGCTCATCAAGTGCCTCAAGTACTTCAAAGGGTACATGTGCATCATCAACCTAAAATTTGACAAAATAAACACACTTACAGGATATAACTATAAATGGACATATAGATATAAATATATGATATATTTTTAAAACTTACATTATGAGGTGGTGCATTGATGTCCTCACCCTCATGGTAATCATCAGCATGGCCATCAGGAGAATGCTCAGCCATCTGAAAGTTCACATTCACATTGTAAAGTTCACATTGTAATGTAATTCACATTGTAAAGTTCACATTCACATTGTAAAGTAATTCACATTGTAAAGTTCACATTGTAAAGTAATTCACATTGTAAAATTCACATTGTAAAGTTCACATTCACATTGTATAGTAATTCACATTGTAAAGTTCACATTCAGAAAAAAAAACATATAAAAAAATATAAACATGCCTCTAATATTGCGATTTTTTATCAATTAACAATCCTTCATTGTGATCTCCGCGCACATACAAGTCATCATTAGCTTCAATATTTGTTGGTGTTGGCAACCCAACTGAGAATGGACTGGAGTCATCATACTTATCATAGTACTCTTCTTCATCTATAGGATCTTCAATGAACTGTCTTTTACCATGAAGAACAACCGACCATTTATCATTTGTAGGATCATCGATATAAAATACTTGTTTCTCCTGTGATGCCAATATGAATGGTTCACCCTTCTCGCCAATCTTTTCAAAGTTCACTAAAGTGAAACCCAATTCATCCACTATAACTCCTTTGGTGTTATCAACCCAATTACATTTGAAGAGCGGAATTCTAAAATCTATGTAGTCAAACTCCCATATGTCTTCAATGACACCGTAATATGACATTTTAGCTTCACGTGGACTCTTAACCTTTGCACTTGCAAAAAACATAGTCGACGCTTGAAGGGTGACCCCACTGTTTTGGACGACACTCTTATCATCTTGGAACTTTGTGTAATATGTGAATCCATTAATGTCATACCCTTCATAAGACATAACATTCAATTTTAGTTTAAAGGTGAGGCATTTGATAGTTATAGTAATATCATCTGGTGTTTGAGATAGTTGATGTAAGACTTTATCTTCAAACCACTTAATAAATGTCTCGTTATGCTCTCTAGCAAGCCACATTGTATTGGCTCGAGGATATTGTCTCTTGATGAAATTGGTATGTTCCTCGATATAAACACTCACTTCATCCATGTTTTGTAAAATATACAAGTGACCTTGTTCCAACTGCTCACGGTTGATTACTTTCACCCGTGATACCAAAATTCTTTTGCCAAATTACTCCTCAATATTCTTGTCATTACCAGGAGTGTCATTACCGCTGAGAAAGTCATTGCAAAAATCCATAACCTCTCTCGCCACATAACCCTCAATAATACTCCCTTCAGGCCGATAACAGTTTCGAACATCACTTTTAAAAATGCTCATGTATCGTTCAAAGGGATACATCCAATGCAAGAAAATTGGTCCCAACATTTTCACTTTCCTAGTCAAGTGGACAACAAGATGTACCATGATATCAAAGAACGACGGAGGAAAATACATCTCAAGCTGACATAGGGTAACAACCACTTCTCTTTGCAAATTATCGAGAGTATCAGGGTCAATAACTTTGATGCACAAACTATTGAAAAAGAAACAAAGTATGGTGATTGCAAACCTTACATGCTTCGACAATATAGATCGAATTGCCACAGGAAATATTTGTTGCATTAGAGTGTGACAATCATGAGATTTAAGACCTATCTACTTCAGATCTTTCATTGATACCAATATACGGATGTTGGATGAGTAACCCTGTGGCACCTTAACATTTACCAAACATTCACAAAAAGCTTTCTTCTCCTTTCTAGACAATGTGTAACAAGCGTGAGGTAAGTATGTTATCTGATTTCCCATTTCACGTAATTATGTTAATTCTGACCTTACTCCCATTTCACGTAGGTCCAATCTAGATTATATCCCATCTTTAGTTTTACCTGGTATATTCAACAAAGTACCAATGACACTATCAAAGATATTTTTCTCAACGTGCATGACATCGATACAATGCCTGACTGTCAAAGAACTCCAATAAGGAAGATCCCAAAATATTGACTTCTTCTTGAATAAAGATTTGTTACTCTGTGCGGCCATAGTACATTGTGATCTCTTACCAAATTCATTGACAAAGTCTTTTACTATTTCATAAACAACCTCCCCTGGTATAGGTTTAGGTGCACTCCGTTCCTCATTCAATCCATTGAATGCTTTGTGCTTCCTACGATACAGATGGAATTTTATAAGAAACCTTCGATGACCGAGATATACAATCTTACCGCCATGTTTTAGTCTTGTTGAATCAGTGTTATCTTCACATATAGGACACACTTTAGCTCCTTTGACACTATATCCAGAGAAATTCCCAGATGTTGGAAAGTCATTAATAGTGCAAAACAACATAGCATGCAAACGAAATGTCTCTCTTCATGAAGTATCATACGTCATCACACCTTCACCCCAGAGTTTCTTTAAGTCATCAATCAGAGGTTCAAGATAAACATCGATATCATTTCTAGGTTGTTTAGGGCCCAATATCAACAACGACATCATTACGTACTTATTTTTCATACACATCCAGGGAGGACGATTGTATATAACAAGCGTGACTGGCTAAGTGCTATGTTGGCTGCTCAATGTCCCGTACGGGTTCAACCCATCTGTACAAAGCCCAAGTCTTAGATTCCTAACTTCTTCACCAAATTCAGGGTACAATAGATCAATCTTCTTCCACTGTGGGGAATCAGACGCATGTCGTAGGATCCCATTATTATTTTTCTTAACATCTGCATGCCACCTCAAATTCATCGCATCTATCAGATTGGCAAACAAGAGTTAAAACTGTGATATTATAGGTAGATACCACATCACATTAGTAGGAGAACCAATTTTGGACTCCCCTGAAGTCGTCAATTTAAACAGTGACACACCACATTTTGGACAATCTTTCAAATCCACATAGTCCTTTTGAAATAATACACAATCATTCGGGCATGCGTGTATCTTCTTGGCATCCATTCCCATTGGGCACAACAATTTCTTTACCTGGTATGTTGAGATTGGCAGCTCATTTCCTTCAGGAAGCATTTCTTTCAACAAAGACAACAATGACATGAAGCTTTTGTCGCTCCATCTATTGTTAGCTTTCAGCTTATACAATCTCAACACAGCGCTAAGCTTCGTAAACTTAGTACAACCTATGTATAATGATATCTCAGGATCATGCACAATGTTTCTAAAAATGGGAGGTGGATCGGTGTGCTCTACCCCACAACTATCCAGCATCGCATCAACAATGTCTATTGGAACTGGTTCATTCACATCTACATCATCGGAGGCAATTTCTTCTTCCACACAAGCACTGCTATCGACATCCACTAGTTCCAGGTTTGAAATCTCTCCATGCCAGTGTCATTCTATATAGCCTTGTATAATCCCGTTGCACATGACATGACTTTTGATTTTGTCACCAGTGCTGACTTTCAAGTTGTTACCGCAATGCCTACATGGATAGTAGAACCTATCTCCAGGTTGTTTCCTATATTCCTCGGAAAATCTAATAAACTGGTCAAGACCATATATAAACTCTAGGGTGCAGCGATTGCAAATGGACATCCATGATCTATCCATTCTATGATCAAAGAGAAAACAAGTATATATTACAACAAGATTAGGATCTAGGGTTAACAGATTAGAGTTTTTGTATGGTTAAAACTTTAGGCCAACAAATACACGTGTTGTCATTCTTATATTTAATAAATGTGTACCACCTATCCCATTCTTGAACACCTAATCTCACTAGTAAGTGTATAATGTGTATTGGGTTTTCAAGAAAATTTCGGCAGCATTTCCCCGCTGTTCTCCAAGTACATATGTACTTAGAGAACAAACATGGAAATGTTGCCAAAATTTTCTTGAAAACCCAATACACATTATACACTTACATCCTAAGTGAGATTAGGTGTTCAAGAACAGTCCCAAACTAGGGACTATCCAAGATTTAATCCTAATGAGTAAATCTAGGACGGGTTTCTAGGCCAACAAATACATGTGTTGTCATTCTTATATATAATAAATGTGTACCACCTATCCCATTCTTGAACACCTAATCTCACTAGTAAGTGTATAATGTGTATTGGGTTTTCAAGAAAATTTTGGCAGCATTTCCTTGTTGTTCTCCAAGTACAAATGTACTTAGAGAACAAACGGGGAAATGATATTGGAATTTTCTTGAAAACCAAATACACATTATACACTTACATCCTAAGTGAGATTAGGTGTTCAAGAACAGTCCCAAACCAGGGACTATCTAAGATTTACTCCTATTGAGTAAATCTTGGACGGGTTTCTAGGCCAACAAGTACATGTGCTGTCATTCTATAACATTGATTTCAACATTTCGAGTGTCCATGCATGTTCATCATCAAGGTAAAGATTACACATAAATTAGTATGACCTAGGGATGGAGAGATTCATAATTGATTTCAAAATTTCAAACTAGCTCATGCATTATCATCAATCTACATCATACAATAGGGATTCATATAGATGTTAGGGTGACACATCACTACAAAATTAGAGATTTAACATTAGGGTTTTAATATCTTACATAGATTGATCACAAGATTTCAGCAATATAGTTAATTCAAGATTATGGTGAAATGTTTATTAGGGTTTTAATATCTTAATTCAACATGCATCAAAATTTACAGAATTAGGTCAAGCATTAGTATTCAATTGCAAATGTATCTTCTTCTTCCTACTCCCTCCTTACCAAATGGATAAAACAAGGCCACGACCGTATGGGCTGGCCACGACCATGGCTGTGTTGTCCTACCATAGCCGTGCTGGCCAGCACGACCGTGGTAGGCCAACACAGCCACATCCGTGGCCAGCCCACACGGTCATGACCTTGCTTTAATCCATTTGGTAAGGAGAGGGAGCAGGAGGAAGAAGAAGAGGTGGAGGACCATCCCACACAGTCGCTAGCACTAGTGCATGTTGTGAAATCCCATGCGGAGCAGGGTACCTTCTTGAGGGTGGAGGAAGAAGAGAGGGAGCAGGTACCTTTGGGCAACTAGCGAGGAGAGCTGGGCAACTGACGGCAGGAGGACCAGGAGGAGAAGGAGACCGCCGATGAGGAGAGTAGCAACAACAGTGGCATCGGAGAGGAGAGCAGCAGTAGCAGAGGCACTAGCGGCGAGCAGAGAAGGAGAGGTAGGCGGAGGCGGTGGCGAGCAGCTGCAGTAGCAGCAGGCGGTAGTGCGGAGGCAAGCGACAGGTGACGCAGTAGGGGTCAGGAACCAGAGCAAAATCGATCGATGAAATAGAAGAAAGGGGAAGAGTCCACCGTGCGTGGGGGATATTAAGTTACTAAAAGGCGTCGGTTATCCATAACAACCGACACCTTTATTATTAAGCATCAATTCTCCAAAGACAACCGACGCCAATTGGACATTCCTTTACCCTAATTTTTTGGCGGGGACGGTGCACGCACCCTTATCACTTCGGTTATGCTAAGAAAACTGACACCCATATTGAAACTTTTGGCACAAATTTTATCTTCATTCAGCGTCGGTTATTAGGTAAAACACTGACGTTGTATCTGATACTTTGGCACAATTTGTTTTTGCTCAAAAAAATTGGATTTCGCGGGCTACTTTAGGCGTCGGTTTCATTTCTTCAACCGACACTAAATGAAAATCGATACCCGTGTCTGGATGGTTTAAATATAGACGGTGTATGTCCTTATTAATCGACATTTAATGTTAACAGCGTCAGTTTTACTAAAAACCGATGCCTCTAAAAGCGACATTGAATGCTATTTCTGTAGTAGTGTAACAAGTGTATAGCTGCATCTACAATAATCATATTCAATTAGTGATGTAAGTAGGGTAGTCATTACATCTAAGCATATTGGGAATCTATAACATAGTAGTGGAGCATTTATAAATTAAGAAGGAATATGAAGAACATGTATATTCTACCAACCAAACTATACAAAAGCAAGCAAAGCCTCATACAATATTTTTGTATTTGTTTTTACAAAAGTACCGCTACTAAGTACATATTAGTACCACACATGGTCAATGGAAGAGATAGATTCCATGAATTTTCTAACACCTCTCGGAAAGCACGAGAGTGATACTACAATGCCATATTAGTCAATAGATGGCTTGGCTCACACATGTCCTTCCATATATCACAAGTGAATCGGCTCACACATGGCCCTCCCAAAAAGGAGTGGCTAACACATGATCATCCATATCTAACAAGGAAACTGGCTCACACATGGTTGTTCCATAAATCACAACAAGATCAGCTCATGCATGGCTGTATCTTAGTTATGCCAATTAAGTTTTATCATCAATCAAGTTATAATGTATAAAACCATAGCAAGCACTACAAATATAAAGGCATGGTATAACTTTCAAAGATATAAGACGAACAAGGTGTGAATTTGTCACACTATCACCACATAACACATGTACATTGCCATTCATGAGATCATCATCACTTTTGCACAACCACTGAAGGCTATCACTAATGTCACATCACTATGGGATATCAACCCCTTAATCATAGCACTAGAAGGTATCACATCACAACATGCATCAAGACATCACTAGGTCATATGACCCATTCAGATCATACTCATCATAGCATGAACTAGCTATGATATTCAAGTTCATACACCTGCATGGTTAGATATTGATAAATAAGAGAGAGGAAACATCTAAATCCATGTGTCACATCATTATCTCCTCATGACTCCATTATTCATAATCATTACCATAGCATACCCAAGCAATGTCATGCATTCAACTTGTAAGGTTAGGGGTTCAAAGACAAGGGAGATAATATCATAACATAATAGTCATTCTAAGAAAGAGAAGCAAACATGTCACATTGGTCATCATTAGGACTAGGGTTTTCCCTCCATAGCTGATTATGGTTTTGAAGCTAAATTCAATCACCAATCCTAGGTTCACCATCTCCCACCATCTTGGAGAATTCTTATTGTTAAAGAACATGATTAGGGTAGATTAGATGTTATGCAAATATCATGTTATATGGCTTATGTATTACTCATACAAGGATATCATCATGTGCCCAAGCATACATGTAAACCACCTATCGTCATCATGTCTCGACCACTCCATAGAAGTAGGTCCCAACCAAGCCACCTAGAGCATGTCATGACCACGACACCTAGAGTGTCTCAACTGTGACACCTAGGAATAGGGTTTCATCCCCAAAAACATAACACCTATCATGACCTCTTGGATCATAGGTTTCTTGAACTCAAGAAGAGGCATGGCTGTCTCAATCTCAAGACATGGCATCATGTCGTGACCAAAGACCACATGTCATGACCTCTCTCAAGGGTGTGTCATGACCAGAACTAGGGCAAGGTCAAGTCCCAAAAACAAGGGCAACAACCTAACCAAAACATGGGTCAACATGACCATCAATCCTCAACTGTCGCGACCTCCATCAACACTAGGTTCAACACATCAAAAGGGAAGCATCTCAACCAAGATTAACTATAGTCACGACCAACATGGGGTAGGTGTATCAACCACCCTAAGGGATGATGTATTGGTCTAAAAAAAAATAAGACTAAGGGAAAACCATTATTATTGAGAAGGAAAAGCCCATACAAACGATTTACCAAGAACCCTAGGTCATGGGTCATGGATCCACCATGAAAGGATCTCATGTAAGATAGGTAAAACTATGTTTAAGGAACCCAAAAATAGAACTTCAACTTACCTCAACATCTAGGTACACAAACACCATGCCTGAAAACAAGATCTTGGTCAAAAGGTAGATGAAGATCACTATAACACACAATCACCATAATCAGGTATATGAAATTAGGGTTTTAGATTTCATCCAAACTAAGAAAGATAATCACCATCAAACAAGTTCAAGAGACTATCATCACCTACTAGCATGTTAGGGGAATGTTTTAGAGAGAGAACACAATAGCATGCATGTAATAAAGGTGCATTAATAGAGAAGGTTGAGAGTTATATAACCTACCTTAGGAAGATCACCACCAAGGATTCCAAGCTCCAAGATCAAGGGCTCCAAGCACACAATCCAAAGGTTGAAGAAGCTCCTCCAAAGGCTCCACTCTCAGCTACAAGATCACCTCAAGAACAAGAAGGTACAATGTCAAAGATAGCTCATGATAAGAGAGTAAAAGGTCTCTAGGCCGAACCAATAGAGAAAGAGAGAAAGAGAGGGGAAATCCTCTTCACACTTGGGTTTACATTGTAAAAACATGGTCTATGACCCTTGTGATGAGGAGTTTCTCTCCCATACGATCATCATGGATGAACCATGATCTAGGGCTGAGAAAAGAGAAGGAAATGGAGGTAGGAGATCATAGGAAATTCCATCAAGGAAAGGTAAACACTTACCAAGGTAGAAGATGAACTACGGTCACCACAAGCACCACATTCAAGAAGGGTACGGTCACCAAGATCCAAGGTAGGATCTGCTTTCTCCACCAACCTCCAAGAATAAGAAAAAGAGAAGAAGTAAGATGAAGGGTCAGAAGGGGTCACTTGTTTGGAGAGAAGAGGATTTATATAGATGGAATATGAGAAAGAACACAAAGGATGATGTCTCAACACTCGAAGGAGTCAAAGGGCCTCTTGTCCACTCAAAAGACTAACATGCAACCACTCTAACCTAACATTCCAGACATGGTGATACACTCTAGGTTAGGTATCGACCACCATGGTCACCCAAATGGTCACGGTCATGACCCACCCATGGAGAACCATCCATGGTCGCTTCACCATCATCCATCATCACCACTTGGTCGAGGCAAGGAACCATCTCAAACCCTAGGTCGAGATAACCAATGTGAGGACAAACAACTCAACCCAAGACCACCCTAGACCTCCTTGGTCATGACCTCAACACCTAAAGGGGGTGTCTTGACCGCAAAACCCACCCAAGCCAACCTAGGTCACGACTCTAGGTTGATACAAAACTCCAAACACACATGGGTTGAGACACTCAATACCCAAAGAAACCCTAATCACCACCTAGGGTGATACTCCTCAACCAAGGCTCAAACAAGACACCCACCTCTTTCTCTCTCCTCTAGATGATGTCAAGAAAGAAAGGGAGCAATCTAGAGGTAACAAATTGAACATCAACCCCCTACTTTGGGTAAATTGCAATTTGCACCAAAACTAGTACATAAAGCAGAAACATCATCCAAACAAGTTCAAACTAGAAATTTAATCTCTCCACAAGCCCTAAATACCTTTCAAAAGATTGGATCAAGGTTTTAAGCACTTCGTCAAGCCAAATCAAAAAGGGTTACCCCAAAACTCACGTCAGGGGCCTTACAAAATTATTACACTCTGGAGTTTATTAATGGTCTTGATGAGTTTTTAAGATTTACAGAGGAACATAGAAAACAACCTAGAGATAGGTTATAGTGCCCGTGTAGAAATTATAGCAAAACCCTAAAAGTTGACAATGTTGATACGATCAAAGATCATTTCTTGTGTATTGGGATTGTACATGGCCATATAGAATGGTACTGGCATGGAGATACTCCTAGTATGAGATTGGCAGATGTGGGTAGTTGTAGTTGTGTCTAAGAAGAAATGGATGATGTTGTTGATGAGAATGAACCAATTCTGATAGACATGGTTGATATGATGCTAGACACTTGCGGGGTAAATGTTACATACCCACCTCCCATGTTTAGAAATGTTGTGCACGATGCTGAGAAACTATTATACTTAGGTTGTACTAAGTTTACAAAGTTGAGCACTTTGTTGAGATTGTATACTCTAAAGGCTAACAATAGATGAAGCGACAAAAATTTCTTCTTTGTTGTCTTTGTTGAAAGATATTTTCCCTAAAGGCAACGAGCTTCCAATCCCAACATACGCAACAAAAAATATGTTGTGCCCAATGGGAATGGAGGCTAAGAAGATACATGCATGCCCGGATGACTGTTTCTTGTTTTAAAAGGACTATATTGATCTGAAAGAATGTATGAAATGTGGGGTGTCTAGGTACAACAGGCCGACATTGGTTAAAACCAAAACTGAGTGTCCTGCCAAGGTGATGTGGTATCTTCCTATAATACCCTAGTTTCAACGTTTGTTTTGTAATTCCGTAAATGCATAAAATTTATCTTGTCATGCAGAGGTAAAGAAAAATAATGTTGGTATGGTACGACATGCGTCTGATTCCCCGCAATGGAAGAAGATTGGTTTATTGTATTTTGAATTTGGTGAAGAGGCTAGGAATTTCAGACTTGGACTTTATAGTAACGGGATGAATCCATATGGAACATTAAGAAGCCAACATAGTACTTGGAACATCATTCTTGTTATATACAATCTTCCTCCATGGTTGTGTATGAAGAATAAGTGTTGAATCTAACTTGGCCAACATGATCGTTCCATGCCAGAATGGTTGTGCTGGTTCTTGTCAGCTCAAAATTCTTTAGAACTTTTCAAATCTTTCTAAAACTCGTAATCCAATCATCTTGAATGATCCCCTTTGATGATGTATCAATCATTTTTATTGAATGTGCCTCATGTCTCAACTTGCACCTATTTCACTTGTCATTTCATCAAAACTAAAATGAAAACTATCAAGCACAAGTGTGTGTGTGTGTGTGTGTTTTGTGTGGAAAAGAAAGAAAAAGTATCAAAAAGAGAAGGTTGGGTGAAAAATCTCCCAAACCTAGGTGGGTTGCCTCCCACTAGCGCTAAAGTTTATGCCTTGAGCCAGGCTTATTGATTCTTAACTTCCTTCATTTCCATAGGATTCTCAAAGCATCTTTGAAATAAATGTCTCTTTTGTGTGCATTCAAGAACATCTCTTGTTCAACTTGATGTTCTTCCACTAGCATAACTATATCTAAACTTTAGTTTGCCTTGTCTGGACCTACTTCCACAACTGATCTCTATATTTGGCCATTCACTGTGAACTCTCTAGCTCCTTCTTTCTAACAAATCACTACAGCCCCGGATGGATACACTTTCTTGATGAGATAAGGTCCTTCCCTTCTAGACTGGAGTTTTTTGGGAAAGAACTTCATCCTTGAGTTGTACAACCACACCCACTTTCTAGGCTCAAGGTCCTTCTTCTTGATCATTTTATCATGAAGAAACGTTGTCCTCTCTTTGTAGCTCTTGGACATTTCATATGCTTCATGACACATTTCCTCCAACTCATTCAGCTGAAACTTTCTTTTCATTCTGGCATTCTCTCCATCAAAGTCCATAGCTTTTAAAGCCCACAGTGCCTTGTATTGCATCTCAACTGAAAAATGGCAGATTGTTTCATACACAAGCTTGAATGGTGTAGTGCCAATTGGGGCTTTATATGCATTCCTATATGCCCATAAAGCTTCATTGAGATGAAGTGACCAATCCTTGCAGTTTGGTCTCACTGTCTTCTCTAGAATGACCTTTATCTCCCGATTGACCAACTCAACTTGACCACTTGTTTGGGGGTGGTAAGGAGTAGCCACAAGATGGTTCATCCCATGTTTCTTGAGCAAGCCTCTGAAGGTGCGCTGGATGAAATGACTTCCACCATCACTAATCATAGCTCTTGGAATACCAAAACGGCTAAAGATGTTGGATTTCACGAAGCACACACCACCTTGTGAGAATTTGTCCTTATTGCAATAGCCACAATCCACTTTGATACATAGTCAACGACAACCAAAATATAGACATATCTAAAAGAGGGGGGAAAGGGCCCATGAAGTCAATCCCCCAAACATCAAATACCTCCACCATAAGAATGGGTGATAGAGGCATCATGTCCCTCTTAAAGATAGTGCCCACCTTTTGGCACTTCAAACATCACTTACAAAATTCAGGAGAGTCTTTGAACAAGGAAGGCCAATAGAGTCCGCTTCGAAGAACCTTAGTGGAAGTACATTTTCCACCAAAGTGACCTCCACAAACTCCAAAATGGAACATAGAGAGAACTTCTTTCTTCTCCATCTCTAGAACACATCTTCAGATAAGTTAGTCGGGGTAATACTTGAACAAATGAGGATCATCCCAAACGTAATCCTTGGACTTCACAAATAACCTTCAACTTTCCTCCCTCGTCCAAGTGCTTGGTATCCTCCCACTAGCTTAGTAGTTAGCTATGTGTTGATACCACAGCCTTTGAACGGATGAGAGTAGGAACAGTTGCTCATGCGGCAAAGTCTCTTTGATTCTACTTGTGTTATCAAAAGGTGCTTCAATCCAAGAGAGATGATCTGTGGTAGAATTCTCCACTCCCATCTTGTCTAAAATCTCAATATTGAACTCTTGAAGAAACAATATCCATCATATCAATCTCAGCTTGGAGTCTTTCTTTTCCATTAGATATTTCAAAGTAGCATGGCCCGTATAGAAAATCACCTTGTTTTGTAAAAGATATGGTCTAAACTTGTCCAGAGAAAAGATAACTACAAGAAACACCTTATTGATGGTTGTTTAGTTTCTTTGGGCTTCATCCAAAGTCTTTCTTGTGTAGTAGATAACATGTGGAATCCATCCAAATCTTTGGACCAGTATAGCCCCACAACCATGTCGGATGCATCAATCATTATCTCAAATGGCAAAGAGAAATCCAGGGGTTGCATGATTGGAGCAAAAACTAACTTTTCCTTCAAGTGGTTGAAGGCTTCCATGCACTTGTCATCAAAATGAAACTCAACATCCTTCTCCAGAAAGTGACATAGAGGTCTCAAGATCTTACTAAAGTCTTTGATGAAGTGGCGGTAGAAACATGCATGTCCCAAGAAATATCAGACATATCTTATAGTGGAAGGAATAGTAAGTGTAGAAATGAGGCCCACCTTGGCCCTATCAACTTCAATCCCATCCTTTGAGACCCAATGGCCCAGAACAATGCCTTCGGGTACCATGAAATGGCTCTTCTCCCAAGATAGCACAATGCAAACCTTTACGCATCTCTCGAGAACATTTGCCAAATGAAGTAAGCATTCATCAAAGGTTTTACTAAAGACCGAGAAATCATCCATGAACACTTTCAGTGATGAATCAAGCATATCAAAAAAAATTGAGGTCACACATCTCTAAAATGTAGAAGGGGCATTACACAGCCCAAATGGCATTCTCCGGTAGGCAAATGTACCACTTGGGCAAATAAATGTTGTCTTCTCTTGATCCACATGATGTACAATAAATTGGAAGTATCCAGAGTACCCCTCAAGGAAACAATAGAAGCTTTGCCCTGCTAGCCTCTCTAGAATTTGGTCAAGAAATGGGAGAGGGTAGTGGTCCTTCTTGGTCGTTTTATTTAGCTTCCAGTAGTCAACACACATTCTTCACTTTAATTGTTCTCTAACTAGAATAAGATCACCATCTACATTTTCTTCCATAGTGATCCCACCCTTTTTAGGTACAACCTAGATGGGACTCACCCACATGCTGTCAAAAATAGGATAGATAATCCCAACATCTAACAACTTCAAAACCTCTTGAGTTACAACTTTTTTTAGCTTTGGATTCAACTGCCTTTGCATTTGGCGGGTCGTCCTTGCATCCTCCTCCAAATAGATCATGTGCACACAGATGGAGGGTTCAATACCCCTCAAGTCAGAAATAGACCATCCAATGGCTTGGATGTTCTTCTTCAAGACTTTCATCAATGCCTACTCTTGTTCTGGTAAGAGAATGGAAGAAATGATCACTGGGAGGGTGTCATTTGAACCTAGAAAATCATACTTCAATCCTTTTGGGAGTGACTTTATCTCAAGGTGGGAGGTTCATCAAGAGAGTTCTTTAATGGTTCAAAAATAGATGGAAGGTCTTCACTTGCAGCCACCAAGGCTAGATCATTCTCTTCATCCTCTTCATCATCATCATTAGGGAACTCAACTATTGGATCTAAACCTCTACCTTGAGTGGTAGTTTGAATCCATACAGGTAGGCATTCCTCCATAATCTCATCCTAGCACTCAATGAGATAGAAATCTTCTTCAGTGGCCCCTATCACCTCGGTTGTGGTTGAAGATTTAAAGATGTTCAACCTGATCTTCATGTGCATGAATGTCACATACATAGTCCTAGTCCTCACATGAATCACTACATCAGTTGTGTCTAGTAATGACCTTCCCAAGATGATAGGCACACTCCTTGTGTCTTTTTCCATGTTTAAGACAATGAAGTAAGTGGGGAAGAAAGCAGAAGTCTCATCATCAAGTCTCACAAGCACATCATCAACAAGCCCTCTATGCATCTTTACTGATCGGTCGGCCAATTGCAAAGTACAATGAGGCGGACTCAATTGCCCCATTTGGAGCTCAGCAAACACATCATATGACATTAGGTTAATGCTAGAACCCAAGTCTAGAAGGGCTTGGTCTATGTGATGTGCCCCAATGTAGCATGAAATAATGGGAGCACCGAGATATTTCCTCTTCCTTAGCATTGTGTGTTGTACAATTGAGCTCACTTTCTTAGTGAGCTTGACTTTCTTTGGGGTTCTCCCTATTGTCTTTCTCTTGAAGGTGCAAAAATCTTTCAGGAACTTAGCATACGAAGGAATTTTTTTGACCACATCAATCAAAGGAACGTTGATTTTCACTTTTTTGAAAGTCTTTTGGATGTCTTCATTATGTTTCTTTCTTCTCCTCTCAACAGAAGTCTCCTTAAGAGAATCAGTAAATGGGGGGAGGTGGGCTCCCAATTGGCTCAGATCAATAGTATCATCAACAGAAATAACAGGAGTCATGGTATCACTGCTCTGTATCACAATATCACGGCCCAGTGTCATAGTATCAACTCTAGCTCTCGTAACAGTATCATCAACCTATATCTCAGTATCAACCTGTCCAGTCACAATATCACCTCTGTCAACAACAACAGTATCACGGGGGTGCTCCAAAGTCTAGCCACTCCTCAAAACCATCACGACCTTTACATGCTCATGGGTAGTAGAAGAAGAGGCTTGCAGAGGTGGTTGTAACTGTTGGGGTGGTGGTGGTCTTTGGTGAGGTGAATTTGGGTTTTAGAGGATGAATTGTGGTTGTGGTTGTTGTAATTGTGGATGGGTGTGGTATTGTGGAGGTAGTTGTTGGTATGAATGAGGTGGAGGTGGAGCATATTGATAGTTAAGGGGTGCTTGAGGAGGTGGTGGAGCATAAGGATTTGGCAGTGCTTGGTATGTAGGTGGAGCATATGAACATGGAGTGCTTCCTAGGAAAGTACCATCATTGTTTGGATTTGGAATTGGTTGATATGGGAGTCTTCCTTCCTCTCGCCTAGCAAGTGAGAGAGAGATTTGATCCAATCTTTACTCAAGATGGCTGATGAACTGCTCATGTGAGGATACATCCTTCTTCACCTCATCCAAGCTTCTTAATCTTCCAAGCTCTTCATCTTCAAACTTGGAGCTATAACGTGGCCTTAGCTGCCCATGTTCATTTTGTTGCTTCCATGAGAAATGGGGGTGGTTCCTCTTCTCGGGAGTGTAAGTGTTGGACATGGGGCCTTGATTGTTTCGGATGCCAAAAGAGTGCAAGGCATGCACTTCCTCTTCTTTGGCTTCAACTGCCATGGTGGATTGACCAGAAGAACCACCAAGTTGGTTCTTCATCATATTCATCATGTCCGCCATCATCTTCATCATGTCAGGGTTGGCAACATTGTGGGATGGAGCTACAGAAGAAGGTGGAGGGACATAGTTCCAGCTGCAATGTTCCCCTTTCATAGAAACTCGATGGCGGGAATTTTCAACAAGGTGCTCAAATAATCGCCACGACTCCTCGAGTGGCTTCTCCATGAATGTGCCTGCACATGATGAGTCAATGTTGTTCTGGCTCAACTCTTCAAGACCGATGTACAAGGCTTGGACTAGCTACGACAATGGTACTTCATGGTGGGGGCAGTCACCAACGAACTTTTGAAACCTTTCCCACGCCTCGTGGAAAGGTTCATTTTCCTTCCGGGCAAAGATAGTGATACATCTTCTCATGTGAGTCATTTTGGCAATTGGGAAGAACTTTTTGAGACACTCATTCTGTTGGTATGTATGCCCTGAGAGCCAATCATGGGATGATTGGTGGGATACATTAAGATTGATTTGATAAACATCAAAGGCGAGCTTCCAATTCTTTCTGGTTCAGTCATATGAGATAGTGATAGAACAGATTGAATGTCTAGAGAATGACAGTACTCAATGACGTATGCTTTCAAATTAAGGACCTGAACGATGAGATCATACGGATGCTAAGAGTTTGTACATTATTGTTATGTCCCTAGTCAGATGTCATTGTGGAAGGTAGATAGACAACAATGACACACAAAGACTAGATTGTGGTGTTGGTTGATGACAAAATCTCATTAGTCATGATATAGAGATATCAAACCAAACACATAGGTACTTGTTAGAGAACAAGGTACCAGACAAACCCACCGTGAGTTTGACACATGGAACCATGAGATGGTAGTCACAGTCAGTACTCACAGTGATGGTGGTGAGTGTGATTCTTAGACCTGAAATCACTGCACTCAACACATGTCGTTGGGCACACTTTGACATCATCAAACGCAGTCCTGAAACATGGGTTGTTATAAAGGTGATGATTGGGTGGCTTTGACACATGGGGCTTTTGAGGGGCGAGTGATAGATATGGGATTTGTCCCTCCTGAGGGAGTTTGATATCCATGGCCACTTGATGAGTACGATTGAGAAAGGTGTGCACGCATGTGTGAATCAGTATATGATACTGATGTCATACATATCTCTTCCAGTCTACTCTGAGATCAAGGAAGTGAATGAACGTTGACAGGATGACTGTTCCATGCCTCGAGTTCATTCGGGATATCAATGACAAAGGAATTATACATTCACTGTAACACCATTCACGGATTGTAGGATGAAAGTTGTTCTCCAACTTTCTACTTTCACTTGGGTAGCACTGATGTGTGACTAGGCACCGCTCTTTTCTTGTGAAGTCATAAGTGTTATGGACTTTCACTGCCAACGTGAAATGGACCTGCAGGGTCACACACATAGGATTTGACCTGGAAGAGGAGTTTTGTCCACAAGGAATGTTTAGATTGATTACTAAAGGAGTTTAGTAGTTCAATTAAACACTCAATCAGTCGATGGCTCAATATCGTATGGTTCAAGGTGTTGGATGCATTGATTGGAGTATCAGATTGATTGAAATCGCATTTGACTGATTCTGCACAACCTGCACTCCCAACCGATCGGTTCATGTGATGAACCGGTCGGCTGAGGTTGCTGAACCGGTCGGCTCAATTGTTGAACTGATCGGCTCATGCACAGAATGAAACGACCGGTTCAAGTGTTGAACCGATTGGTTCAACTGGTGCAATCGAGCAACTTGGGAAATTAGGATTGGTGAGAATTTTCCTTTCGTTTCAAATTGCCCAATTCGATTGGGAATAATATTGGTATTCGATACCAATTGGGAAAGAAACAAGGAAAGTCTTTTTGAGCCGGATTAGGACTATGAACCGATCGGTTCAGGGCACCAACCGATCGGTTGGAGTGCCCCAAATGGTCGGCTCAGGTCCAACCGATCGGCTCAATAGCCGAACCGATCGGTTCAGCAGTGAACCGATCGGTTCAGGTTGCGAGATGGTTGCTTTTGGTGGAAAATCCCGAACCCTTCTACTCCTGCTTTTAGTCCCGCATAGCCCGGGATGGAGAACCCTGTCCCATGACTCTCCTATATATATAGGGGTATTGGGGGCTTCTCAAAGTACAGCTCAGTGTAACCAGTTGCTCTGCAAGTTGTCGTTCTCTCTGGTTTTGGTAACCGTGAGAGAGCCCGAGCAAGTGCTTCCTGCAAAAGGGAGGTGCAGCAAGGGAAGGACAACTGCAGTTGCAATAGGAGGCAGGAGAGCGTGTTGGAAACTAGTACGTCAACAAGAGGGTGCGACTCCTTCCACTTCCTTGTGGGACAAGGAGTGTAGAGTTCCAGGTGGTCCGTGTGGACTACTACAGAGGCGGGAGGACACTGCCACTTAGGAGGACAAATGTCATCCGACAGTCCGGTTCGAGTAGGAGTTGTCAGTCCCATGTGCGACCAGGAGCTGCACAGACGCCGTTGAAGTCCGGAGTTGAAGACCGCGCATTGCGCGAGGTATTGTCGCCGAGCAAGCCTCGGGACAAGGTATGATTCCACAAACCATCCTTTCCTATTATATAGACGTTGACGCGTTTCCTCGGTATGGGTTGGGGGAGAAATTTTTTTGTTTCCGCTACCTTCTCTGTCTCCCCTAAAACCCAACAGTGGTATCAGAGCCACGTCAGCTGTTCTATATTTTAGGAATATCGATATGATCGATTTTGGTTTGTCGCCTTTATTTATTACATGTGATGCGAATAATATCGGCTTTATGCATGTCCAATCCTAAATCCACAAATCCCTAATTACATATATGATATGTATTATTAATGCACTCGATACGCGTCGCCCTTAAAACGAAGTTTCGTGGTGGATGTGTGTAGCATGATTATGGCCTATAAACCCCTATCTGTGATTGGTTGTGTGTGGTTGCTTGCATCTCGGTCTGTGCACCGATCTTCCCTTTCTTATTCCTGATGTAACTCGAAATAATTCGAGATTCCTTCCTACCTTTGCTCCCCCCGAATGTAACTCGGGGTTTCCCTTTTTAAAGCAATGTAATAGAATAGGATTTTATTTCCTATTATGTCAAAGACCGGCGGACATCAAGACGACTGCTCAGACGGTCGGTTCAAGGAGTGAACCGATCGCTTGACCTTCCAGACGGTCGGTCCAAGGAGTGAACCGATCGGTTGATGACCGGTTCCAGGAGTGAGATGAGCGGGTGGCGGACATGACGAGATGCACGATGACCAGGCGAACCGATCGGTTGGAGGAGCCAACCGATCGGCTGGTGGCACCCAGACGACCGACTGGAGAGTAGAGATCATTCATGTGATGAGTTGATCAACTCGGATGGCAAGGCACAGATGTTCATCTTGTACAGGTTGCATGTGATGTAGACCTAGATGACCGTGATTCCTCTTGGCTCGAGGAATCACATTAGGATGGCTGTAATCATAACTTTTTATCGTTTGTGCATGTTTTCTGTGGGATATAGCATGTATATGATATGTACTATGTATTGTGGTGATTGGATATGTATATATATATAAAACCAAATCCCTCATTAAAATATTAAGTTTTATATGCCTTCCAAATGTGACACATGTGAAAATCTTGATCGACCAAGTGTGGGCATGCCAAAGCGTGGTGCACCGTCTATCTCGTGGAAGCGTGAAGGATGAATATGTGGGTCTTCCAAAGCAGGGTCCATATTCATCGTGTTTGCTTTGGGTCGGACTTGACAAGGTGATCTAGATGGGATCTAGTACCTTGAGGCATGGAGATGATCATTGCAAGGAGTTGTATATGACATCTTATCAAGAGTTGTATATGATGCAATTGGCAAGAGTTGCCTACCTGAGAGATCTAAGTTGTGGGCGATCAGCCAAAGCTGACTCATGACTTAGAGGATTTCAGGATCTTGCCCACTAGAAGGTTGTACGCTGCAATCTTCCGAATTGATGGTGAGGGCTATCAATTTGAAGTAAAATAGTGGGAGCGATAATTAATTAAAGGCCTAATTATATCGTCAAAATTTTCAAATCAATCAAATAAGTCAAAAATGAGTTTTTGGACTAAAATTGCATATTTTCCTTTTTGTAGTTCAAATGGCAACAAACAACAACAACTTTTCTTTGCGATCGGTCCTTGACAAGGACAAGCTAAATGGGACAAACTTCCACGACTGGTATCGGACATTGAGAATTGTTCTCACTCAAGAGTGTAAGCTCTATGTCCTGGATACTCCAATTCCAGAGGAACCCGCTCCTAATGCACCAAGGACAGAAAGGGATGCTTACAAGAAGCATTCTGATGATGCCATTGATGCAAAGTGCTTGATGCTATGTTCAATGAACCATGAGTTGCAGAGGCAACATGAGAACATGGGTGTCATAGAGATGATTCTGCATCTCAGGAACATGTATGAAGATCAGGCACAACAAGAGAGGTACAATGTTTCTAGGGCACTGTTCAAGTGTGTCATGACAGAAGGAGATCCAGTTGGTCCTCACACACTCAAGATGATTGGGTATGTGGAGAACCTGTAGAGACTGGGATTTCCACTGAGCCAAGAGTTGGCTACTGACGTGATACTGCAATCGTTGCCAGAATCTTACAGTCAGTTTGTGATGAACTACAACATGAACAACTTTCATAGGCCACTGTCAGAGTTGTTAGGCATGTTGAGGACAGCCGAGTTATAGATGAAGAAGGACAAGCCTAAGTCTGTGATGGTGATCACGAGCAAGAAAGGCAAGTCCAAGCGCAAGGGCAAGGGCAAAGCTAAGAAAGGTACTGAAGCTAGCCAGGAGTCCAAGCCATTTTCAGCTCTCAAGGCCAAGGGAGGCGTGACCAAGAAAGGAAATTGCCACCATTGTCAAAAGCCAGGACATTGGAAAAGGAATTGTCCTTTCTACCTGGAAGAACAAAAGAAGAAGGAGGCGACTGAAGCCTCTACTTGAAGGTGTCATGAAAATAAACTTGTAACACTTTTAAGGTATATGATACCAAGATGTAAAGTGTAAAGCATTCTTATTTGAGGAAAGTGTTGCCTTTATAGATAGGAATACTTTAGTTTATTTTCAGCCAGTAAGGCATGTAATACAGTTATGAACTGCTATTTCACACTTGCCAATAGATAGAAACACTTTATTTTTGCATATTGTATGACAATGATGGCAATCAATAAAGTTGTGTTTTCAATCTTAAAGATGTGATCTTTGTGGCAATGCCTTATTTATCTTGTGATATTTGATATGCATAAGATAAGACGATACCTAAAAGTTATAGATAACTCAAACAATTCAATTAGCATTAATCATGAGAAATTCATTTCTAGTTTCCATGTGATGGATAAAACTAAGACTCTTTTGGTTAGAGAACCAGTAAGGGACATGAATATCTTGGACATGATTGATCAATCTTCACTAATGTAGTGGAAGAGTGATTATCCTATTAGGTATAATACATGTGATGTATTTACATACCTATTGGAATAAATGCTAATACTTCAAATGGTGTTTAGAGAAATACCAATATGAATATCTTGAAGTGTTCAAGATTATCATAAATGAAGTACAAATTTGGTAAAGTATTAATTCTTGATGAGATCAATGAATGAAATACTTGGACCAAATGTTTGAGATCCTTATGAGTAATTATGATAATGTATCATAGTGAACTCATGATTAAGGCATGGTGATGTCTGAATCAAGAAGGAATCATACTCTAAGGAGTTAGAGAATGATTATCAAATAACTGAATTCTTCTTAATAAATGAATACCCCACACTAATAAAAGAAATTAAGAATCACAAGGGTTGTGAGTTCTTATATCTTTAACAAATACACCTCAATTATCTATGTGATCAGTTGTTCATGTGATGAGTCAACTTTCAAGATGAATATGAGGAACCAAATCTTGAGTTATGGTTTATGACCATAACACCCTAAATGACATCCATGTGAACCATAAGGTATGACCTTGATGGTAGCACTTAATGGATCATATCCATAAGTGCAAATGAGTCTTAAGTGTTAAGACACATGGATAACATTTTGAGAAGGATGATGCTTGTTGATTGCAACTTAATGACTAAGACATTTGGCATATGGATACTAAAATTGCATTCCTATAAGGAATAAACCAGGATGTGTACGTGACACAGCCTATAAGGTTTGTGAATCCACTAATGCAAATGAAGTCTATAAGTTACAATGGACTAATCAATGTGATTGATTGAATACAAGCAACTCAAAATTGGATCTTTACTTTGATGATATAGTCAACGGGTTTGACTGATATGTCAAAGATAAAGAAGGGATCTGTGATTTAGTGGGAGCATATTCACATTCCACATATTGATGTGAAATGGAAATGTTCTAGATTGGAAATCCAAAAGTGGAAATTATCTTTAAGGAAGATAGAGATGTTTCCTATATGATAGGAATAGAGATCTATAGAGATAGTTCTCGGAAAATCTCTTGACCTGGAAAGAGAAAGTATACATTGGCAATCTGTACTGAAGTGTTCAGTATGCACAGATTCAGTGGGAGAAAACTTGTCTATGTTACATGGATATTAGTATCCCAAGGCCAAGTGTCCAATTCTTATGAAGAATGGGAACACTAAGAATAGATATGGATCTATCATGTATGTAATCATCCCATTATCTTGCATGTATGACATGGCAAGAATAAAATACATTCATCATCTTGTATGTAGGACATGGCAATATGATGTGCTCATCCTGATAACTCGTATGTGTGACATGACGAGTGGATGTCTGTCTATTTCCAGTAAGGGTTACTGGAATACCATGAGAACTTGATAAGTGCTTGTGAAGTACTAGTTCTATGGAGATAAGGAAGAGTTCGATGTAAAGAGTTACATTGATGCGAACTTCCGAAAAGACAGAAAATTAATCGCAAAATATACATAAGATGTATAAAAGTGAAAGTTTGTTGATAATTGGAAGTGTTCCAATAAAGTCATTTAAAAGGGAAATGTCGAGTATCTATGTGTTAGTGAACAACAGTGGATACTATATGGATCTGAAAGTTCATAGGATGAACTTATATTCCACTCATTGATGATAAGTCTGGAATCCTTGATCATGCAATGTGGCTAAAGGTTAGCAAAGGAATACTAGATCGCATATTACGGCAACTCCATCTCATACGTGTGACGTACAACGAAGAGATGTGAGACATGCAATTTATACTGACTTTGGCAAGGTGTTGCCATTACTCACTATGATGGCACTAAGAGCACAATAACCTGTGGGACATGTTTGAAGATCACTATGAATATGATTCATGGGTGATTGGCTCACAGTGCAAGTGGGAGTCTGATGGTATGTATGCCCTGAGAGCCAATCATGGGATGATTAGTGGGATACATTAAGATTGATTTGATAAACATCAAAGGTGAGCTTCCAATTCTTTCTGGTTCAGTCATATGAGATAGTGATAGAACAGATTGAATGTCTAGAGAATGACAATACTCAATGACGTATGCTTTCAGGTTAAGGACCTGAACGATGAGATCATACAGATGCTAAGAGTTTGTACATTCTTGTTATGTCCCTAGTCGGATGTCATTGTGGAAGGTAGATAGACAACAATGACACACAAAGACTAGATTGTGGTGTTGGTTGATGACAGAATCTCATTAGTCATGATATAGAGATATCAAACCAAACACATAGGTACTTGTTAGAGAACAAGGTACCGGACAGACCCACCGTGAGTTTGACACATGGAACCATGAGATGGTAGTCACAGTCAGTACTCACAGTGATGGTGGTGAGTGTGATTCTTAGACCTGAAATCACTGCACTCAACACATGTCGTTGGGCACACTTTGACATCATCAAACGCAGTCCTGAAACATGGGTTGTTATAAAGGTGATGATTGGGTGGCTTTGACACATGGGGCTTTTGAGGGGCGAGTGATAGATATGGGATTTGTCCCTCCTGAGGGAGTTTGATATCCATGGCCACTTGATGAGTAGGATTGAGAAAGGCGTGCACGCATGTGTGAATCAGTATATGATACTGATGTCATACATATCTCTTCCAGTCTACTCTGAGATCAAGGAAGTGAATGAACGTTGACAGGATGACTGTTCCATGCCTCGAGTTCATTCGGGATATCAGTGACAAAGGAATTATACATTCGCTGTAACACCATTCACGAATTGTAGGATGAAAGTTGTTCTCCAACTTTCTACTTTCACTTGGGTAGCACTGATGTGTGACTAGGCACCGCTCTTTGCTTGTGAAGTCATAAGTGTTATGGACTTTCACTGCCAACGTGAAATGGACCTGTAGGGTCACACACATAGGATTTAACCTGGAAGAGGAGTTTTTTCCACAAGTAATGTTTAGATTGATTACTAAAGGAGTTTAGTAGTTCAATTAAACACTCAATCAGTCGATGGCTCAATATCGTATGGTTCAAGGTGTTGGACGCATTGATTGGAGTATCGGATTGATTGAAATCGCATTTGACTGATTCTGCACAACCTGCACTCCCAACCGATCGGTTCATGTGATGAACCGGTCGGCTGAGGTTGCTGAACCGGTCGACTCAATTGTTGAACCGATCGGCTCATGCACAGAATGAAATGACCGGTTCAAGTGTTGAACCGATCGGTTCAACTGGTGCAATCGAGCAACTTGGGAAAGTAGGATTGGTGAGAATTTTCATTTCGTTTCAAATTGCCCAATTCGATTGGGAATAATATTGGTATTCGATACCAATTGGGAAAGAAACAAGGAAAGTCTTTTTGAGCTGGATTAGGACTATGAACCGATCGGTTCAGGGCACCAACCGATCGGTTGGAGTGCCCCAAACGGTCGGCTCAGGTCCAACCGATCGGCTCAATAGCCGAACCGATCGGTTCAGCAGTGAACCGATCGGTTCAGGTTGCGAGATGGTTGCTTTTGGTGGAAAATCCCGAACCCTTCTACTCCTGCTTTTAGTCCCGCATTGCCCGGGATGGAGAACCCTGTCCCATGACTCTCCTATATATATAGGGGTATTGGGGGCTTCTCAAAGTACAGCTCAGTGCAACCAGTTGCTCTGCAAGTTGTCGTTCTCTCTGGTTTTGGTAACCGTGAGAGAGCTCGAGCAAGTGCTTCCTGCAAAAGGGAGGTGCAACAAGGGAAGGACAACTGCAGTTGCAACAGGAGGTAGGAGAGCGTGTTGGCGACTAGTACGTCAACAGGAGGGTGCGACTCCTTCCACTTCCTTGTTGGACAAGGAGTGTGGAGTTCCAGGTGGTCCGTGTGGACTACTAAAGAGGTGGGAGGACACTGCCGCTTAGGAGGACAACTATCATTCGACAGTCCGGTTCGATTAGGAGTTGTCAGTCCCGGTGCGACCAGGAGCTGCACAGACACCGTCGAAGTCCGGAGTTGAATACCACACATTGCGCGAGGTATTGTCGCCGAGCAAGCCTCGGGACAAGGTATGATTCCACAAACCATCCTTTCCTATTATATAGACGTTGATGCATTTCCTCGGTATGGGTTGGGGGAGAAATTTTTTTGTTTCCGCTGCCTTCTCTGTCTCCCCTAAAACCCAACACATTCTTGTCCTCATTCCAAGTCACCAACTCTGGCTTCAAAATGTACCATTCTTTAGCTTTTTCCTTTAGAGAGAATGAGAAGAGAGTCCTCCAGATGGAGTCATCAGTAGCGGTGGGGGTACGGAAGGTGGAGTACGTCTCAAGAAATGCATCAATGTGATGGTAGATATTCTCGTTCTCCATCCCATAGTAGGTAGGGAGGAGTCCAAGGAGTGTGGGTGGAATGGAGAATTGTTGACCCGCATTTGGTCAACTAGGGTGGCAATTAGAGAATTGTAGTTCCCTGGGGTGAAATACTCATGGAGTGGGCGGTTGAGCTGCGGTGGAGGTGGTTGAGCCTTCCCATGAGGGTAGTTTTCTGCCATGTCAGTTACTTGGTTCTGCTTGTGGTGACTTTGGCATCCCCTCCTACCTATCTGGGGGATGTACAATACCAAGTCGGTATAAGTAGAACGTGTATGGTGCATGCACAACTGTCATATGCACAATACACAAATGAACAAAAGAAACCAGGTTAGAATGGCAATATACAAAAGTGAACAAAGAATAAAGAATAGCAATGATGAGGGAAATAGGAAAGGCTAAGCTACACTAACTAGCTAGGCTGAGCGCCTCTATCCCCGGAAATGACGCCAGAAAGCTTGGTGTGATTCTTATCAAGGCTACATACTAGCCAACTAAAGGCGGCTAGATGCAACCCTAAGGGAAAGCACATGAGATCTCTCAAAATTTATAACAAACCTAACAGGAGTCAATCACAACACTAAATAAGTCACCCACAAGTGCACGGGGTACTATTGTAGTATATGTGAAAGCCAAGAGTAGGGGTTGATCCTCAGGGACAGAGGGGGCACTAGAGCTAGATTAGCGTTGGCTACATTCCTAATGTGGAGACCAGGGTTGAAGGGTTTAAAAGAGTTTGTTTGATTGTTAAACTAGGTGAACAAGCAAGTAATGGAAATTATGAAATATAAGTTATCACAACCCTGAATTATCCTAAGCAAGCAAGTCTAAGGAACTAGATTAAGCAACTAGCCAAACTAGAGCAAAGGTTAACTACACTACACTACACTAGTAAAGCAATTAGCAACTAAGAACTAAATTAACCACTAGAGAGAGCAAGAACATAAGTTAACACTAAGGAGCAAGACTAAGAAATTAACTAGATTAAACAAAAGCAACTAAACTAGACTAGCATGAACAAGCTAAGAAGGCAAATTGGGTTTTAAGCAATGATATTAGGTAGGTGGGCCATTTCGGGGTGTGATCTGATATCAGTTGGGGGTGTAAACATAGCAAGCAATTATCACAATTCTATCTAGATTACCAAACGAAACAACAAGGCAAGTGCTACTAGAATGTACCCTATACTACTAGTTGGAGAACTAGGGTTAGGTTTAATTCCATTAGGACTTGACAAGTCTAGGTCTCTAGGGTAAGTGGTATTAGGGCAATTGAGAGCCAAGGGTAGAAATGGGAGTAGAGATGAGGGTTTTTCACCTCATGCCACTATCCATCTAGCCTTTATAAAGCTCTAGGAAATTGCACTAATCACACTTACACTAGACACTTAGATCTCACACTCACTTGTAGAAGGAGGGATATGTATGTAGGAACAAAGGGGGCTAGTGAGGGATCCACTAATTGGACCTAGGATCCATGCCTAAGATTTCTACATACACTCCAATTCCTCCTAGAAGCTAAGTGTCATCAAACATCTCAAAGTAAGCAATCCATGTTATAGGCACAAATCACATGCAATAAAATAGGAAATGAGATAGAAGCAAGAAGCAATCATCATAGATAGAAATTATATTCATTACAAGTTATTTTCCCCCAACATGGTATCAAAGTCACATTTTAACTCCAAACATCCCACCACTAGGGGCTTAGCTAGACATGATCAAAGAAATAGCAAAAGAAATGAGAAGAAGGGGGTAGAACTACATGGAGCTTGAAGTAGAAGCCTCCTTCACCTCTTAGCATCTTGGGCACGTCCTCTCCTCCAATGGTGCAGTTGGTCATGAGAATATGGGGGATTATGGAAGAAAACCTAGAAATCGAGGTTTTGAAGGTGGAAATGAGGTGGAAATGGTGGGTGGAGAGCATAAATGCAAGTAGAATATAGTGAATTCTCAAGGAGTGGGTGAAGAGGAGTAATGGTAGCTAACCTAGCATTGTGGCCATGACCCATGTATATATAAGTGGTGGTGGAAGCACTAGGGTAAGTAGGGGCATTGTTGGAAAAATAGTGTAGAAAATGGTAGGGTTTATGTGGTAGAATGGCCGTGCTGGGAAGCACGGCCGTGGTGGGTAGTAGTGGGAACGAACGTGGTGGTGGAGAACGTTCATTCTAAGAAAGTGGCAAAATCATATGTTGAAGTAGTGGAATGGAGGTTGGTAGAACGACCGTACTGGATAGCACGGTAGTGGTGAGGGCTAGGTAGAACGACTGTTCTGGGTAGCACGACTGTCCTGGTGGAGTTTGAGAGGAGGTCATTCCCACTGGCACACATGTTCTGTCTTCATCTAGCACGGTCGTGCTGGGTAACACAACCGTTTTGGGAGCTTCATGGCATGGACGTGGTGGCTAAGTTGATGTATCTTGCAAATCTTGAGAATTTCCCTATAACTAGTGCATTAGCCAGCACGGCCGTTCCTTGGTACCACGGTCATGTTGGGGTCTTCAATGGAAAAATGAGCTTCAATCTTGATCATCAAAGGACTTCTTTGCTTGATGTCGAATCTTGGCCATTAGGGGTAGGTTGAGGGAGCTTTGGGGCCTTCTTTGGACCCCTCTATGAGTGGAGGAATCCTAGAACTTCTTCCTTCTCTCCCATACATCCAAAGCATGGTCCAAGTACCTGAAAAATAATGCAAAGAATGTCCATAAGTGCATTTGATAGTAATGCTCATATTGGGGAATTTAACTTGCATTCTACTATGTTTAGATGTGAATACAGTACAAAATGGCACACGATGGAGCCCTAAAATATGGCTACATCATCGTTACCCTGTGTCAACTTGAGAAATATTTCCCCCCTTCATTCTTTGATATCATGGTAAATCTAGTTGTCCATTTGACTAGGGAAGTGAAAAATGTTGGGTCCAATTTTCTTGCATTGGATGTATCCTTTTGAGTGAATATCAGTGTTTTTAAAGGTGATGTTTCAAATCGTTGTCGCCCCGATGAGGGTATCATTGAGGGCTATATTGCTAGGGAGGTTATGGACTTTTGCAATGCCTTTTTGTGTTGCAACGAAACTACTACTGATGTCGTGAGCTCTAATGTTTATTCTGAAAAAGGTATTTTGGGAGAACGATAGATAAATATCATTCATGAATGGTGGGAACACGCACACTTGTATATTTTACACAACATTGATGATGTGGGTATTTATATCACTGAACACACCAATGAGATCAAGAGAAGTCATCCCTGAGCCAGTTCAATGTCGCTTGCTAGGGAGCATAATTGAACATTTATTAGGTGGCTTGAAAAGGAAGTATTCAATCAACTATCTCAAACACCAAATAATGTTACAAAAACTATCAAATGGCTCACGTATAAGCCAAATATCCACGTTACAAATAATGAAGGGTTTGACACAAATGGATTTTTATACTACGCACAATGTCAAGATGATAAAAGTGTCGTCCAAAACAGTGGGGTCACCCTCAAGCATCTTCATTGTATTTTTCTAGTGCTAAGGATAAGAGTTCACGTGAAGGAAAGATGTCTTATTATGGTGTCATTGAAGACATATGGAAATTTTACTACATAAAGTTTAGAACTCCATTATTTAAGTGTAAATGGGTTGACAACAATAAAGGAGTTGTAGTTGACAAACTCTATTTTCACATAAGTTAATTTTAAGTAGACATGCGAGAAAGATGAACCCTTCATCATGGCATCACATGAAAAACAAGTATTCTATATCAACGATCCTACCAAAGAAATTTGGTTTGTCGTTCTTCATGGGAAAAGACAGTTTGTTTCAAATCCTATTGATAAAGAAGAGTACTATGAAAAGTATGATGACTCTAGTTCATTTTCTGTTGGCTTACCAAGTGAAAATGTTGAATCTAACACTGATGAGTATACACGTGAAGATCACACAGAAGGGATATTAGTTTAAGTATACAACTCATATGTAATCTGACTTTTTTTTCATTATATACCATATTTATTTGTTCATATGTGATCTGATTTAATTATAGTGTTTACTTTTTATATATGATCTGAGTTTTTTGTTTACTTTTAATTTTATACATGGCATCTGACTTGGAGCAAAGTGATCATGAGCGTGAGAATGTTGAGCATACTGATCAGGATGCTGAAGGTGCTCAAAACTAAAAGCATAAGGGAATTAGAGGGATAACTATGATGAAAGATGCCACAAATAGGCAAGGGAGGAAGATAGTCGTTGAATTCAATGAAGTAGGCACACCACTTACTAATAAGTTTGTCAGCTATTGTGGGGTCCTTGGTCGAAGCAAGGTGCCTCTCCTCTCCGAGGATCGGAGACAAGTGAGTCTAGTCTGTAAAGACCTCATCTGGAAGGAGTTAGAGGTGATATTAATGTAGTTACATTTTATAGTCTTTTCTATTCTTTTTTTTGACATTTCTAAATAGTATTGAATGTTGAACCTTTTTAGAGCCGGTATGAACTCAAAGAACATCTGCATCACAAGTGTTACAACCCCAATTTTTGGGTTCAATTGGTGAGAAATATAATTTCTCATATTAAAGATAATTGAACAAATAATGATATAATTTGTTTTGGAAGACATGGATTTCGCTTACAATAGCCTTGATGATTGTTTTGTGGGCTTTATTGGCTATTGGGCCCAAATAACAGAGAAAATTCAATTAGTAATGAATAATTATATATTTGAGAAAAGAATAATGTGGAAACCTCTAGAAGGAAAATCCAAAGAGGATTTCGTGCCTCTTGGGTTCCTTAGGTTCCAAGGAGTCCAAAGTTGTAAAAAGAAAACAATAAGAAAAGAAAAGATTAATTATGTCTTTCTTTATTAAGAAAGAAAATGAAAACAATGTTTAAAATGTGGAAAATGAATGGAAAGAGGTATAAATGAGATTTCTTGGTGAAGTTTCGTATCCATGAGGTTGCTAATATTAAAAGAAAGGCTAATGAGGAAAATAAAAGAGAAATAAAGAGAAATCCTCAAAAAGAATTATTTTAATGAGAAATAAATGAGATAATGTGAAATAATGCATAAAGATGCATCTAGAAGGATAATAAGTATCCAATAAAAAGAATTTCGATATAAGGGAGTGTCTTGGGATCCAAGGAGTCCCAATAAAGAGGAAAGAAACAGAAAATACCAAATTTGCAAAATAAAAGATAATATGATACATTATTAATGAATTTGGTGATATTGATAAAAATGAAGTATTTTTCTATTAAAAGAAAATAGATTTTCATGCCAATGAATAAAAAGGGCAAGAATAATGATAATAAGAGAAAGGATTTTCATTTTTATAAGTATCCATGAGATAAGGAATATCGAGGAAGAAAAAGGAGAAGAGAATATTGCTTCTCTTTGAAGCAATTGACTTCCTACTTGGAAAGGGACTCGTGGACTCGTGGACAACCCACCTAGGGCTTCGTGCCCTCCTCTATAAAAGGTTGGGACCTCTGGGGCGAGCCCAAGGAAATCCATGCATCCTTTCCTCTCTCATCTCCCTCTTCTTCTACATCCTTTTTCGTTCAAAACCCTAGTCATGGGTTTGGCATTTTTCCTAGAGCAAACGGAAGCTGCGGGTCTTCTTGATGTAGGGGTGTACCTCGATGACCTAGGGATGATCGGCCCTCGTTCCCCAAGCTCTCAACCTCCCACTTTGGCCTGCAGCAGGCCTGCATGACTAGCTGAGAGTCGCAGCTCTAGGCGCGCTGGTTTGGCCACCATGGCTGCAAAGAGGAGGCGCCTTGGGTCCGGCGGAGGTTGACGGAGGAGGGCAGGCGGTTTTCGGCCATCTTCGGGTCTTGGAGCGGAGGGGATGAACCCCTCCACGGCCTGCAAACGGCGCCTCCGACGCTAGGTCACGCGAGGTAGAAGATGGAGTGCCGTTGGACAAAAATGCCCTCCGCAGGCTGAAGGCGAGCGCGACCTAACCAAGGGCATAACGGTCTTTCTGTTATGTTTTCCAAAACGTGGGAAGCATTGCATGCAAGGAGCGATGTGGCACGCTCTGATTGGTCTAAAAAAAGGTAAACTTTGTTAAATTTGTATCTAATAAACCATAACTCGGATGAAAACAAGTCCTATATGAAAATTGATCCTTAGAACGAGAGGAACACAAAGAAATTATGTTTGAAGCCTAATTTTGCATGCTATTAAAAAGTAGTGTAAATTATCATCTTTGATTAATTAAAGATTAAGAAACCCTATTTTGATATGATTAATGTGTTTAATAGGGTTTAATGGATCTTTAGGGTTGATGTTAACCTGTTAAATGTAAAAAGGTTCATAATGTTCAAAAAGGGGATAACTTTGCACATGAGTAGTCTAATTTAGAGTTTCTGTGCTTAAATATGCATGAAATTTGAAAAGGGCATAAAGTTATCATCTTTAATGATTTAATTAAGGAAAAACTTTTAGATTTGATGATAAATGGACTTAATGACGTAATTCAAGTTGATATTAACATGTTGTTAATAAAAGTGAGAATAGGATCTAAAAAGATGATCTTTTTATATAATTGGTTTAATTTAGGGTTTTGTGCATGATTATGCACTAATGAGCTTGAAAAACCCTAATTTAGTTGAATATGTCTTTTAATTGTTTTAATGGTTCAAATCCATGAATAAATAAGGATATGATGATCCTAAGTTAATTTGAGTATAAACGACTATTAAAATGAATAGTTGAGCAATTAAGGTTCATATAAATGGAAAAGAGTTTTTTTAGGGTTTGTTGACCTAAAACGGATAGAGTTTGAGAAATTGATCTAAGAAACCCTAATGAATATTAGTGAAACCTTAATGCAGATTAGAAACCCTAGAAAGAGAATCCAAGTCAATAAAGTAGATTCTTGATAAAGTGAGTAATAAAAAGGGTACATATTCTTTTCAGGAATTATGTGATTACTTGCTTGGATCTGATGATTGGTTTGATTGTATATACATGAAGTATGTGTTAAATAATCTGCATGACTCACCAAATCAGGTATGTGGTTATGCTTATGAATAATCGTTCTAGTTTCACAGCGATTCCCAAACGTTTTATCGGTTGCTTGAAAAATAACTGTTGGATGTTTATTTATTTCATGCAACTATAAAGTGACTATGATTATCACTATAAATGTGCATATATAACTGGCTAGATCCGGGTCCACCTTTGTTACTTTGAAAAGGCTAAAAAAGGGGTAATCCTAGAGCAAGGTCTAGGTTACCGTGAGTTAGAAACTGGGATACCTACGTGTAGTGCCATGAGACTCTTTAGCGTACCCCGAGTTAAGGAGTGGTCTACTTATGAGTAGTTCCATGTGACTCAACCCTAGAAACTGGTTCACTTATAGGTGGATCATGAGGGGTTTAATGGGGACAACACAGAGGATAGGGTACCCTGGGATTGCGGAGTTATATTTAAAACGTAATCTTGGTTGTTAATTTATTAATTGAATGATTACATTGTTAACGTATTGACTTGATTATTGTTTCCCCCACATACCAGCTTCGTCTGACTGACGTTTTGTTTGTCGGCGTTTTAGGTACAAGCCAAAAGGACAAATAGTAAATCATCATATTGTGAAATACATGAAGTAAAATACAAGGAGGATTAGTTAGAGTAGAATCCTTAAGTGGATAGAAGTTTAGAGATCCAAGCTTTCAAAAGGTATGCAAAAATTTATTTTCTTACAGCTTTCAGTATAGTATGTTAAAATTTGATAATTATACTTGGTTAATTGCCGAACCTTTGATGCGGAAGTCATGGGTGCGGCTTCGACCTCTCGGTCTCCCTTAATTGGGTGTTATCGGGAGGTGGGGTCGTAACAACAAGTTTGTTATGCAGTTGGCTGGGAGAAGACATAGAGATTGGCAGACAATCCTCTCCAAAGACTATGTCTTTGGAGACAAGAAGGAACCCTCAAAAAAATGAAACTACATTTGTCAAGATAATTGGAAGGAGTTTGTTTGATGGAGACAAACATAAGAGTTCTAGGTATTGAATTAATGATATTTTTATCATTTATTATGGTTACATAACAATATCACTTGTATGAATTAATCAAACCCTTCACTAAGCTCAAAAAGATAGGCATGACAAGAAATGACACAAGCACTGGTTGGGCTTAGGTGGTTATTAGTACTGCCACCGGTTGAGACAACAATAACAAGAGAAAGAGAAATAAGAATAAGGATCTTCTACTTCTATTCGTAATGTCGAATCTTCTAGTGATTCTGGACGGTTGCCTCGCTATGTTGAGTGGATAGATGTGAGGAAAAATGAAGCCCGAGAACTCTCTGTCTAGGTGGCTGCAAAAATGGTAAATTTCTTGATCTAGTGATAATGTCCTTATTATTTTTACATTGGTGTTAAGTTTTACTAAATAGTTAGTTTTAACGATTAATCTTTTGGATTTGGATTGCCCAAGAAAAGGAGGGGAAGTGGACACCTCAGGGCACACACAATGAGTAGACAGTTGCTCTAGGGACAGAAGAGAAATGGAGGCGTGTTAGGGGCGTTGGAGCTGGTTTTAGGATAAAGAAATTTTTGGCTCATCCCAGCAAAAGTGCAAACAAACAAAGAAAGGGGAAATGGACCCAGAGTACGTACAGAGATTTTTGGATGGAGCCTTGGAGAAACATTTTGCTTCTCAGGCGATGTCGAAACTAGCTTGTGCAGCAGTTACATCACATGTTCATCACTTTTCCACAGAGTGTATTAGAAGCAGCCCTTCGGACCCACATGGCATAACCAAGGCAAGATTTCAATTCAAGTCATTTTCTATGATAAAAGTAATTTCTCAAATCAATATGTAAGTTTGTCAAATTTAGAATTTTATGTTTCATAAAATTGCATCCCAGAAAATGTTGTCTCACCGTCGATGAACCAACAGACCACATACTAGAAGATGTCAAGGCTGATATCGCCATTGTGGTTCATACTATTCCCCTTCCCACTGATCACTATCATGCGAGAGTCGTGCATGTATTTCCTAGAATGAGGGACATACCTCTCCCATACGAGCACCCAGATGGAACCACAGTCGGGGAGGTAGAAGGCATCTTTTCTGGGTGGCCCAAACGACTCATTATATTTCTTCAGGTATGACCAATGTATATTGCAACTTACATAAAATAATCAAAAGATAATATTAGAATACATGCATGCAACCCACAATAACTATGAGGCCCCCTAAGGTTCTGAAGTCTCGGACCCCTCATTTTATTTCACATGAGTTGTTAGACTCCTTAGGCCCTAAATGCCAGAAGTTGACAAGATGGTTATACACTACATACAAAACTGATACGATTGTGATTCACCTTGGGGAGGACGTAGTAGGTATACAACAAGACAATGTTATAGTATTGACGAATGTCTCTAAGGCATTTAAGTATGATTGGCTAAACACATCAACAATAGAACTATGAATAAGGTGAGTGTGAATACCCCATCATATGTGAAAATTATTTAACTATTTCCTACATATAGTCTTAGTATTAGTTTATATGTAATACTTTTAGTCATTTGTATTTCATGGCTCGTGAATGCGGAATAGAAAATTTGGGATTTTTAGTGTCATCATTGATTAGTGATGTACTTAGAGGTCTGAGTGGCGTCAAAGAATATGTGACTACTACGATGCAAGTTTTTGGTGCTTCCAAGAACGCGATCTTAGCTCCCTTTAACGTTAGATAAGTTTTTGGATTGTTGTTTATATGTCTTACCTATTGAATACCATTTTTTATTTTATTTGCCTTCTATTTAAGATATAGGCATGGACAATTGTTAGTGATTATTCCCGAGTATTGGAGTGTGTATCTATTTGATTCTTTAGGTGAAAAATGCCAACAAATGAGGAGTACCCAATGAAAATGGTGATTCATGTGTAAGTATAGTTTTTCGGTGCCCAACATATTTTGTTAATGTTTCCACATGACAGTTTAATAATGCAACATATTTGTTAATGTAACTTGTAGGAGTGTGAAAGCATTTGGTACCGACAGAGGGAAGGTAGATAAGAAAAAGAAACCAGTAACTTGGTGGAGTGTTGATGTCTACTCTTCTCATTTTCCAATTGCATATTATATTATGATAAACTCTACTTAATTACATATTAATGTAAAATTTTCAATCTATAGGCCCCTATACAAGACAATGCCTGGGCATGCACATATTATGTGATGTTGTATATGTAGGTGATTTCCAATCACACAGATTACAAGTGTATACTGAATGTAAGTTATTAGTCTTGGATCATATATATTCAGAAAGTATTCTCATTTTTTCAAAATTTAATTTGAATTCTCATTCTCTCTGTAGTCTACTTTGAATATTGAACCCTATATATTGGAAAAGATGATTGACCTATATGAATAGTGGGCAACCTGCTTCATCAAAAATGTGTACTTGAATGAAAATAAGATGATTGATTGATATTTTTTTGGTAGTTCAAACTTTTATGTAAGATTTTTTATATGTATTTCTGAGTGGGAGTTGTTGATATCTAAAATACATTCCAAACTTAATCTGAGATGGAAGTGGATGTTGATATGTATCTTGTTAGTGCATGTGAATTGAATGTTAAGTGCATATGTGTGTGTGAATTTGAATGTGAAAGCATGAGGTAGAGAAATGATGGTTTTATGTATGAAATTGAAGTGTGGCTGAGGGTTACAATTGAGATGTGAGTTTATGGATTTGTGTGCAAACTTGAAGTAAAAAAAATGATAGAATGTGACATTTTTGTGCCTAATTTGCATACATTACCTTTTTCTTATAGGTGTGTTGGCCTATTGTTAGGCCGGGATGCTTGCAGAGAGCCTGCTATTCTTTAGAATTCAATTTTAAAGAATAGCAGGGTCCACACTAGATAGTAGGCCAAACAACAGATCTGAAGACCTGTTGTATAAAAAAATACTTATTCGCATCGGTTATTTAGAAAAAACCTGCCAACAAATACCTAAATATGTATAGTTCCATCAATGGCAAATCTGACATCAAGTTATTTGGCAGCAGTTTCTTGGCAGTAAACAACCAATGAGGAAATGTCCGAGTAACACTCACTGAGAGTTATGTCGTCAGATTCTCACTAGCAAAGGCCCAACATGAAAATAATTTGTTGGCGGTTTAAGAAACCGTCAAAGAAAGGTCCAACTTTTGCGTCACCCACTTGGTCGTCGGTCATAAACTGACGCCGAATGCCAAAAGTAACCGATGTTGTAACCCCATTCTGTAGTAGTGTGAGTATATGCATTTCACAGAATTGACTATGATCATACCATGGTAGGAGAACGACCAAGTCCATATCTCAATGATGTCACTTGGTATACAAATGATATAATTTGTGGATGGTTGCGGTCATACCTCGACAGGAGTGCGGTAGTGGTACTAACTCAAGTTTTTACTAGTTTTGTGCCTATATACCATGGCAGACTATGTTGTTTTGCAGTTAGACTTTATATGTCACTACGGAAGACTCAGACTGACCGAGGGTGTAGGAGATCATAGGAGTCCAGCTCCTCCTAGATCTTGTGTAGCACTGATTTTGACTTAGCAGTGGTCAGTTGGAGCATAAGTAGTATATCTCATCTCCTCATGGCATAATAAAAGACGTAACATAACCATGCAGTATTTTTACTTAGGGTTAAACACGACTCGTAGTGGATGACTCTTTGCCTTATTTCTTATACTAATTAGTTGATTTATAATGCGGTGAGAGAAATCAATGGTTACACATGTTCTTCATATTCTTTCTAAAAGTATAAGATGTTCTACTTTTCAGTAGTAGATTCCTAAGTTGCTTAAATAGTGTTATTGCTTTATTCATATCATTTATATGAATCTTCTCAACCTGATAATAACATTACTTTCCTTCTTTAGCTTATTTGTGTTAATAATAGTTGATGGTAGAGAGTTATATATCTCACTGGGACGTTGGTCTCACCCCATGGGTTTCTACATCTTTTAGGTGGTCGTGTGCGACAAGGTAGAGCTCATGCGGTTGAGGCTGAGTAATAAGAGGAGCAATAACCACTAAAGGTTGATGAAATGTAGTCAATTTTATAGAATGGAACTTGTGAATTAATGGATTTACCTCCTGGTTATTTTGTAGTTGGATGCAAATCGATCTTTAAGAAGATACTTAATTTAGACATTAGAATAAATAAGTATGAAGCTTGATTGGTTGCTAAGGATTACACATGGAGGAATGGAACATATTATATTGATACCTATTATCCTATTTCCCATATGACTACAATCTGAGTGCTTATAGTATTGGCTACCATTTATAATCTCTCTGTCCATTATATGGATGTGAAGACTGTGATTCTGCATGGTAATTTCAAGAGGAGACATATATGGAACAAACTGTGGAATTTACGGTCCGTGGAAATGAGTCCAAAGTGTGTAAACTTGCTAAGTCATTAAATGGATTTAAACAAGTCCCTAAGAAATGGCATGAGAAGTTTGATTCAGTCATATCATCATTTGGCTTTATTTCAAATGATTTTGATAAGTGTGTTTACTACAAAATCATCAATGATGGACTATTCTCATATATAGATGACATCCTGCTTTTTAGTTCCGTTATGAAAGTAGTAGACGAGACAAAGTCATTCTTGTGTAGTAAGTTTGAAATGAAGGATATGGGTGTCGTTGATGTGATTTTAGAGCTTATAATTGTAAGGTATATTGATGGTATAACTCTCTCACAGTCTCATTGTGTTGAGAAGAAATTGGAGAGGTTTGAGTAAACATCACATAAACATATTAAGAATGCATATGATTCATCCAAGGCCTTGCTCAAGAGTGATATTGGGGTTCCAATGTCTCAATTACAATACTTCAAATGATCAGAAATTCAATGTATCTTATGAAATTCAATGTATGTTATGAAATGCACACAGTCATGAGCAAGTTAAGTAGATAAACTAGTTGTCCCAGAACACCCATTAGAAAGCTCTTGAGAGAGTATTGAGGTATATCAAGGGAATTTGTTCCCTTGGACTTCTATATGAAAAATATCCTTTTGTAGTCAAAGGATATAGTGAAGAAAATTGGATTTTCATGAACTCTGGGAGTAATGGTGTCTCAGGATTTGTATTCTTGTTGGAAGGAGGTTTTGTTTCCTGAAGGTTTAAGAAAAAGACCATATTATCTTGGTCTACTTTTCAGGCTGAGCTGTGTGCTTTTAGATGAAACTAGATTGGCAGCTGAATGGCTATATGGACTTATGTCCAGTTTACCTATGGTAAAGAAGTCACTTCCTGCAATTTTAGTTCACTACAATTGTACTACAACTATTGCTAAGATAAAGAGTTACACGTATAATAGAAAATGTAGACACATCTAACTCAAACTCAAGTATGTAAGGGAATTAGTGTCTAATAGGATCATGGTTGTAGTCCAAATATAGATGATCCTTTGACCAAAGGTCGTAACTTGACTTTAGTTGATAATTATAGGTTGAGGATGAGAATGAAACCCCTTTAAATTCATATGCAGTAGCAACCCAACCCAACCTAAAAGAGTGATGATCCCACAAATTAGATTCAATATGATAATAACAAGATGCCTGGTGAATTAGATGATACTATATATGTTTTTTCATTGATGCTTCTTGGGTCTATCCCCTAGGAAACCTATTAGTGTCATAACTATAAGTTAGTAAAAGATTAGTCTCCAAATGGTGTTAAGTCTTAGGACATGATTCTAGTAGTGCAGCCTTAGAAACTCCAACTAAATGATTGATGTTGTATAGCCTGAAATAAGAGAATTGGATTGTTCCCTGATATCAATCATGACATTTTTTGGATGCATGACCATGATGCATCATATCTTTATTGTATTGTTACCATCCAATATTCTTGCACCCAAGGTTGATGTTCAAGACTTTTCTTCACATATTTCCTACACGAGTCAAAATTAGATAACTCAGGTAGATTTAAACTAAAATGTAAATGTTGAAAGTATGGTATGGAGGACTAAGTGACAAAGCACACTACAAATTAGACTTTGTGGGGGTTTGATGGACATATGGCTTTAATAGCCATTTATCTACATGAGTTAGGCCCAATGTAGTGCAGCTAGTACATAAATAAAAAATAATTTTATCTTTTGTGCAAACGGAAAAAGTCTTTAGTCCCACATTACTTGCTCCTAGAACTTTTATGGTCGTTATATGTAGGATCAAATGTGACACTAGTGTCCAAAAGGTTCTATATGAGATTATGCTCCCCCTTGTGGTGGATATGGTGACCACAACACATACACACGTATTTGCTCACGTCATGTCACACCTCTTCTGGCATGTCCTAACTCGGGCTTGTGGCTTGTGGGTTGCAAGAATTATCTTCCGCCTTGTGTCTTCTTTTTACACAAGAAAAACTATTTATTTTTTGTTTCGTGTACAAGAGCAACTGCGTGATGGTGTCTTAATGGGAATAGGACGCGGGGGCATGAGAGTATTATTAATAAGTTTTTGGTCATTAGAATTAAATACATCTTCAAAACGTCATCCATCTCCCATTTGTGTGTGCGAAACCCCAACCCATATTCTTTCTTTTGTTGTTGCCGCTCCTGAACTGCCTCGTGGAAATTTCTCTCCCATGCCAAGTGAGTTAATCATTCCTCTCTCAGAGATGCAAACTATCGGGTGGTGGTATCTACGATTGTTGGACCGCACTGGTAGTGTAAGTTGTTCGTTGTTAATGCACGAGTGAGATCTCTTCCTGGTACATATTTTTGACCGGATCGACTAGAAACATAATGCTCATTTTTTAAGATTGGGAGCCATAGATTTCTTTAAGTATGAAGTTCGTTTCTCAATAGACGACCATGTCTGAGTTTCTTATTTTTATGTTCTCCTGTTTCGTTTATTTTACACGTTTCTTATCTAGATTGGGTCTGAATTTCTTAAATCTAATTGTAATAGTTGTTGCAACATGTAACGGTATAAAATCTATTAACAACATATTGTTATATATTACGGTAAAATTCTGAACATATAATATTTTTTTGTACCCAACTAATATACTTTTAGTCCATTCTAACACTGACATGTTATGAGTGGTGTGCGTATATGGTCATGTTATGAGGTAAGCTTTTACTGATTTCCCTTAACATTTTCCACTGACATGGTTGTCGGAAACTTCGTTTGTGATTATAAACCGAATTAATCTCTACACCGTTACACTTTTCATATGTAAAGTTTGTGTTTACACACATTATGTACCATGAACTATCAAATATCAAATCTACCTGACCATGCATGTGACGGATTCACTGGTCTACAATTAGCTATAAAGTTGCAGTATGGTTACTGACTTTTAGCTTATATTAATTCTTTATGTGACTTTCAAAAGAACTAATTAGTTAATCTTGAAATTAGCGAGAGTTTGCCCCCCGAAACATGAGTACCATATCAAGACTGACAGTTGAGGTAGTAAACACCAAATAATAATGGTCTTATACCGAACCTGGCCAACTTTTGTGGTCGACTGCGATTGGTTCTGAAGTTTGTCAATGGTTAAGTGTGGTCTGAAAAATCTTGAGACCGCTAGTGCGATTCCGTTTGATTTTTCAAAGTCACAATTAGACTCGTTAAACTAGATCAAAATCTGCAAGTGTCCATAGGTCGACCCGTATACGTTAAGTTTGGTAATAAAATTTTCTATCGGTTAAAAATCACATAAATCTATACCCACACTTTGGATTTCACGAGTGACCCAGTTAACTAAAGTCAATATATTCATATACATATTATACGCATATATTTATTAAGAGATGCAAAATAACTTTTCACAAGTTAACTTTTTGTAATTAATTACAACAATTGTATTATCTTTATGTTTATAATAAGCAAAACAAAGTACTTCTAAAATTTGAAATGTATAATTATAAATAAAAAATATTGAATTTTTTCTTCTAATACTCTATCTAATTTACATAGAGATAAAATAGCTAGTTGCGATTAATTCTTTTCATTTGGTATAAATATAAGTTGACAATTAATTGATTTATTTGACATCAAACATAGTAGTTGGTTGGTTACTTTGTACTATCTTTGACATCCAAATATAGTTATGAGATGTTTAATTATTGTTTCTTGTGATAACGGAAGCAACTAGCAACTTATTGTTGATTGGACACACTTTATATGGGTACCATCCGATCAATCTGCATCTCCTTGAGTCAGTTATGCTATTTTTCCACTCATTTAAAATTATATCTTTTTAACCCACAACCGTGAAACCTATACCAACAATGACCCAACCCACCAGTTTGATAAATCTAACCACAACAAATTTGACCAAATTACCGCACCCCCAAACCTACCTGTACTCGTTCTTTTCCTTCTCTTTAGGCTGCATTTGTTACGTGGTGAATCATGGTGATAGAGAATGATGGTGAAACAAAAATGTTGTTTGTTTGCCATGGTGATAGGAAATCATGGTGAATCTATGGTGAATCTGTGGTGAATTTTGATCTATTTTTGTCCCCATAAAAAGTATGGTGAATCGTGGTGAATCATGCTGAAAGAAGTTTTTTTTTTAAGATTCCACTACTTATTTTGACAAATGTGAAAAAAATTGTTCTAATAAAATGATTCTTACTTGTATAGGTTATTTTTTATAAAAAAAAAATTCCCCTCCCCATCACTATAACCATGTAACAAATAACATTTTTTAAGTTTTCACCATTACCATCCCTATCACCATACACATGTTACCAAAAATTAAAAAAAAAAAATAAAAAAAAAGAGAAAAGAGAGAGAAAAAATATAATTTAATAATTTTCCTATTACCATCACCGTCCCTATCACCATCACCATTATCATCACTATTAATTTTATCACCATGTACCAAACACAGAATAGCATCTCTCCCAAGTCTCCTCGTGTCTCCCCATGCTGCTATGGTGCGCCAAGTAACAGTCAGAATAGAGGCCGGACACGTTGATATGCTACCATGGTGCCCCAAATCCCCATAATGGCCCACCGACACACCGAGGCCCATTGGGGATAAACAATTGAACCATGATGTAGCGGCATAAAGTTGGTGGTAAGAGGAGAATCAATGGACCTAAACTTGATGCTACCTATAAGGAAGAAAAAACAACATAGGATATACTTGTGGTTGTAGCTAGCTGATACGATATATCCGAAATCGCCATACGCATGCCTAGCGCGTGTAATAGCGACCTACACCATCCTCGTCTCCAATTCTGGGATGGGAATTGGGTAGCTTTACATTATTATTGTAGCATTATTGGTATGGGTCAGTGTGGTACAGCCTAGTCGAGGATTATGACTACAGCCGCATATAGATGTTACTTGCCGACGGGCTGCATCAGCATCTAGTCGAGGATTCTGATTTGAATCACGGGTGACGCCTGATCCGAGCGGCCGGTCAAGCACCACACAAGTATAGAATATAAAGAGCGAGCTGTTTTCAAATTTTCCTTCTTCTGGTATTTGATATATACGCCCCAAAAAAGAGGACTGGTTGTAGTAGTTACCATTACCACCATAAGAGTTTTGGATCCATAGGTTGAAGTCCTACTAGTTAGTTATTCAATTATTATGGAGTATACCTTTTATTCGACAAGTGTTGTGGCAGGGGATTTATTGCTGACTCCAGGTTATTGGGGAGAGGTACTCCGCTCACATCTTCCATGATTTTTAACTCCGGTTCAGAAACACGCACAGTCATTCGATACGTAGCCGCCATTCAATTCAATTAATCATCTCTGTGTGGCACGAAGATACTGCACTATTTTTAGAGCTACGCTACCACACCTGGTGACATCACCTGTCTCCCATCCGGTCAGTGAGACTCGTTATTTGCTGTGCAAAACAGACCAATTTCTTTATATTAATGGGAATGATTATGAGGAGAGAGAAAAAAGAGAAGAAAAAAAAAAGAGAGAATCACAGTTTACTATAGATATAGAGAAAATGGAGGAGTCCTTCCGTTAACTCTATTATGTATTTTAGGAGAGAGAAATACAATAAAAAAATATGAAGAAAGAAAATATCGTTTCCGTCATAACTTAGACCTTAATGAATTATTTTTTAAAATAAAAAATATTTTATTCTTTATAAAAATATTTTTTAACAAAACTAATATTGACATATTTTGAAGAAAAAATATTAGAGACGTATATTTATTTTTTCTCACAAAGTGCATGAATGGTTTTTGTACAATACTAACGTACACTTCTCTCGTACTGTACAATGTTGTTTTCATTAGTATTAATGTTTACTTAATTGTTCTCTCTTTGTTAATACAATAAATTTTTCTATATTTCTCTCATAATAAAAAATATTAAATTTCTTATAAAACATATTTTCAAACAAGACTAATGTAATATACTTTGGAGAAAAAAATATAAAACAGAGATAAGAGAAGTATACATTAGTATCGTATAAGAAACAAAGACATGCAGATACATACAGTACGAGAAGGAAATGAAACAAGACATAGAGAAGAGAGAAGTACACATTAGTTTTGTACGAGAAACAAATATGTACAGTACGAGGTGTTTGGTACGGGAGAGGAAAGAAGTAGACATAGAGAAGAGAGAAGTACACACTACTACTATATGACAAACATATACATACACTTTTTACGAGACATACGATATGAGAGAGGAAAAGAACTAGGACATAGAGAAGAAAGAAGTAAAAATTAGTATTACCAGAAATAAACACGTACAATACGAGACATTCAATACATGTGTACAATAGGAATAATTAGAGATGTGCATATATATCTCATATTTTTTTCTTCTAAAGTCTGTCAACACGAGTTTTGTTAGAAAGTATTTTAGCTAAGAAATCTATTAATTTTTTTTAAAAAGATTCGTCATGGTTGAGAGTTGTGAGAAAAATAATTTTCTCTTTCCTCTTGTTTACTTTACTCCTATCATTTAGATTTTTATAGAAAGGGAGTTCTTTTTGTGAGAAAAAGTGGGCTGACTAGCAGTCGTTCCTAAAAACGAGTGGGGGGTCGGGTGAATAACTAATTGTGGTTAGAATTTTTCTATTCATATTTGGTAGTATATGTTGAATCTTATGAAAATCTTTCTTTAAATGTTCCATTGATCACAATGATGCATCCTTGGAATTTAGTCCCCTAGAACTATCCAGTGTGTGCTATACGACAAGTGTTGCATATTTTTGTCTTTTTTCCTTTATGGGCCTGTTACTAATGTTGATGAACTATGATTTCCATCTTCCAAGGCTAGGCCTGACCTACTCTATGAGAAAACAACATTCATCAAACAAAAGGCTCACTACGAAAAAATACTAGACCTATTGATGTTTTGGAAATAAATTTAGTGCTGCCAATTGATCCACAACTACTATGCATCGTCTTCCAAATTCCTGCGGATGCTTTGTTACATTAACAAACTCTTCAAAATGCCTTCATGCCTCAACAAACTCTCCACAATTTTTTTCTATCTATTTTACTTACTACCATCACAAGTTATTTATTATCTTTGAATTTAGACCTATACAAAACTTGTTGCACTTATCAACGCCTCTGGGACAAACTATGGGAACAAGTTGACCAACATGGTGAAGTGATCCACATATTCACCAATTATTATGTTGCCTTGATTGTTGATTTCTAGCTATCAAATCTTTTTTCTTACAAGTTTTAAAGAGACAAATTTATGATGAACTCATCCAAGATGTCCCTCCAAGTCATCCTTATATCTCTTAGCATGATTAATGGTTGATCTTGTCTTCCACTCACCACCACCACAACTCAAGATCTCCATATAGTAGATAAATAACATGAAAAATCTACTTGGCCTTAAAATCTCCATGATATTGAATATATCGTCCAACTGTTAGATCCATTCATCCATCACAGATGGGTCTGTAACTCTCATCAAATCATCCCAATATTCTTTAATGAGTCATACAAACTCTTATTATTCTAGTTTTATGATGATGATCTATGTTCTTCTCATGCTTTTACTTTGTACCTAGGAAGACATGATATCTTCTCACCCGTCCATCCCCATCTTCTAAAACACCTTAAGAAATTGGATGAGGATTAGGGCAACCACAACTCTCAAGATGTTATTCACCATGTCGAAACCCTCTTCCTTCCATCAATATATTCATAGCATAAACACATTTTAAGTAATCATATAAATAGAGGAAAACATACTAATACCATAGAACTCTTACCATATCTATCCCGAACCTATGATGTGATGACCCAACTCACTTACAAGGGCTTAATCTCATCAAGAGTTAGACTACACCGCCATTTACTTCAGATCACTACGTGACAATAAGACAACAAATCTTTTCTACAAGCACAAAAAACTTCTAAAAATCTTGCTAAACAACATTTATGAATACTTGATATTGAAACAACTCACATTTGAGTAATAATTATAGAAAAATGATTATGCAGAAGGAAAATTAGCAATAACATATAGAAAAATTTCTCATATCCTCACTCATACATCACTATGACCACATAAGGAATAAGAAAAATAACTAATATTTATCTAACTACTCCTCTCTACACACCTATATACATCTAGTCTTGATTGTAACTAGCTTCCATATCCTCCTACAGAGAAATGTACCTTAATGATTGTTTTAGCGGAGTGTGACCTAATGGATCAATGCATGTAAATATTAACTAATAGAGTTACACAATTTTAAATACACATATCGCAAATAAAATTAAAAATCATGTATGTTACATGTATAATGATGATAACTTGAAATTCATTAATACCTAACTTAGATTACCTAATCTCGTATTCATTTTATTATGAATTGGGACCACATGAAGTCTAGATAAACTTGTGAAAGTATCACATCAAGGTATGATCCCAACGTACAAGTCATATAATAAATTAGGGACTCTAAGTCTTCTAAACTCCCCCCTATGCCTACAATAGGGTTCACCACTTATAGCCTCACCATCCATATCAGTTGGACAAATAAAGTAGACTTCTCCGATAAAACTGGGTACTTAGGTACATAGTGAAATTACTACTCTTTACTACATACATCAGAGGTTTCATTTGGAATGACTCATTTAGTAGTAACTAAACAAAATGACTTATACTAGGTATGACCAAGATATATTGTTAATGTTGGGTACCATGTATGATAAGTAGATTGTACCCACCAGGATTACCCTTATATATCCCATTTTTATGATCAAACTACCTCATCATGGTCTATACTAGTCAGTAAGTGTGTTTACTATTTCATGGCGCAAACAACCACGATGGATCATATAGTGTTTGAAGCATCTATAGTCTAATAGATTCTTTAATTTTCATTGATCAATGATTTGTTGTACATTTCCTGTCTTATATTGTATTTAAAGTATATACTCTCATTTTTTATGCTCTAAACTCTAACTGAATTACTAACTTTACCTACCATGTGTTGCTTAATTGATAAAGTAATCATATAGGAAAGGATTGAAAACATCTACACATTTGATATATTAAATTCATATCTAAAAGCAACCAAGTAATTTTAAACATTTTTTCCATGTTCAATTGTTGTAAAACTAGGGAAAGTGTAGGTATATTGGTTCCTCTAAAATCCATTATCTATGAATATGACATGATAAAATGCATTCAATCATTCTAAAGCTAGATACAACTGTAATTTGTCACAGATATTTTTTTTATTCAGCCATATGAAAAATCTCAAACTAGGTATTTATAAGCCAAAAACACTAAGATAGTGAAAGCATGAAACTTACATTTCTCCATGTTTTTTTTAGATTCTGTAAAATTTAATAGTTAGTGATTCTCCACTCACCAATGTTCAAATTCTAGCTACTAGGCTTGAATCTAGGATAACTCAACCAACACATGTAGGAAATCTCCAAATCCTGCTTCTTCTAGAAACATGTTGGTCTTTAGGTGTCACCCACTAGAGAAAGAGGAAGAAGGAACATCAAGTGAAAGAGATTTGGGTAAGCCCAACAAATTATTTCATACATGTAAAAGTCAGAAAAAGGTACAAGAAATGACTACAAAGCAAGTGTACCTTGATCACACTATCTAGAATTTTTAGTTCCTTGACCATTCTTTATGGTTTCTCCTAATTAATCTCAAAATCACACTCTCCACCACTTCAATATATAGATTTGATTATCTAATTGTATCTCTTGTGAACTATTGTTTTAAATTTCATCCAATCATATTAATTAAAATATCTATATATCATTATTTTGTGACTTTCTATCTTGGCAGCATCTATAGAAGGTACATCGACCATTAGTCCAAGTGGTGAGTTAAATCACTGCTTGATGCTCCCAAATAACACAAGGTTGTTTCCTATGAAGATCCATGAAAGGGTTTCGATGCATCGAATAGGGGGTCTAAGAAACATGTGGATGCATGTTGGTTGGTGCTAAATTTAGCCTCACTTCAATCGATGGGACCCGATCTATGTACCCTACTTTGATTGATACAAATTGAAAATTGTGGTCATATCTGATACAACAAGCAATTGATCATGCCTACATCAGGTAGAATCGGTCCACCATCAATCCTTTTAGTGAATGCAAGTCACTCATCAATAGATGTAGCCCCTACATTGATCAATCCATAAGCTAACACTAGTATAGATCTGACGTTTAATGTCACTTTCTTTGACGTCAGTTACGTAAAAAATAGACACCAATACAACAATAATGTCGGTTGTTCACAACAACCATCACCAAATGTGAGGTCCTGTCGATTTAGAAATGATAATGGTACCTCTTTCACTTTAACATTGGTTTTCTTTCATAGAAACTGACGTCTAAAAATTACCGCAAAATCAATTTTTTAGGGAAAAAATTGCTTCGAAAATTTTCAGTCCAACGTTGATTTGTTATAACTAAAAACAAAGTATTCACACCGTATCCCTACGGAACGAATTATCTCCCCATTAGTTGTCATCTTTTCTACAAAATTGATGACTAAGTCCCCTTGGTGAGACACAATTTTTTTTGGAGATGGGACTATGTCGTCAGATTTTCAGAAGAAATGATGACTAGGTGTTTTCACGACATGTCCCCGCAAAAATATCCCCCCCAAATTACTTTCCGTCATTAGTTTTTCTTACTAAACTGATGATTATACCCCTAACCTGAGGATATATATTTTTTTGTTTGGATATGTAGTTAGTCGTTGGTTTGTTCAGAAAAATTGACGTCTATGTCCCTAAATTGGTGTTTATTTTTTATTTATTATAGGAGTTAGTCATCCGTTTTGTATTCTTAATTGACGACTATACCCCTAACATGAGGATAATTTTTTGTTCAAATATGTAATTAGTCATCAATTTGTTCAGACGTAACCGACGACTGTGGACCGAAACCAATGTCTATTTTTTGTTTGATTTAGGAGTTAGTCGTCCATTTTGTCTTCTTAACCAACAAAGATGTACTTATTTGTCATTTTTTGAAAACAATCAAAGACTATGGATAACATAATTACACCCGTGTGGAATTTCTTTCCCCTTCCCATTCTCTATTTCATTGTCGATACCTAGCTCTGGAAATTTCTTTCCCCAAACTCATTGTTGTTGTCGCTTGAGGAGTTGGTTTTCTTGTCACTACTGTGGCTGGATGCCACGTCGCCACCGAAGCTTGTTGTGATCGTCGTTGCTACTGCTGGATGCTGCCGCTGCCAGAGCTTATTGTGACCGCCGCTTCTACTAGACGATGCCACCAGAACTTGTTGTGCTTTCTTTCAGAGCTTGTTGTGGTTAGCACCAATGCCGCTTCTACTGGACACCGCCACTACCACCTTGATGTCTATTGCACCTTGAATGCTAGATCTACTGGAGGCCCTCACTTGCTACCTCTGAAGGTTTGGGGTTCTTGTACCTAAGTGCTTATATGGATCCTTTTCTATTGTCTTTCTCTCTATAATCAGAGTATACTCAAACCCCTGGACCACTTGATATGAATGTACCACCTAATTCTTTTATTGAGCCCAAATGATTTAAGAAACCACTGATTTGATTAAATGTATGATTGAATGTTGGTACCTCATGTTGGTTGTTTGATGCCTACGCTAATAGACATCCACCTATTCTTGAATGTGTTTCTTATGCCCTATCTTGCTGATCTAAACTCATGTCTTTCCCTAAATCACGTTTATGATCATGGTCTCTCTATTATAAGTCTTTTGACCTTCAAGTGCAAGTAAGTGAGTTGAATCTTGTAATATCCATATAGAATGAATGGAACCTCAAAATGACATCAAATTGAACCTTACCTTTATTATGGACCCTAAATCATTATAAGATCATCAAAAATATAATTAAGCTACTTTGAACCTAACTTGGTCAAAAACCTAAAATGAAGCTAATTAGGGTTTATGATGAGAATCTACTTCATGTATGAAATCTTGTGCTTATCCATGTGTTGCTTGAGATCAATTAGGTGAAAGAACTGATCCTTGTGGGTATGATTAAGATTACAAGATGTTTGTATTGTAAATAAACTCATACATTGTTTGTAATCTTAGGTGATGTTGTTTGCTTACTTTATCTCTTACTTATTTCTTTATTTTAATTACTAGTTTATCTCTTACTTATTTCTTTATTTTAATTACTAGTTTATCTTAAGTAATTAATATAGTTTTCTTTCTCTCTTGGTTAGCTAAACCAAATGGAAGAATGAATTGAATTAAATGATGTTAAATTAAAACTAGGATATGGATGATGAAACTAGGATCATAGGTATAGGAATTGACAAAATACATATATTTTTTTGGCCTAGAAACCCGTATGAGATTTACTCATTAGGAGTAAAGCTTGGACAATCCCCGCTTTGGAATTGTTCTTGAACACTTAATCTCACTTATGATGTAAGTGTATAATATATATTTGGTTAAATATGTTTCATCAGCACTTCCCCATTTTTCTCTAAGTATATATGTTGGTGGAACTTGCCCATCTACATCGGTGTATTTGGAGAACTGTGGGGAAATGTTGCCGAAATTTTCTTGAAAACTGAATACACATTATACACTTACTAGTGAGATCAGGTGTTCAAAAATGGGATAGGTGGTACATACATTCATTACTAAACCCTAAACCCTAATCCGTAAATCATAAATCCTAATTTGTAAACCCTAAACCCTAATCTATAAACCCTTATCCCTAAATCCAAAATAATAAACCATAATCTATCTATAAATCCTAAACCCTAATCATGTAAACCCTAAATCCTAATACTTGTTTTTTCTTTGATCATAGAATGGATAGATTGTGGATGCACATTCCAAATCACTACACCCTGGAGTTTAATGCTGGTCTTGACCAATTTATAAGATTTGTAGAGGAACCTAGGAAACAACCTCAAGATAGGTTCTCTTGTCCATGTAGGCATTGCAGTAACAACTAGAAAGTCAACATTGCTGATGAAATCAAAAGTCATGTCATGTGCAACGGGATTATACCAGGATATACAAAATGGTAATGGCATAGAGAGAATCCAACAGTGAGATCAGTAAATGTCGATAACAATACTTGCGTTGAAGAAGACATTGTCGTTGATGATGTAGATGTGAATGAACTGATTCTGATAGACATAGTTTATGTAATCCTACATAGTTGTGGGGTAGAGCACACCGATCCACCTTCCCTATTTAGAAACATTGTTCATGATGCAGATAGACAGTATACTTAGGTTGTACTAAGTTTATGAACCTGAGCGTTATCTTGAGATTGTATACTCTAAAGACTAATAATAGATGGAGTGATAAAAGCTTCACATTAGTGTTGTCTTTGTTGAAAGAAATTCTTCCTGAAGTCCACAAGCTTCCAATCTCAACATAAGAATTAAAGAAAATGTTGTGCCCAATGGGAATGCAGGCTAAGAAGATACATGTATGTCTGAATGACTGTGTGTTATTTCAAAAGGACTATGTCGATTTGAAAGATTGTTCAAAATGTGGGGCGTCAAGGTACAAAATGACAACTTTGGGGAAGTCTAAAACTAGCTCTCCTGCCAAGGTGATGTGGTATCTACCTATAATACTACAATTTGAATGCTTGTTTTCCAATCCAATAGATGTGAAGAATTTAAGGTAACATGGAGAGGTAAAGAAAAATAATGATGAGATCTTATGACATGCGTCTTATTCTCCATTGTGGGAGAAGATTGATTTATTGTACCCTAAATTTAGTGAAGAAGTCAGGAATCTAAGACTTGGGCTTTGTACCAATGGGATGAATCCATGTGCCACATTGAGAAGACAACATCACACATGGCCTGTTATGCTTGTTATATACAATCTTCCTCCCTAGTTGTGTATGAAAAATAAGTACATTATGTTGTCATTGTTGATATTGGGCCCTAAACAACCTAGAAATGATATTGATATTTATCTTAAACCTCTGATTTATGACTTAAAGAAATTATGGGGAGAAGGTGTGATGACCTATGATGCTTCACGTAGAGAAATATTTTGTTTGCATGTTATGTTGGATTGCACTATTAATGACTTTCCAGCATATGGAATTTTATCTGGATATAATGTAAAAAGATCCAAAGCATGCCCTATATGTGAAGAGAACACTGATTCAGTACGACTAAAACATGATGGAAAGACTATATATCTTGGTCATTGAAGGTTTCTTCCAAAAGTCCATCCTTATCGAAGGTTGCACAAAGTGTTCAATGGATTGAATGATGAACAGAGTGCCCCTAAACCTATACCTAGGGAGGTTTTTTATGAAAGAGTAAAAGACTTCGTCTATGAATTCAGTAAGAGATCACAATGTACCATTCTCAAACAAAGTGACAAATCTTTATTCAAGAAGAGGTTAATATTTTGGAATATTCCTTATTGGAGTTGTTTGGTAGTTAGGTATTGCATTGATGTCATGCATGTTGAAAAAAATATTTGTGATAGCTTCATTAGTATCTGTTGAATATACCAGGTAAGACTAAAGATGGCATAAAATCTAGAATGGACCTACATGAAGTGGGAATAAGGAAAAAGTTAACAGAATTTGTTAGGAGTGATCGAAAAAAATAATTACCACTTCTTGTTACACATTGTCTAGAAAGAAGAAGAAATTTTTTTGTGAGTGCTTGCTTAATGTTAAGGTACCATAGGGATACTCTTCCAATATCAGTAGACCGATATCAATGAAAGATCTGAAGCTGATAGGTTTTAAATCTCATGATTGTCACACTCTATTGTAACAAATATTGCCAGTGGTAATTCGATCTATACTGCCGAAACATGTAAGGTTTGTAATCACTAGACTTTATTTCTTCTTCAACTCTCTATGCAACAAAGTCATTAATCATGAGAATCTTGATAAGCTGCAATGAGAAGTGGTTGTTACCCTATGCCAGCTTGAGATGTATTTTTCTCCTTCATTCTTTGATATCATGGTACATCTTGCTGCTCATTTGACTGGAAAAGTGAAAATGTTGGGACCAATTTTCTTACATTGGATGTATCCTTTTGAATAGTACATGAGTATTTTTAAAGGTGATGTTCGAAATCGTTATCAGCCTAAAGGGAGTATTATTGAGGGTTATATGGCAAAGGAGGTTATGAACTTTCGCAGTGACTTTGTAAGTTGCAATGAATCTCCTGTAATTGACAAGAATATTGAGGACTACTCTGGGAAAGGGGCGTTAGGAGCACGAGTGCAAGTAATCAATCGTGAGCTATGGGAACAAGCTCACTTGTATATTTTACACAACATCGATGAAGTGAGTGCTTATATCATCAAACATACTAATTTAGTCAACGAACAATATCCTCAAGTCAATTCAATGTGGTTTGCTAGAGAGCATAACAAGACATTTATTAGGTGGTTTGAAGATAAAGTCTTACGTCAACTATCTAAAACATCAAATAATGTTGCTAAAAATATCAAATGCCTCGCCTTTAAACCAAAAATAAATGTTTGTCTTATGAAGGGTTTGACATAAATGGGTTCTCATATTACACAAGGCGTCAAGATGATAAGAGCGTCATCCAAAATAGTGGGGTCACCACTCAAGCGTCTTCATTATTATTTTTCTAGTGTGAAGGATAAGAGTCAATGTGAAGCTAAAATGACATATTACAGTGTCATTGAAGATATATGGGAGTTTGACTACATATATTCAAAAGTCTGGTCTTTAAGTGTAATTGGGTTGATAATACCAAAGGAGTTGTAGTGGATGAATCGAGTTTCACATTAGTGAATTTTAAAAAGATTGGCGAGAAGGGTGAACCATTCATAACAGCATCACTGACAAAACAAGTATTTTATATTGATGATCCTACAAATGAAAAATGGTCAGTTGTTCTTCATGCTAAAAGACAATTCTTTGAAGATCCTATAGATGAAGAATAGTACTATGATAAGTATGATGACTCCAGTCCTTTCTCAGTTGGCTTGCCAACACCAAATATTGAAATTGACATTGACTTATATGTGTGTGGAGATCACACTTAGGGAATGTTAATTGATAAAAGATCTCAATATTAGATGCATGCTTTTATTTTTTTTAAATGTTAGATGTGCATTTTATATTCTTATATTTTATAGTTTGACTATTTTTATATGATATTTTTTTTCAGATGGCATCTGACCATGAGTATGATGACTGTGATGATGATTATTGTGAGGATGAGCAACATCCTACAAACACTGGAGTAAGTTGTGTATTGTTTTATCAACACCCTATACATTCCACAATATGTCTATCTTGTTGTATGTCATTTAATAAGTTATATCTATTTATGACGTATATGTGTTTTTTTTGTAAATTATAGGTTGAGGATGTATGGCCTGAGGATCTTGTTCAGCTTGATGAGCAACATAAAAAAAAAATAAGGGGCATCACCATGATGAAAAAGTTGATGCAACAAAGGAGTAACTGACCAAAGTTGGTCGTTGAGTTTGATCATGTAGGAAATCCTATTGGGAAAAAAAACCAGATCTCTTTTGTTTCATGTCTAGGGGTTCTTACTCGTAGACATTATAGTATAGCAGTTGAATCTTGGTATAAAATCGATAAAAGCAAGAACGACTTCATATGGAAAGAATTATGTGTGAGATATTATCATTTGTAATTTTGTTTTTGAAGCTATTTACAATTCTATTTTTAAGAATATTCTATTTAGTATATAAAATTTTACAAAGCATATTTGACCTGGATGAAAATCTGCATCACAAAAAAGGTGATGCCACGCTGTGGGAGGGTTCCAAGGAATTATAGAACAAATCTGACAAGACTATGCATATGGGAGGCTGAGAAGAGGAAGAAGCCAACAACTGAGGAATGAAGTTATCTTGACCCGAAGACATGGGAGGTGTTTGTTTCTATGAAAAACACCAATAAATTTAAGGTATTAAACCTCACTCCCTATTTTGAATACATTCTTATAAATTCATTGTTTTACCTTGACATAGTAGGTTATGTTTTACTTAACAATTACTATTGATAATTGTTACTAACCCGTCTGCAAGCGATGATCAGAGATAAATGTGTGCAAAGAATGTGAGCAAGCACACGATGAGTTGAGGTGGATATACAAATCTTCACTAAAAGCTACTCTAGGCGTCTTCTTCTCAGCAACCTACTCTTGGGACTGCTGAGTCCTTTACTACTACTACTAAACCTCTACTTCACCATTATATACAAATAGTAGGGGGCAACCCAAATATGGAGAAATAACCAAGCAGTTGCAAAAATGGTAAAATAAAAACTTGATGTACTTCTCATAGCATATGTTGCTCCTAAATCTATTGATCACACGGAAGATCAATTCATGTTTTGACTGCCGATTGTCGACGCACATACACATATATCCTTCGGTGGTATGCATGTGATGTTGTGAACCGTTGACAGGACGACTTAAATGCAAGGTGCCGATCAATCAACGAGAGTGTAGATTTCTGATATCAAACGGGTACTATTTACAACATGTAGCACTGTTATCACCATCGATATCTCGGAGCTGTATTGCTTTGTCCCCCCCCCCCCCCCCCCCCCGTGGCGAAGCCAGAAATTTTTTATAAGGGGGGCATCATATAAATATGAATCTAGAACATATGTCGATTATACAAAGAATTATATCTATTGACACTTTGAGAGGAACAAGGAGTTAGAGGGAAACGGGGAGTCTTGGTTAGGACTTGGGAGTGGACGTATGTGTGAAGCCGAATGGATGCAAAGACGGTTGAGATCACACTTATAAAAACATTTCATGCGGATCCAGGACAGGGTAGGGCACTCCTATTGGCGTTTCTCTGACGGTTGCTAAAATCGGAAATTTTACATGCATGTATCAATACGAAGTGTCTACCGACAGATCTGAAGTGTAGTTTTCTTTTGCATGTATCATGTGTATACCGACAGATCTGACGTTCAGTTTTCTTCGTTCTTCCTTTCTTTTCCAAGCTGCTGATGCGTGACGACGAATTGATGGTGTGGGGGCACATCCGCAACAAGACATGGGGAGAAAAAACGGAGCGGAGGTTTGCGTCACTATTATGCAGCGTCACAATTATGCCTTAGGCACTAGCTAGTTATATATGCTTGCTGGTAACCTGGGTTTCCTAATCCCGCTGTTGTTTCGTGAGATGAAACCGCCAACGAGATGGATGTTTCCCCCCGACGCCACTGGTTTGGCCTGGAAATTATCTTTTATCAGAACATGACTCGTCAGGGTCCTCATGGATGGGATAATTGAAACGAAAAGATGCAGTGTGTGTGGGGCCTTGGTCATCTTCTACATACCTTTCCTAACTCTGACCTACAACCGATACCTGCTAAAGGGAAGAAAAATCTTCTCTCCCTCTCGAAGCCTAGCGAATATCTTGTTAAGCACCTGGTTTCTTTCTTCAAGGTTGTTTGGTAAGGCACGCAGATTCACGAATCATGCAATGACTTTGTGGGGATGGATTCCAAGCGATGACGCAACGAAGGTAACAACAAGAGGACTGGATTCCTCAGTTGAATTAGGTGCAACATTGAAGGCCTTTCTTTAATAAGGGTGTCTATTGGATAGAACCTTGATATCCCTAAGGAGAAATGGCCAAGTGGCTTCCTTTTTCCTCAATTATTTTAGTTTAGAATTATGTTTGATGAGTGGGTCTGCTTATGAAATGTATGTCTTTCCGTAAATAGAAATCCGATAGGGTCCCGCACCTCCAACTCCAAGGAAATATTCGACAGAAATCTAGGGAAATTATTGGCTGCTTCCTCACAGTGTAAAGTTGAAGACATTATTTTCCATGACCCAAGAGTAGAGATAACAATTGTGTAAAGTATGAATAGCTGGATCGTTTTTCAACCCCATAATTACACCAAGATGGTTTGTACTCTTGAGTATGGGGAGCCATTGAGGCATAGGTGGAGACATGCCCTATCCCCTCCTAGCTGCCGCACTACTGTAATAGTTATCAAATAGTAAATTATATACCTTTATGTTTCTAACGTGCAGTGCCCTACGGCTGTAGTGTTCATTACGTATCTTGTTCTGTGTATTGCTTGTTTTTTTTTACGTTGCTTGGCTGTATTAAATTAGTGCTTGTCTGTTTTCAAAAAAAAACTTAGTGCTTGTCTTTTTCCTCCGGCGATGCTCATTTATCATACATATTGTCATCTTAAATGGTGATAGTGAGCAAATAAAATTATTTGAATAGAAAATCTGGTGAATTTATTAGAAAAGAGATCCGTATGTCGCCTTTGCTAGGTAGGAGTAAGGATCTAGCTACCTATCTGTAATATCCTATAAAAAGCATTCGCAGCTTCTAACATAGCATCTGAATAAAAAAACTACCACCGCAACATTCCAGTTTCATTCCTTAGCGTTTTAAAATACATTATATACAAGTACTATGGACAACACTAAAATTTTTATGCAGTTTCATTTTCGTAATTGATTTTATGTGGTTGCATCACAAACGTTTTTCATCACTATTTACCATGGTGCCCCCCAAAACAAAGCTTCTGGCTTTGCCACTAGTTAGAGTTTTATTTTAAAAGGTGAGAAAGAAGAAACGGCATGCACCACAACAGTATGAGTTCATTACATATAGGTAATAGGTATATGTATGAAGTATTTTTTTAATATTGTATATGCAAAAGCTAGCATCAGTTAAGTCAAAATTATGCACGCGTAGTAAATTGGAGTGTGCGAGAAACAGGTTTTTTCTTTATTCTACAAATTGATTAGAAGTTTAGACCCGCATTTCTCAGCTTGTAAGTTGATGTGCTACCTTTGATATGGTAATGCACGTGATCATATTATAAGAACTTTAGGTGGGTATTTATGGATTGTAGATCACACGGCCGCACGCCGTGCAATGCCTAACCTTGCCTAGCACAAGCATGGGCACTTGGGTCGCGGGTCGTGGAATTATCACCATTTCTTTTTGAAAGAGATAACTACTAGTCACAAAACTATAAGATTGTTACACTAACTTGATATGTTATACAAACTGAGAGGAAAGTGGCTATGGGTATTTTGTTTACATGTGCAAGAACAAACATGTGATTATGATATTCAAAAGTGTTTTAAGTGAGCGTCATATTCTTACAGTGTGTTATATGTGGGACCTAGTGAATGCTTAGGCTAATCACTATGTCTTTTCACTCATGATTAACCCTAGCCACCACTTACCTTCTATTTTCCCTCTCTCCATGCTTGAGTTGTTGCCTGTGGAGATTTCTTCTCATTTTCTTCTCATGAGTTGTGACATATTTTTGCATCCCTGAACTAGATCACCCGTGTTGCCTTCTCCTCTTGTATGATCAATATGAAACCTTTATTGGATGTAAGAGGGGACAATTACATCATATGTTGTTTTGATATATGCATGCAAATATTTAGTCAAGCTTCCATTATTATTAAATATTCTATTATTTCTTTCTTTCCATATACACTATTATATAGTAAGGCTAAGATTTTAGGTGATGTGACATTTGCTGGCATTGGTCTGTCATGTAAAATACAGTTGATAGTTTCTTCTCTTAAGCTATGTTGATATTGATAATATTGCAAATGTATTTTCCTTAAGGTTTGGGCGAATGTGCATGTAAATAGAAGATGTTTTGTGGATTCTTGTAATGCTTTTTCCAGAAGGAAAATTTCAAGCCCTAAACATTCTCTTTTGTTCTATTGTCACCGACATGATTTTTTTCATGACCTATGAGTCATATGAGTATAATGCATTGGGACAAAGCTTTAACTTTCTATAGTTTTTCTTCATATTTTGTCATGATGCTAGGATGAATAAAAGTAAGATATAATGATTTGGTTGTGTAATTGTTTCCCCCATTTCCAAATAATGTGGTTTACCTTGTTGGTAAAAATTGTGTAGATGATGTGTTCTATCTGAATGTTGTTAAATTGTTTCTAAATGAATGTTTTTGAACTTGACCTTAAAAAATGAATCTTTTGAAGAAATCTTATTTGTTGGAGGAAAGTAAAAGTCAAGATATGTCAATGGTAACATGAGATAAAGTAGGGGGGGGTGGATATAAAGTGTTAGCTTGTTGGAACTACAACCATAAATCCAGGTATCATTCCAGAATCTAATATGATTCTATGAGTGTGGTGACACTATGATATTGTTTTTATCATGTGAAGAGTTTTAGCAAAATAGTGCCATAAAGGAGATGCACCCTTTAGGCTTATGCTATGCCAAGAGTTCTTATGTTTGTAATATTTTGCAAGTATGTGTGCCCACCATAGTGATGGTTTATTTGAGCATAGTGTGGTCGTCATCTTATGTATAAGACATTTTGAATGTAAGTCAATATTGACAATACCCCATCCCCCTATTTGCTTAAGTTTACATAGTCTGTTCCAATTGACTAGGTGTATTCTTTTTGTATCCATTTTATCTCCCAATAAAGTGTTTTCCATGTAATATCTACGTTTTTGCCAACTTGATAGGTAGAGGTATACGACTAAGATAGTATGTGATCATTGGTGTGAGTGATGAGTTAAGGAGGGTAAGTCAGCCTACCAGACTCAATATGCGTGATTTCCGTACTACTAGTCTCTATTGAAATGATGTAATAATAGGACTCTAGCAAATTATGGGCAATGGGAGCGGTGAAAGAGGAAATCTCAAAATCTAATGGGATATTTCTCTTCTTTCATTACATTAGGTGGATATACATGTCTAAGTCAATTTGTGTAATATGAGTGCCCATAATGGTGGATTTATAGAAGTTAATTTTCGAACCTGATAGATGAGAGAAAATGCCAAGAAAAATATTGGTGTTAATGAAATTTTTATCATTTGACATGAGGAGGAGAATGGTGTTGTTCACATATTATATAATTTGTTCTTAGATAAGGAGAGGAGGATAAAAAATATTGTGTTTAGTAGTGATTTGAAACACCATGGCCAAGATGGAGGTTACCAGGATGAATAGATAATGGGAGAGTGGATGCCCTTGTCTAATTGTATTAGAAATGGATAATAATTTGAAATAGCTAGCACTTATGATAGTCGAGAAATGGCAGGGTTGATACATAAATATATCTTATTATTCCATTTGGTTGGAATCTGTAGCCTTTGAGACATGAGATAAGAAATGTCCATTTTATGTTATCAAAGGCTTTCCAAAGTCTTATTTTAAAAGTGAGGAGTGGGATTTTTCTATTGAGTCATATATGTATCATTTCAATAACCATGATCTATGCATATTGTAGAATCTGACCTATTAAGAAAATATTTTGTTTGAGATCGAATATATCACTGAGTAGAGATTTAAAATGAGTACTAAGGTTTTTTTTATTTGATGCCTTGAAGTGACAAACTGAGGAGGGAGTATCTAATTTTTTTATGAGTTTAGAGTGCCTATTTTGTGAGTCATGTCCCATTGATTGTGGTCATACTCCAAGCTAAATCCATTAGCCCATGGTGATTTATCAACACCTAGAATTTCCATAGATTCTTTAATTTCATCTTTCTTGAAAATACTGATGAGGGCTAGGGGATTCTCAGTATTGGTATGACATAATATGCTCTAACTAATATGGAGGAGTTTGGAATATTAATTCTCATGGATGAATAGGGATCAAAAGAATAGATCAAATTATTCTATGATCTATGATTTGTTTGAGGTAAGCATGATGTTAATATATATTCTATGAATGTATGATTGGCATTCTTTTGGTACAAGTCTTGTGAATTTGGTGTTTTCATCCGCCTCATTTAGCCATTGAATTTTGGCTCATTATTTCCACGTAATTGCATTCTATGTTTATAGCAGTTTATATTCATATTTTGATGCTAAAATGTATGGTGGGCCAGATTGAGAGTTGTTGTCAACTTGAAAACGGATGTTATTATTTCCTTGGAATGCTTTAGCGATGTTTCCAAAAGTGTTTTTGTTCAATGTTTCAAGTATGTGCTTGATGTTCTTGAAATTATAGTGTATATGCGTACCTGGTTCTATATCTATAGGAATGTTGATCCAGTTATCTCTGATGATTTTCTCTAAATTGGGGTATGTAGTCCAATATCTCTCTAAATGAACAAATGTAGAGCCTCATGGTATTTAGGATAATAGGGAAGTGGTTAGTGATAGCTCAGTTTGTGGCATGTACTGACGTAAAAGGATATACAAAATAAATGATTGTGACCAAAGAAAATGGTCAAGTTTGGCTCAAAGGTTTCCTTGATTCCAGGTATATGCTAAGTTGGTGGCTGATAGATATATCATGACATTTTTATAGATCTATTATCTAATAGAATTATCATAACTCTCAGAGACCATAGTCAATTGGGTGGGTCTACTTACATATTACACGCACAAAAACTATTTACAACAACGTTATAGAAACTAATATTTGTTATAGATAACATGTCTAGTCTAGACCCACTGACACTAAATTTGACATGTTTGCAAAGTCTAAACATTTCAATAGTGTCCACTTCAAATTTAGGAGAAGTCAAAATAAAATATGACTACTACTATTGGATTATTGGACATTATGGCTCATGATGCTCATAATCCATGTAAAACCAACATTGAGAATTATGATATATCACTAATTGGAAGGAGAAGGACCATTACTATATAGATTGTATCCTCATTGCACTATCTGGTTTTATGTTTAACATTTACAGTTCTTCTCCTGGCATATATGTGAAGGAACTATGAGGGATGTTGGAACTGAAATATAATTCTGAACACTAAGGTCTTAAGAAGTATATTGTGACTAAATTCATGATGTTTCAAATGGTTGAGAAAAACTAAATACAAGCAAACACTTGATATTTAGATTTTATGCTATGGACATGAAAGAATGGATATGAAGATCCCTAACAATTTTTTGTGATATCAATTATCAAACAATTCCTTAATTCTTGGAAGAACTTTGTCGTAGATCTCTAGAACAAGAGGGGTACCATGTCAATAAGTGAATTTAACGGTTGATATCTCAAATAGAGGAATAATGAGAGAGAGAGAGAACTCATGTGTGTTTTAATATTGCTCAATCTCAATGTCACTAAGAAACTTGAATAAGATAAATAACCAAAGAGTTCACATAAACCTAAAGCTTGTATCGAAAAGAAACCATAAGAAGCTAAATACGTGTGTAGATTTTTCAATGGAACAAAGATTGTTCCATGAAGAAAGACGAGAAAGTTGCTTAAACTACAATCGAGGAGGAAATAGTCATCGTGATGACTACACATTCAGACTCAATTACGGGTACATATCAATTAAATATGTGATTTTTTGTATTATTTAAAAAATTATATTGAAATCCAGACATTATAGGTATCTTCTATAAGGTCCATTTTTGTGTATTATGAGGAACCTTTAGGCAGGTGTATCACTTTAGGCTATTCCAACCATGCAAAATTCAAAAGAAAAAGGGTGTATGGACTTGCATGTCTTTTTAAGTAAGGTTCTAACATTGCGTAGGGTTGGCATTTTCCAACCATTTGATACAATATACTTTGTAGTTCGATTTGTGTAAAACTGTGCTGAATTATAGTTTGCAAGCATTATAAAATAGTGTTAAACATGCCTGTTATGTTTTTTTGACAACAGATATTCATGTGATATGCATGACTTGTTTAACATTCATATTTATCATGTCTTGCATTACGTTATGAGTGTGAATCTGATTTCTATTTGCAATAATCTTGTTTTCTAGTGATGTTTTCCATGCATGTTTGGTTCATGTGAACATTGATGTAATGAATTTAGATATTATCTCTGAACATATTTCGAAAAACATAAATGTAAAATTTGGGCAAGACACATTGCCTGAATGGCCCTTTTATTCAATTGACATAAATTGTAAGGTTCATGGTTTTGTGCATACTAATATTTACAGATTCAGTTTTATTACTACCAAGGAGCATAAGAGTTATTTCATAAATTTCATCGATGATTGTAGAAAATATTATTATGATTACTCACTAAAAAGTAAGAAAAAATATATAGATATATTTTAAAAATTATTACGAAGGAAGTAGTTTTTTAGATAGTAAAGTTCTTAAGAGATTAAGGTCTGATAGGGGTGAAGAATGCACCTCAAACATGTTTTCATAATATTTTCAATAGTATAGTGTATGACATGACGTCTCCATATTCACTACAATCCAATGGGGTTAGACAATAAAGAAAAATCATACTATTACACCCCAATCTCACAATTTCCACTAATCATGAGATTAGAGCATAAATTGAGGATTTAACGTAATACAAAGATCACCCTTAACTTTTTCTTCCCTTTCAAAACTCTTTGGTTTCTTGCATTGAACCACATAAACCAACTTTACAAGGGAATCTAAACATTGATTTCTCTAATCTGATTTCAATAGTAAAAATGCATGTATGAACATTCATTATGTTCCTCATACTTTTAAGCACATAAGACTTGCTGATTCACTCATATTGCTAACGAGGAATAATGTTATACATCATCATTTACAACTCTCTCTTATTTCTTTATAAGGACCTAGAGTGAAAAGGACCGACTGAACTTAACTATACTCAAACTTAGCTCTTGTGGCAGATCTACTCTGATGCAATGGTATCTTCTTCAAGTCCATGTGATCTCCCTAAAAATTGTGAGTAGAGGGTGAGCCTACTGGCTCAGTGAATGAGTACTTCAAAGTAACAGTCTAAAGAACTGATATAATTACATATATAGTTTTAAGAAATTGATATCAATTATAACAGCAATAAGCTTTTAAAGAGTCTAATAATTGACAATCATAAATATGGAAGGATACTCTAAATATTTATAAGAGTGAATCAATATATGGAATGCTTGATTGGTTATAAAGAGAAAAAATAATTCAGAAAACACAAAAAAAAATTGATTAACTGTAAACACTTGTTTGACCTCTCATTCATTTTATTATGCCCTGATCATATGTAGTGTACTCTACATATGAAGACTCATAGTGCACTACGATCACACTATACAAGACTTAGCGGACACACCCAGGAAATACTAAGTCTGACTACTCTCCTAGTCTGCGACATGGAAATAGCTCTCTGGCCTAAACTGGACTCCTCCTCTAACCTGAGCATACATGCGGAGAGTCAAGCCACCTCTTGGCTTTTCTGTACTCCAGTTCCACCAGGACTTCTGGTTGATGTTGGACACTATAAACTATAATTTAAGGAGATATCCACTAGGGCTTCGTCCCCCGTGCCACCTGACAACACGTTCTGACCCCCGTATACTAGACACTGTCAGGGTTAGATTGTTTCATCCCTAAGGTGCATACCTCACATAGGGGTTCTACGATGTTCAGGGCTCCTAAGTCTATTGTTTTATTATTCCTAGAAAGCTCTTTCAACATTGTACCCTTCTCTTACTTATACTTGACTCTGATATCTCTATGGTGTTGCGTCTACTTATTTGAAGTTATAATACAACATTTATATCATTCTAAACTTGGCAGAGCAGTATATTCAAAACACTATAATATACTGAGTAATCAACATACTATACATGTAGGCAGACTAAAATTCTTAAATAAATAGATTACATGTCCACTTGGCACATACACACTTGAATCGTGCAATTGATCATCTGATTACACTGATACGAGTTAATTACTTATCATGACAAGAATTATTAATAATAACTAAGAACATTGATATCACAATACTTGATTCATTGAACACACCCTTAGGGTTTCATTTAATCACAACAAATGCTACAAAGAAAGGTATAATACATCTATCACGTACTTTTAAAATCTTTACAACACATGATACCTGGGATCTCAATCCCTTATCACATTACTGGGAATTCTCATCCCTTCCCAACATTATCATAATTACTAGATCTGGGTATTCAAACCCTTAGATCATCACATAGCATTGTTACCTCTGTAACAGGTAACCATTACCTCTAGGTCCTTAGACCAAGGCATTCATTTCATTGGTTGTACAAGTATTCTCATGGCTCACAAGGCCATCACACATCTTGTAACCTCTCACTAGGCAACAACATATTCCCATGGCTCCCATAAAGATTTCATGCGACATAAACATTCATTGAATAACGACTACTA